>OX421974.1:41967583-42567583 GCA_949128135.1 Parasteatoda lunata
ATTCTTCTTCAGGTGAGGGCAAAACTTAATAAACAAGCGTTCGTTTTAGAAATTGAAATTTATTTTTGAATCGGATTTATTTATGTGATATGACATTTTCAAACAAACAGCGCAATAAAGACTAAAACTGAATTTATTTTACAATTTTGACTTTTAATTTGTATTATCTGTAAATTTTAATCTCATAATGATGTATAATAAGTAAAATTTTAAAACTCCTATGATTTCTGTGATTTTTTCTTTTATAATATATTGAAATTTTAATCTTAAATTCAATATTATGTTGTTTTAGCCTTATACATGACATAAGCTGCAGCCCTCGTTATCAGAATTGTTATTATGTAGCTGTTATTAGTTCATCAGAAGCTGGTCTAAAAGTTTCTGTTTGGAAAGCTGTAGAAGAAGAAATTAATGAACCTTTTAAAATATCCAATGAAGCCTATATCTGTGGAATCCCTTTACCTCAAGGTCAAGGTAAATTATTGTGTTACTTTTAATGTTAATAATCTTAAGCTAATATAATATAATGATTAAATAAATTAAATCTTAAAAATATTATTAAAATCAAATTATTGGCCAGATTAGTGTTTGCGTTCTTTAAATATCTTGCCATGAGCTTTGAGATTTTCCAATAAAATTTATCAAATCATTATATGTGTGCATTTTTCTTAAACTTTTTTTCTAGATGAAAAGCTCTACTGACTTTACAAGTATAGAATTTTTATTTCTTCCTTAAACTATTCAACAATCAATTTGTTATCTTTTATAAATATCGTAATATGTGGAAAAGGAAACAAATAGTGTAGCTGTTTATTTTACTATTAATTTTTTCATTTAAAATTTAATATGCTAATTAACGCTTTATTTAAACTTATCCTTAATTAAGTAAATGGCCGTATCAATTTGGGAAAATTGTATTTTAAGTATGGTTTTAAAGTTATGTGAAATAGATCTGTTTTGTTTTTAAAAAAAAGTATAGTTATACTCTTACTAGATTTTTTCTCTTGCTTTATACTCTTATATTTTCTTACTTTATACTCTTACTTATTTTTAATTAAATATAACAAAATATCTAGGGTAGACATTAAAATTATCTAAAGATAAATATTAATATTTTTTAAAGTAGTAATTACTAGCTTCAGTGAAAAAAAATTGTTTAAAAAATGAATTTCAATTACTGATGCACTTAACAATTAAATTGAATGGTGTTACATATGTTGCATTGAAATAATTTCTATGTATTATTTTATGTATGTTATATCCCTGTGACAGATTTTTTCCGAGCTTTCTGCGACAAATCTCTCTAGCATTAATATCTTTCTGCAAGATGCTTTTAATAATAACAAATGTATATGTTACTAATTTAAAGTAACAAAAGTGTCAACTTAAAAAGAGAAAAAACTTTTCGGAAAAAATAATGTAATTTTTAAAATTGAATATGTAATATTTTATTCTATTATTATGAGCTGTATTCTCGCCTTTTGTAGGGAGAAAACACACTAATTATTTCCTTTTTCTTTCTTTGTAAGTCATCATCAAATTTAAAAACAAATTAAAAGTAGAGAAATTCATAACAGTAACTAACGAAGAAAAAAAAAGAAAGATCGACTGCGAAATCACGTCTAATCGAACTCTTTAAAAGGGAGGGGGGGTTACAAATGCGTGTTTTCATTTCAAGATTCAGCTGTTGCAATAAATAATATCAGATTAAAAATATCGGATTTTAAAAACTATGTGGAAATCGATAGCAATAACTGCTAAAAAAAAAATAGAACGAATACTTCTGCAGAAAAGAAAAGAAAACTTTTTACTTCATTATTCTCAAATGAAAATAGAAAAATTAGAAGCCTTTTTTCCACTCCGATGCACAAGAATGGCATATAATTTTAAATATAATTCTGAAGAGAAGAAAATTTCTGCAGAAAAGAAAACCAAAATTTTTTATTTCCCAATTGAAAAATCTTTCTGCAAGAACTTAGTAACATTCTGCGACAATGTCGCCGTGTTGCCACAATTCTGGCATGGGGTTTGATATATTATCAGTGATGTTAACTGTTCGGGAGTCAATCAATTGTAATTATGTTCAGTTGCTATTTGTAACAATACGTTTTACCTTTTCACTCTTTTTGCCGTTGGAAACCAATTGATTCACAATTGAAGATAAACTAAGGTAAATTACCTTAAACGACATCAACTTAGATATTTCTATTCCATTGATATTTTTAAACATTCTGCAGTTAATATGAATGTAATCTCTTTTGTAAACATAATAAAACATAATTAGATTTAGTTATCACACTTTGAAATTTTTAGCTCAAATGATCTGCAAACATTTTCAGAGCTTATAAACTGTACATGTAAGAAAAACTGTTTGGTATTGCTTTTACAAATTAGATTCTTTTAATCCTCTTATATGAGGTGAGGTAAACGCTAGGTAAATGAGAGCAAAGAACTGATCTGACTTTTTATTGGAACTAAAAGTTACAAAATATTAAAAGCTTAACAGGAAGAAAAAAAAGTTTTTTTACCTCAAAAAAATAGAATATTTGTTCTTCCTGAAATCTTTTACAACCTAATGATAATTTGACTTTTCCTTTTGTTTATTTAAAAATTTTTTTTTTTTATTTGAGCCAAGATTACTTAGAATTTTTTTAATAATTTTTAGGTCTCTCCTGGCACCCTCTTAGCAATGTCCTTTGTATCGTTTGCCAAAATGAAGCCTTTATATTTAATAATGACTCGAAAACGGGTTCGCTTGAAAAAATAAAAAGTTTTTCTGGAACTGAAAGGTAAATAGCCACTTCTGATTTTCTTGCAAATTAATTAAATTACTTTACGGTCATATACATTGCATACCTATATTTGAATACTGTGTTTTAAGTTAATCCTTTTTGTTTAGATTTACGTCATGTTGCTGGAACTATTCTGGTTCTTTGTTAATTTTTGCCACTCATTCAAAACTTTTGGTGAGCTTTTACTTGGAATTTCCTTTGTAAATATTTATGGGATATAACCTGAAGTGCCAAAACCCATAAAATTCTTACCTATTTATCTTCCTCGGAAATTTTAGTTTAATTTTAATGTAGCTCTGAGCAATAGTTAAAAGATTCACAATTTCTGATAGGTACTTAAAATTGTTGAAATAAAAATATATAATAAAATAAGATAAAAATATAACAAAAGGAAAAAAAATTTTTAAAAGAGAAAAAGGAAAATTATTATGAAAAATTAATTAAAACTTTTAAAAATTAAAAAAAAACTAAAAAAATTTTTTTAAAAGTCAGAAAATAAAACAACTGAAAATATAATCTTCTCATAAGTCTTGTCATATTTGTAAAATAGGGCTTTCTAATATTTCATTATATCACCAAAGCAATTTCAAGCCAAATCATTTAAAATTTTTTTTTGCTTAAAATTCTCTTTTCTTTAATTCTTTATTGTGTTTTTATATTTATATTTGTATTTTTGTGATCACATGATTTTATGTAAAACTTATGTGATCGCTATGATGGCAAAATCATACGGCCTCTAATTCAAGGGCAAAAGAATATAAATTTTATGAAAATCATTCATGCAATTCTTAATTGTATGCAAAACATTTTCACTTTTGTAACAATTTTTTAGCTTGTTAAGCACTTTTGTATATATTACCTTTTTTTTATGTATAATTCCAGTTCTATCAAAGAAAAATTTAGTTGTGATCCAGTGTTTATTTTTTATTTTTAGTTATGCAAAAGCTTGCTCATACTTTTCTCACACTCAAGATGAACACATTTTACAATTAATTTTGTGTTTAGTGTTTATTATAATGTTGTGAATTTGGACTGTTTAATTTGTATGGAGACCTTGAACAAAATACCTTATTTTGGCTATTTTTTATTATATTTATATTAAAACTTGAAATACTAATTTGTCTATTAATATGCAATATCTAATGCCTTAGTGATCTTTCTTTCTTTTTTCTGGTCTAATTTATAACACTGTTAAGTTTAATACTTTGAATATGTAAGGATAAAGTTTGCTGAGCTATAGCAGATTCTATTCAATATGTCATTGAACTTTGCAGTCTGTCAATCAACTTCTGAAGTATGCATTAAGTCCCTGTCAGTGCTCTATTTATCCATATATTAAACTAGTCCTGACTGTAATAAAAAAATAAAATGACTCTCATATACTAAGACATTAGATGATAAATTTGAATCTCTTAATATGACATTGAAAAACTTTTCCAAAAGTGACTATATATGGCAAATAACTTTACTTACAATATTATAATAGCTTTTTTTACAACATCATGTACTTGTACAAATTTAAAAACTTTACAGCTCACATTCTTTTTTCTTTTTTTTTAATCTTCATTCTCTTTGTACATCTCAACATTTCTTCCATATTTTTGCATTCTATCATTTTCTAGTTTAAGTAAAGTCTTTTCACTCTAAATATAGATTATTTAAAAAAAAAAAACCATTTTTGTAAATTACATTTATTTTTTTAGAATGGTTATAAAATTTTTCCTTCTTTTAGCATTTTCCTTAAAATTTTTTACAGAAGATAATATACAGTGATAAAAAATCTAATAAACTTTTAAAAACTCAATAATAAAATTTCAGTCAGAACTAATATTTTATTTTCATGGTTTAAAAAAACAGCTATTAAATTCTAGGTGCAAACTATTATTAAGTTGTAAAATCATCACAAAACCTTTTTTTCTTGTTGATCATATATTTTTCTGCTAGATTAAGATTATTTGCATTCAAAATAAAAAAGGAGATAATGTAATAATATGATATGTAAAGGATGATAATGATTGAAATGTGCCCTTTCTTATTTTATTATGTTCATTAACCATCCTTTATCAGATTTTAATTTTTTATTTTATTGTATTTTGCTATGTGTGTCCCTTATAATCAGGGCCGGATTTAAGCTTGGCGGGCCCCTAAGCTACCGAAAATGATGGGGCCCCTATAGGCTCAATGATATTTCTATACACCTAAAGTAAACTGTCATTGTTGAGTATTAACATTAAATAATTAAAAAATGTGTAGTTGTAGTAGTTCATTTACGTCGCACTAGAGCTGAACAACGGGCTATTGACGACGGTCTGGGAAACATCTCTGAATATGATCCGAAGACATGCCATCACAATTCTGATCCTCTGCAGAGGGGATGGCACCCCCGCATCGGTAGCCCGACGACCTGCTTGCGAAGTTGAGCACTTTATGGTAGAACAGTTTAACGAGGACCCATACCGGACACTGTCGGTCCCTACGCAGACTGATCCAAGTGGTCACCCACCCGCACACTGACCGCAGCCAGTGATGCTTGATTTCGGTTTTCTGCTGGTAACCGTGTCTTAACGATCAGTCCACTGCTCAAAATTTAACCTTTCAATATAACCACTATTCAAAAATTTTATAATATTACTTGATTGTTAAGCATATTGATCGTGTTGAGCCTATAATGTAGAACCTTTCTTTTATTGCACATATATTTAAAAGGAGAAAAAAAAAGTTACAACAGATACATATTTTAAGCTCATCATAAGCACAGATAAAAATTTGGCATGCTGGAAAATCCGTTATGTATTTAACAGAGTTTTTATTTATCTCAAAATTCTGAACATATGTTATTTAAAATTTTAAATGCTTTTTTTTTTCGCAATTTTTTTTACTTGATTGTTTTCTCTTTGCGTTACATTTTACTTTACTGCTCAAAATCTTTAAGGCTTAGAAACTTGAAATTATGAAGGTGTGTAGGAAGTACTTTTTGATGGAACTAACCCGCATTTGAATTACATGGAGAGGAAAATCACGAAAGTCTCTCACTGTTAGTCTGACAGCAAGAGGACATTAATCCATGATTCGTTAGTGGTCGGTGTGAGCCAGATGTGGAATTTGTATCAACCAGCCTCGCTGGGATTCGCCTCATCTCATTAGGAGGTGAATACTCTATCCCTTGAGCCACCTCGGCTCCAATTATTAGTTAATAATAAAACTTGTAGCAAAAAAAAAAAAAAAAAAATTTTGGTCGGTGTACCGTCTGCTGAAATGCAACTACTGCTGGCAGCAGTATTTTAAATTACAGTTTTAATGAATTACTTTCTTTCTTTTTTTCAAAATTCCTATTTGTTTAAGTGTTTTTTTTTCCCTTTTAAATAATAATTATATTTATCCATTGTTGTAGAAAAGTTTATCTTGCGCGCAATTTTCATTTTACAAGCATTTTCGCGCTTTACTTTATGTCAAAAATAACATAAAATGAAAAAGATAAAAAATAAGGGAGAATTTAAATAAATGTTAAAATTTATATCGAAAATTTTAAAAATACTAAACTGAAGAGAGATAAAAACTATTTCCAATGCGAACTATTATATGATCTAAAGTTAATGTTTGATATTGGAAACAAGTAAAATTATTTCTAACTTATCACTGCTTATTGTGTCGTATATTATGCATTCCTAAGTACAATTTTTCTTCAAGTACTTTAAAAATTATTTATCAAGTTTAGCTATTTTATCATATAGTTAAGATAAACATAGGTTTGCAGAAAAGTATACTAATTATATATTTTATTAACAAAATTATCTTTTTTCTATCAACTTTTAAGAAGAATAAGAGGAAAAATGGTTTATATCCATAAGAGCTAAATCTGAGGGGGGGGGGGGGAACGTATCTTCGAGCAGACAGAAACTGTTTTTCCACAGCATAGCCCATCTTTACTGAGTATTTAAGATACCGGGAATATGAGGTACCAATTTTCTATATTATTGATTTGCCTGCATTTAAAAATCTTCAAGATGTAACAGATGGCAATTTTTGTAAAAATAGGATAAAAACCGTTCCTCCCTTTAACCTTTAATGAGTAATCAGAAGCAACCACGGGGCAATAGTGAGCAAGGGACGGAGCCTTCAAGTTTTTTAAATAATTGTTAAATTAAATTAGCTGTTTTTTTTTAACATGTCTGCTTTAAATAGAATAAGAAAAACAGTTTTCAGCATTAAGAAATAAAAAATTAAAAAACTGTCACCTGCTGAGATAGAACCCTCGACCTCTTTGTTTGGTGTTAGATTTCATAATCAACTGCCCCAAATCTACACACCTGCCTTGCGTTTTCTTTTCTTTTTTCTTAAGTTTAATAAATTAAGAGTCATTTAAATACTTTACATTCTTGATTTTGTCGAAAATTTCAGGATATGTTCTTTATGCAAAACTGTTAAACACATGTTCTTTTTTTTCCTCCAAATTAGCGAAAACAAATTTTTAAAAAAATTGGGGTGTCAAAATAAAAGACCCTCTGGAATGTTACGAAAAACACATTTGTTTGCATGCGGTAAAATAAGTTAACCACGAAATAAATGAATCACAGACCTCACAATGAAAACTAATTATGGTAAAAACTATCAGAACACGGTAACATTTACAGTGTTTATGTTAACACTACTAAACACGGTAATTTCCTTCCGTAGCTAGGCAATTTAAAGAATCTAAAAACAGTTTCTCACAGTGTAAAGTGAGACTGCTATTTGACAACTATGTGGGTGGGTAGGTACGAAAGCGGGGATATTTTCATCAGTGGAAAGAAAGAGCATTATATTGCTCTTTTGGTTAGAAAAGTGAAGAGTAACAATTATTTTATACTTGTAAACACTTCGATTAGATTTTAAAAAGCGTCCAACAATGTAAAAAAGAAGAAAAAAAATTGTATTTTGGGCTTCAGAGAGCCCCAGCTCCAAATGAAACTTTAAAAAAAGAAGAAAAAAGTGGGATCTGGGGGCCCTTGTCATCTTGGGGCCCTAAGCTACAGCTTATTTAGCTTATACGTAAATCCGGCCTTGCTTATAATTCAACTATTAAACTAAATAAGAAAAAATTATTGTAGAAATAAATTTTTTTTATTGCTATTAGCCTAAAGTTTCTAAAGAGTAAACAATATTTAAAATATTGTACATGAATTTTTAAATCTCAGTCTTCAGACTGAACTATCTGGCCACATTTTTCAAATTGCGCATTTTCTTTACTTTTAAGGAGTAAAAACAATGGAACAAATGTATCTGTTGATTAGCAATGGTTTTTTAACCTTATTTGTCGCTTAATAGCTGCATTATTATCCTAAAATAACTATATAAATTAACTTTTAACTTAGGAAATTCTAATCATTCGGTGAAAAGGTATAAATTTTATTTCTTGTGTTTTACACATTGGGACTTTATCAAATGTACCATTTATAATTTGTTGATGCTATTACTTCGTTATAGTGTATAACTAGTTCAGTTTTCAATTTTTTTAAAACTTTATTTTTAGATATGTGAACATGACTATCTGTGTAACAAAAGTTCATTTTTGTTACAGTATTTGTTCTTTTTAACTGTTCAAAGTCAGAATATTTTTTATTGACAACTTTGAAACTAAAAACATGGTACATATAATTTTTCTATCCCTCATTTTACCTCTCTCTCTGAAATTTATTTTTACCCAAAACTTAATTGATTGTAATTAGATAATTATTTGTAATCTCAGGATAACTAAATGGTCATCTGTAACGAATCATTCAACTCATAGATTATGAATTAAAAACACACTTATTTTTATATTTCCGTTTTTTTTGTGACAAAGTATTGTAGCTTAATTTTCTTCTAAATTTTTCTTTTCATATAGCGGTATTTGCATTCATTGTAGTTTTAATGTGTTATGATAATGTCTGGAATTCCTAACACTTGCACATAGTCTATTAGAAATTTTTTTAGTTATCTAGGTAATGTATGAAGACGTAAATTTAGATAACAATACGAATATCATATTTTATTCTGTATTTCACTAATGCAGTGGAAAATATTTTCTGTAACCATTGAAAAGTTTTCTGGAAGCCACAGGAAACATGCATAAAAACATTCCTGTGATTTAATGATTTCCAAAAATGTAGTTTCACAGAAAACTTTTTGAAAATTACAAGCTGTGAATCCTGTTGTAAAATGATTAGATTCTTATAGTCATAAAAGTTTTACATTTCACCAAAGCAAAATTTTTCTAATAAATTTTGTCCTGTACAGGTCAGTTTTATGAGTAACCTGTAATTCAGTAACACAAGGTAGAAACTGTATATTGTGTCTTATTTTTTCATGGTTACATTATTATACTGCTAATTTTAATTTATAGCTATCATTAATTATTTGTATTTCACTAATACAATAAAAAAACCTTTTCTGTAGTTATTATAAGGTTTTCCTTAAGAGGTCTCAACCTGTTACATCTTAGATTTTAGGTTAATTTTTTATTTTCTTGGTGTTTTTTTTTTTTTTTTCTTTTGCATTTAACAAACTTTTGATGATATAGTATTATTTGGCAGCTCAATATCTTTCGTAAAAAAACTGGAAAATAAAAGGGCTGCTTTATTAGATTAGGAAAAGAAAAATAGAGCTTGATAATTTTTGGAACTTCAATGAAATTTTCCTCAAAATTTTAAAGCAATAAAAATCTGCAAATTGTTTTGAATCAATAATTTGAAATTTCACATTTATCAGTTTTTAGATTTTTGAAGATTTAATATCATTACAGTTTGAACAGATAAAAACTGATTTGGATGGTTTTTACAATGTGTAAATTGCACAAAAGCAAAGATATTTATCAAAAATTTAAAAAAGGCAAATTTGTACTTTTTAACTACCTTTCAAAGACTACTCATTGCAAAACTATTTTGGTATAATTTAAAAAAAGAAAAATAAGAAAATCTAAATTACTGTTGGCTTTATATCTTAAGTTCTGGTTATATATCGACCTTATATTTTACATGTCTCAAAAGATGCTGATCAATAAAGTACTAATCTACCATCAGTTTATTTGGGAAAATTAAATAAGGAGGATGTTGTTGTTGACCTATGCCATTAAGGCAGATGGGTGCGATTGTTCTTGTTTTCCAGTGGCGCCATCTATGGCCAAGAATTCGACTTCTGCCACAATAAGGAGGATTAAAAGTACATTTAGAATTTTCCCTCACTGTCTCAACCCCTTTAGCAGTTGAGTTGGGATGTGGGGAGAAGGGTCTTTTAAGCCGCAAGAATTTATATGAAAAGCAAGCCTCAATCACAAAATTTTTACATGCTTGACCAGGCATGTTAGTCTATAAAATTAGATGCCCAAATGAAACATCTATATTAATTCAATGTTAATGGATGTGTGTAAATATTCCTATTATTAGGCTACCAAAAAACAAAATTAGCAACATATCTGCATCAATATCTTTATTTTAAGTAAAAATCAAAAGTATGAAGCATTATTAACAAAGAAGTATTTTAACAAGAAATTATTAAACAGTTATGGAGTAAATGCAGAACATTATTATTAAACAAAGAAGTAATATTATGTATTAAAATTAATATGCTATATCGGGAAAGTCATACCCTTCTACATGTTACTTTAAAATGCTGTTATAAACTTTTATGTAATGTAATAATGTAATCAAATAAATAATGTAATCAAATATGTATCTAATAATGTAATCTAATAATGTAATCAAATAAAGTATCGTTGCTTAAAATTTATAAAAATTCTGTTTGAAAACTATTTTTAGAGATCATATTAGCATTACATCATCAAAACTGTAATAGATGATGCTGTCTTCATAAAAATTACTATACATATTCTACCTTTAAAATTCTGTTGTAATTTGATGAACTATAATTTATTGCAGAATGAGGAACAGTTATAATAATGAATATATATCCTGAAACCTTAATTGCTGTACCTATTAGTACAAATATGTAAATATTTATATACCATCATCTTGTGAATTTTGGCACTTCAGTATGTATTTCTGTTGAAAAATTCGTGTTCATTTAAATTTCCAAGCGTCTAATGCAAAAAAAAAATCTGCTTGCTAAAAAAGAAAAACAATTGGCTGTTTTTTATGTTTAAATATAGTGTATACAGTTTTATAATTAATTAGCTATTCAGCTCTAAAATAATATGTTTTATTTAATTTTTTTTCTACTGATTATTTCTTAACTAGATAGTATGATTTTTATATTATCGTGAGAAACTTGAAATCACAATTCGCGCTGTTTCTATGTCTAAAATTTAATTTCTTTGCCTCAATGCTGTAAGTTTTCTATCTTGTCTTGATCTTACGTTTTAAATTATTAACGTGTCTTGATCACTTTTCTTGGAGAACTTGAACTACAATATCATTAAAAGATAAATGTAGAGGTAGAAGTATTTCAATATGAGCAATTTATTTTCACATGCTAATTATCAGTAAAATTTTAATGTATTTTAAAAAACTTAATGCTAACTCTTTTGAAAAGAAAATTTCCTGTAGTCATAATATATTTTTTCTTTGTTTTCTTTTAAAAATAAGAAATCTTTTTAGTATTTTCATCTTAATTTAATTTTTTTCGAACTTTTAATGTGTGATTTATCTACCTTAGAACATAAAAGTGTAAATATATTCTCTTTTAAAATTTCCCAAGTTTTAAACATTACTCTAAGTGTTTTTCTTACAATTCCAAAGTATAAAGTTCAAAATATTAAAATAATTATATTGTGTACATACTAATAACATAGCAAGCTTTTTTCAGAATTTTTATGCATGTGTGGTGTAAAATCTAACATGTTTTTTAAATTAATTTTAACTTTAAAAACTTAATCATTATTTTTTGCTTTTTATACCTTAAACTTTTATGTTTAATATTTTTCTCATATACACGGCAAGGTATAAATACAGCAAGATATAAAAATCATTATTTTCAAAGGTGTCTGTAACTAGATGGAAACATTTTGAAATAATTTTCTTTTTAATATTTGTAGGGTGTTATAAAATTGGGATTAATTCTTATTTTCAAATTCTATCCTACAGTGTGTCTCTACAAAAACATAAAATTTGAATTCCAATAAATAAAATAAAATTTTTGTATATGGCTCATTGCTCAATGGATACCACCATCTGGTTCTCCAAACTAAATTGTGGTAGTGCATTGCTGGAACTTTGCCTAAAAATGCTCTTAAAGTGTACAAATAGAGCCTCACTAAAATCAACAAAAGTAAATAATACCCTTAAAATTTTTCCAATTTTTTTGTTATTTTACTTTAAGACTTGTCTTTATATATTTAATAAAAAAATAAGGTAATTATCAAAATAAATATGCAATTTATATATAAAATTAAATGTAAAGAAACATCTGATAAAGATAAATACAAATCTTCAAGAAGTAAATAAAATTATAACTATTTTTATAAATAAAAATTTCTTGCATATTGAATTGCATATTTCAAATATCAGAATAGCATTGCATTATCAAATTTGATATTCTTAAAATGGAAAAATTTCTACTGTCCAAAAAATAATTCTTATATCTTGAAAAACTGTGTTCAGCATCGATACTTGTTACTGGTTGATATTTAAAATAACAAAATGTAAAGAAAAAATTTACACTAAGTCATGAAGGAAAATTAATTTGTTGGCTGAATGCTGTTAAAATGAAAAATATTTAATGCATAATCCTAAAAAATTACCATAAGATCCTACATATTGTCCCATTAAGGATAAAACAAGCAAAAATGAATTTATTATTAACATCTCAGCCATGCTTATTAGTGGTGCCTTAACAAACCAATCAAATGAAATACAATTATTTTTTTTATTTAATACCACTATTTTTAATTCATCATAGATGAGCATTCTAGTTATTTAATTATGCTATTATATTTTATTCAGTAATTGTGGAATTTTTAAAATGGACTTGTACTAATTTTTAATTTTTGAATTTCAGTTTTATAATTTCACTTATGACACCGACCTGTGTGAGCCAGTTTTTTCTTTTGTCATAGGAAGGTTAGTATATTTGTTACATTATCTTAACTATTCGATTGACTGATTATTTTATAAATATTATTGTTTATTTCTCAGGTGGATTTGCACATAGAATTAAAATCATTATCTCATTTGTTTTGTTTGCTTTATAGAAGCAAAAAAGAATACATACATAATTCAGGTTGCATCTATATCAGCATATTGTTTATGTGCACATATATTGTCAGTTATGTTGCAGTCATAACTATTTTTTATTTTGTTTAATTTTACTCGCCAGTAAGGTTTTCTATTTTAATTTAGAGTGTGCAGCTTAGAAACTGTAGATCAAACACGTCTTTTATGTGCCATAGAATTGCCACTGAGTGATGTAATTAGACACCAAGTAGAACATACTTCTCACACATCAGTTGGGGAGAATGGGCCTTCTACATCAAACTCAGTAAGACATGTGTTTTATTGTATATTACTACATATAATTAAAATGGATCAAATGTTTTAATTGGTGTGAAAAATCCACTTTTTAATTTAAGTTTATGATTCCTCTTGTGTTTTATGATACATTTTAGCTGTCATTTTTTCATGATTCTTTTTTTATTGATGTTATAGCTCATTACTGATAAGATGACAAAATATTCATCACTATATTAGAATTGAAGACGGTATAGTTTTGGAGACAAACAATCCCCCAAAATAATGCTATTACGTCATTAATATATATATATATATATATACAGTAATTTTGCGGCAACACACCACAGCGTCTACGATCTGTAACATTAAATTTTGGTTATGCTGCGTATATAATGGGACTGTTTTTATACGAAGGTTTTTTTTATCTACTTGAGCATAAATATTTTATTTTATTGAATTGATTCTCCAAAATTTCATAATTACTCGTCTTTTTATCTTTTGCATTGATCTATTTTTATAATTTAGAATCAATTATAATTTAAAGAATTAACAATTATGAAAAACAGTTTGCAAGAACTCCCTTTTAATCAAACATGCCTTTCAAGAATTTCCCTCCCACAATTTCCCCTCGAAGTCTCTTATGAGGATCCGTGGAAATGGTTCCCCCTCTCCTCTTTCTTCTGTTGGAGGTGTGAAAAAATATTGAAAGAAAAATATGCAAATCATGTCATTCTCTAAAACGAATGAGTGGAGTGAAATGCTTAAACGATCTATCTTGAAGGTTAACTTCATTATTTTTACTTTCATTTTTATCGTAAATTTCCAAGTCTCGAAAATATACGATTTCGCAATGAAATGATGCAACATTAATGAGTATTGTGGATAAAAAAGTAATGCATGAACTGCTCTATTTATTCAATAATTAACATTTATTTAAACAATTTTTAGCTGTTTAATCATTTGATTTATTTATAACTGGGATATTATAAATTAATTATAAAAGAGGAATGTTTTCATGATCATTTTATGCTTTTATTTTGCACAGAACAAGATAATTTGTTTATTTTTTGTATTTACTTTTTAAAAATTATATTAAAATTATTTTTTTATCTGTAACATTTGATAGGTTAAAATTTTAGAAATTTAAAATTAGTTGAAAGAAACTGGATGCATTCGTGATTGTTTTGTGCAGTACAATTTTGCACAAAACAAGATTTATTTTATTTTATTCAATTATTATAATTATTTTTCTGAATAATTGTAAGGATTTTTAGCGCTTTAATTAAATAATATTTAGGTATTTCAAATCAAATTATGATAAAGTGGCGTGATGCGATTGTTCTATATAGTACAATTATTAGCACCTCCTTAAGACTGCTAGGGAATTGAAATTCCTTAGATCATAGGTTTCTAACCTATTTTCAATTGACCACCCACTTTGCAAGTCAAAAGAAATGTTCTATGTTCTTGTATAAAAAACAATTTTTAGCTAAATTTTATGAAGATATTTAGAAGCAACTTTTTTTTAAAAAAAACATTTTTCTTATGACACACTTTAAATCATATTGCTATTTTGTTGAAAATTCCTACTGAAAAATGAATTTATTTTTTTATTTTTACTTGTTATACTAAAAATTATCAATTGAAATATTAAACGACGTATTTTTATAGGCCTTGAAAAATAATTATTATTAGATAACACTGTGATCTAATAATAATTATTTAATTCTGTTTTATTTATTGTGGTATATTTCTCTTGGGTTTGTATAACTTTCGATGTACGAGAAGTTAACCATGATGCACGACGTCACTTAAAACCACGTCAATACTGCGTATACATCTGTATTTTATTTTAAAGGCATGTTTAAATACAATTAAATAATTAAATCAAAACAATCGAAAATATAAACAATCAACGTCTCTCACTCCCTCAGTTGGTTGCGGTAAAATTATCAAACATTGATCGCTTTGCGGTTTTGAAGCTCTGATTTATAAGATAACTGTAGGGTATTCAAAATTTTTATGTCTCTTAATCTATTTAAAATAAAAAAGTTTGTCTCTTAAATATCTTTAAAAAAATAAAACTTGTTATTTTTTAAATGTGCTTTTATAAAGAAAATAGCAGTTTAGGTGAAATTGTACCCCATGTTTAGATGGGAAGTCAAATAGAAAGATTTTTAGTTACATAAAAATGTCATATAACCCTTCAACATAAAGCGGATACTGCAGAATATTAAGTTATGGATACCTGATTTCGAAATCTAATTACTTCTGTAATATAATTATGAAAAAATTAGTATCATTTGCAACGTTGTGAAAATTTAGAATAATTTGAATTAGTGTTAAGAGTTGTATTGAAGTAGAAGACATAAATGTTCACAGATGTGAAAACTTTTTAGATGATTCAAATTAATAATATGTTTCCAATTAATATGAAATATATACTGAAACTACACAAGTTTTTATATACTTATTGTGATATGTTGAAAATTATGGACATGTTTGGATAATAATAAATTTAAAACTGATGACATACCTTTTTCATATAAATAAAGTGAAATCTGAGGCCCATAAAACATGGAGATATAGACATTGGGCTTTGGCATTTTAAACTTTTAAATCAGCAATAAGTTTTTTTTAAAGACTTCAATCCTTGTCTCAAATGCTTTTCTAATGATATAGATATCAAACAACTCATTGTTACATTATAATTAGGAAAAAGGTACTATACATTCCAAAGGCAAATAGTTATTTGTTCATTTTTCTATGTAACTTGTAACTATTGTGTTATCCTAAAACTATTGTGACATTATGTTCATGATAAATAAATTAAAAATATCCAAAATAATTTGTTAAAAATTTAAAAAAAAAAAAATTACTTTTCAAGGAAAAAAAAAATTAGACTAATTAGTGTTAAAATTTTTCTGAGTTGAACAGTAAGCAAAGTGTTGTATACACTATAATGGGTTAGTATTTAATAATGGGTAGTATTATGGGTTAGTAATCCCTTTCTCAATAAATTGATAAATTAATATAATTATTTTAGAAACATGCAGAGTTAAATATATACTGGTTTTTTAATACAAAACAAAAGTAGTAATTAATTTAATGCCCACTCTATATTTAAAATAATTTTTTTTCTGTGAGTTGAACAAATTGTCCAGAAAGTTCTAATGCCCCATAAGAATTTTCAATACCCCTGGGAGTGGTAGCACCATGTTGGAATCCTAGATCTCTCTGTTATTTGATCTCTTTAACATTTAAACCTTGTTAAAATAAAATCTGTATATGCATATAAAAAAAAACTTTTAAATATTTTATTAAAATAAAATTGCATGCGATAAGCAAAATAATTATATTTTAAATCTTTTTATGTGTTTTTTACCTGTGTGAACACTTCTTTATAGCATTGGGAGTATAGAACTAATTTATCAATATTGTTTTTTCTTTGTTCATTGCTTGATTTTAAGTATATTTTTATTATAGTTTTAGTTTAATAATAGGCTATCCCCAATGTTATCTGACCTTGATATTTTATTTCACCTATTGCTAATAGTCAATACTTTTTTTTAAATTCTAGAATTCTTTAGTTGCCAACTCACAACTACTATTAATTGGATATAATGCTATAGATGGCAAACCATATATCATGACTAAAATAGATATTGAAGAAATTTTAACTCCAAATATCATGGTGTATGAGGTAAATGGTCTTAGTTTTATTATTATTATTTTTTTTTAAATACTTATACGTGTACTGACTAATATATTTAAATGTTGCAACACTTATTTCTATCTAAAAAATTACTTATAGAATTGAAGTAAATATTAGATGACATTTGTATTCTTCGAAAAGGACATGTGTAGTACTTAAATAAAATACTTTTCCCTTCACCCCATTTATGTTATTTTTTTATAACCAATAAAGTTTTGGGAATTTTATTAGTTATGCGTATTATCAATATTTATTAAATATAATAGTTGTTAAGGTTAAGGAAAATTTTAGTAGTTATAACTTAAACTGGATAAATTCTATATTTTATCTAATCTTTTTTATGAAAATTCCTTTACAAGGAAACTAACTTTATTAGTAAAAGTATGGTAGTGTGCTTTTTTTTTTTTTTTTTTTTTTTGAAATGTAACTACAAATGAATCTTATGATTTTAGTACACTTGCTTAAAATGTTAATATTTTTGTTAAAATATACATTTTAATTTTGTTTTATTATTATTTATTATTATAATAATTATTATAATATAATAATAATTATTATTTTGTTTTTATTGCTTATTTCTACTTTTAACTCCATAAAATAAAGCACTCGACAAATTCAGAAAAGCACCTTGCTCTTATTCCGGTACATATAGAAACACATGAATATGCTGTATTTTTTACTTACCATATTATATTTTCAGAAGCATAATGTAGTCACACAAATAACTGGTATAATTTTTAAGTGTGTTTGCTTAAAATGTAAATATTTTTATTCGTGTATTTCTAAATTCTATTTTTAACCCCATAAAATAAAGCCTTCAACAAATGCAGAATAGTTTTAACCGAACTCCTATTCTGGTACCAGTAGAAATACATGAAAATGTTGTGTGTATTTCTTACTTTTCTAGGTTTCCGGGGATGTCAAGAATTCCAAGATCTGAATAAAAACATGTTTAAGAAGGAGCATTTGTATTACTATGACTAATCATTTTGAAAATTGATCACCATATGATTTGAGTGTACGTTTGGTTGTATAAGAGTTTTATTTATATTTTGTTTTATTTATTTTGTTTTATTTTATTTTGATTTTTGTTTTATTCTTAACAAATACAATTTTTTTTTGTTGTTGAACAATGTTAAAGAAAAAGTATAATTTAATTTTTAAGTTTAAATTTTTAATTTGCTGATTTATTTTTAAATTATTAAGTTTTTGCTTGAAATTATTTTACTTTAAATTATTTTTCCTTTTGTTAGTTTATTTTCATTTTATTTTTAACTAATTAGATTTTTAATTGCACTACGTTTTTTAATCATATTTTGTTTTAATTTCTGTTAAAACGTTTTATTAGTTTTGAAATTATTCAAGCAAGTTGAAGTATTCGTTTGAAGGATATTTTATTTGTAAGAGATAATTTATTTTTTCCAAGTTTGTTCAGTAATTTCTTAAGTGGAATTCATTTCTTGTTGGTTAATGTTTTGAAACAGTTGCTCTTGAAAATCTGTATTTCTTTTTAAATATACCTTCAAAATTACAACATTAAGTTTGTTTCCTTTTATTTTGGATTACAAAAGTTGAATTTATATTTGTTACTATTTTTTTTTTATGATTTTAAACCAATTTATTAAGAATGAAGTCTGATTTTAGTAAGATAATACTTTTAATTTGTTTGAGCTAAATATTAGTTTTCAAATCTATATATTTTTAAACTAAATTGTAAGTTTTATAAAAATTAAAAAAAACACTAGTTTCTACAATTTTGAGTAATTAATAAAAAATTATTAATTCAAAATTACAAATTTTTAACCTTAAATAGATTTTTAAATCTATTAAAAGAAATTTAAGTATGTTAATAACCTTATAAAACATGGTGTACTAACTATTTTAGAATTGGTAAGATATGCAATGTGTACTATAATTATCATAACTAAGATGAAACTTTTTTGTTATGAAAAATATGCCATTCAGGTAATTTTTTATGTTGGTAACATTTTTTAGACATCATAGCAAGAGTTTTTTTTTTTTTTTAAGTCAAATACTTCCTGCTATGATTGTGGTCATCTATGGTGAGACTTCATCAATTTGTATAAAAATTTAGTCTATTTTCTTTTTAATTTGGTCTTAAGGTGGCTAAAGGGGAAAAAACTTTTTTAAAAACTAATTATTATAAATTAGAATCAATAAAAGTGTACATATTTGAAGAAATAACAATAGATACTGAGGTTTATCTGTATTAAAGTAGCATTTAGCAAATGAATTAATATAACTTATCATAAAATGCGCTTAATCGCAATTCAATGTGACATACATGACTGTGGGACTTGTGACATATAGAGATAAACA
The DNA here is from genome assembly GCA_949128135.1 of Parasteatoda lunata. Taxonomy (NCBI): domain Eukaryota; kingdom Metazoa; phylum Arthropoda; class Arachnida; order Araneae; family Theridiidae; genus Parasteatoda; species Parasteatoda lunata. The sequence goes on from OX421974.1 coordinate 41,986,852, forward strand.
ATCCATTGTTTTTGATATTGTACTATGGTAGACATATTTCAGTTCTTTTATTCTTAAATTTAGTTTACTTCCAATCCTCTCATAACCCTTTATTTACGAAATTATTAAAAGCATTATCAAAAATATGTGAAACTTTTTTATCCTGCAATGTAAAAATATTTGTAGGAGTTAAAAAGTCCTGTCGGTATATAAAAAGTAAAAGACTGAACTTTTGAAGAAAACTTAATTTTAAATTTCTTTTCTAAAAAGAAAATGGATAAAAAAATTTTTTAACATTGGCAACAATGGAAATGAATGTTTGATGACATTTTATTTAGGATTTTATGAAAAATAAGGTTTTTACAAAAGTTATTTTATTGTTACTTTATTCATTAATTAATGTTTTATATTTCAATTCTTTTACTTATATAATACATTTATGAATTGCTTTAAATGCATTTGTGTACAGTGTGCAAAAAATGGAACACCATGAATAACTTTTAATCTAATGATGGAATTTTCATAGTACTTAAAAAATAATTTTAGGTAAAAGACTGTTTAGATGATTTTTGCCAAATATTTTTCATTTATTTTTTGGTTACTTAAAAATGCATGGTTATAAAAGTAAATAATTTTCAGATAAGATTACTAGTAGTATGCTTTAGAATTCTGAAACTTAAATAATTTGATAATTTATTTTTTTGTTCATAAAATTATTTTCAATTAAACTCTACACATACTTGGTCATTTAAGTGGATGCTTAATTTTTATAATTATAATTACTGGCTATTGTAAAAAGATAAAATGATATCTTCTTGACTACAGAAGTAAAAATTTTATGATTTGGCTGCTCTGATAATGTTATTTCTAATGTTAAGTTTAGAGTTGCAAAAATTTTTTTGTGGCTTGTTAGATCATTTAAAAATATCACCAACATTCGATAAAAAATACACAATTTTATGAAATATAACAAAGAAATTTACTACTAGTTTTTTATTTTATAAAAAATTAACAAGTGTACTGTACAGTTATTCATCATACACAACATTTCATGTAAGTGTATAATGAATTGTAAAATTTTTAATAAATGTATATTCCTGGCTGGCTACAAATTGCATTATGAGAAATGTGAAGAACAGGTATGCCCGGAATATGAAATCATTTCACTCGTTAATTACCATTAATTCTCTACCAGGTAGGTAACGTAAATTAACAAACGGTATCAATTAACCTTAAAGGATTCAAATTCAGTGTTCCATTTTTTATTACACACTGTACAATATTTCAAAGCATTAATATTTCCTTTTATTTATAGCCAATGACTAACATTTGTATAGTTGCTAGCAGTTGTAGTTCTCGGATTCAATTTTTTTCCGTAGAAAAGATTCCTATTGCAAAGATAACAGAAATGGTGAATATTACTTTATTAATATTAACTATGCATAATAAAATGATTTTAATTTTTTAAAAAGTAAAACTCATTCAAACAAAAAATGACAACCTACATTTTTAGGTTTTCTTTTCATCACCGCAAAACTGCTTTTATTGTCTCGACATCGCTAAAATTTAAAATTCGTATCTACCAGTATTGTGTTGTTGTCTCTCAAGAGATTTATGCTACTTGAGCAGAATAAAAGCTGTTTGTGAAATATATAACTATTTACATGAGGGAAATGAAATTTTTATAAAATGTGATTTACTGCTTAGACAAAAGTACATTAAGTGTGAACTATATAAAAATTGCTCAAATATTTCGATATTTTCATTGCTATGCTTGTTTCAATTAGTCTAAAACAATCATAACTTAATTAATTTTAGAATAAAAATTGACTTACCTTAAAATTTAAAAGAATTTTAACTTGTAGCATAGATAATATTAAAATAATTGGTTACCATTTTGATAAATTGTAAAATGTAGCATAATGGAAATAATAATTTGATTGCTGCCTCAAAAGCTAGTTTGTGACTGCGTACAACTCAAAAATGTTATAGCGGAGAAATTTCAATCTAAATTAATTTGTCATTAGTTTTCAAATATATTCCTAAATTGTAAGAGGTTGACATAAATTTCTTTTAATAATGTCATACTTTTTTGCTTGATTTGTATCTTTTATTTTTGTTCAAGTGTATCAAAAAGTTATGAAATGCATTATCAAAAAATTTTCTATAATATATTTCCTAAGTGTAAATTCAAACGTGTATTCAAAGAAATACTTCATTGGATTTTTGTTACTCTGGCTTATAAATTCGTTATGGTGCTTTTAAAAGTTATTACGGGAAATAAATTAATCATTATAACAAATTATGATTAAAAAACAGCAGTAAAAAATACTTAATGCTGAAAAACTCAGCCTATCTTAAAAGATTATGATCAAAACCTGATGCAAGATGCCGAATTAGCTTGGGATTGTTAATGGAAGTGTAAAACTTGTACAATAATCTGTAGTAATTAATGTAAGGATACTTATTTATGATTAAGTAGAAATTTTCATTTTTGAGAGCTTATCTTCTAAATTTTGTTTATGGTATGCAACTTATGTTATTTAGATATATTGAACATTATATGCTGAAAATTAAAACCATTATAATACCTTTAAATTTTGGAGTCCGGTGTATCAGAATCATGAGTTTCTTTTTTATAGGTTTTAGAGAAAGGTAAAGTACCAAAGGGGATAGCTATCAGTACCTTTAATAACACTAAACTATTATGGCTGCTAAGTGGACAGTCATGTGAAGATTGCACTGCCTCTCTCAATATTCCTGATGATGGATACATTAGTTGCAACATGACATTTCGAGTTATAGCTTTGAAAGCGTTATTAGGTCCTGAAAAGAGATTCATTGTCCAGGAGAAAGACTTTGCAAGCTGCTTTGATCGGAGAAACACTTTGAGGGGGCGTGCTTGTTCAGAGAGTCGTATCAAACTTCCAGAAAGGCAGCCACCAGTCGAAAGTGTTCCTCCTAAGGCCGATACCCTTCCCAGAAGCACTCCTATCAAAACTAGCAAAACGATGGACATTAACACTGCCATTTCTAATGTTCAGGAGCCCAAAAAAGAGTTTTGCGACAAAGCCGTCGAAGCTCACCTAGATAGAGTAGAACCTTGCAACGAGGTAGAGAACGATGACAAAAGTGTCCTTAGCTACTATTCTGCCGAATCTATTGTGATGCCAAAGAAAATCGAAATAAATTCCTCCAGTAATGAAGATTATTACAGCATCGAGCATTATTCTTCTGTGAGCCGTGGCAGCACGTTGCGCGGAAACATAGCAGAAAGAAAAATATTCGATATTGAGAGATGCGTCTTGGATATGTTCGAAACACACAGCACCGAGCTCAACGACATAAAGGCGGAGCTTCGAGAACTGAAAAAGGTCGTATCTGGAATATCTGCCCTTCATTACAGCTCATTTACTTGCACCAACAGCCCTTCAAATGCTCAGTTATTATGCCACATACAAGAGTTACAGCACAGTGTGCACATTGTTGAAAATAAGTTGGATAGTATGACAGTAGACATTAATTCTAGGCTAAAACATCAAGACAGGAAATTGAGTGAAATAAGGAAAGAGTTGAATACGTTGTTATCGAAACGTTCTTAAGCATTTAAATTCAGATTTTCGCTTAGATCTTTTAATTAAGCTCAAAACATGTAAATAAAATATTATTCATCACGTTATTTTGCACATAATGTTTTTCTTAGCAAATGACACGAGACACTGTTTTTAAAAAATAATGTTTATTGGGATGTATAACATTTTTTAAAATATTCATGTAAACAAAAAATTTAAAAAAAAAATTAATTAATAGCAAGATGATAATTTTGTTCTTGGAGAAAGATCTCTTAAATCCAGCCCAGAAGTTTGATTGCAAAATGTGCTGTTGTGTAGATAAGAGTCAAATTACCAACATACATGAACATCCCTCTGTAACGTTTTTGGGGATCTGTAAATAAAATATTATAATTTAAAATTTAAACTAAGTGAACAATATTAATTTTAAACTTAGCCAATCGAGTAATAGTAATTAACACATACTAGGTCTAAAATTATTTTTTTCTTTTGTTTCAGATATTGAAAACTGAAATGAAATTGATCATTATCTGAAATGGGCACAAATGAACAGGATGGAAAATATTAGGGAAGGATACCTTATGTACTTAAGAAATTCCTATTAATCTTTTGATGCAGAATTTTTACTACTTAATATAATATATGTTATATAATAATTCATGGTTATGAAATACCGCTGTCTTTTTCTGCATTAAAGGTGAAATTTTTAACAATTCACATTACACTAATCTTCCTTAAAAAATTAACACTTATTTGCAGTTATTTAAATTTAAGAGAAACACCAATTTATTATTAAATTTTCTTTAACTTTTACAAAATTAATTGATAAATTTTCTAATATGAATGAAATTTTTTTTCTTCAAATTGCTATTTTGAAATTTTATATTTTAGTTAAAATTTCCGATAATCTAACAATTTATAGTAATTATTAGACTGTTTTTTCATTATTAAGATAAACTAATATATATATATATTGTGATGAGAACATCAGAAAAAATATATAAAAGGGACACCGGTGTCCTGCCTGCGTCAAAGGGTTAATGAATGTTTAATCTTGCTCACTTAGTGCAAACATTTATTTTGAGATTCAGCATTTTTCTTTACTCCAGGAATTTTAACACCCACTTTTTTAAAGTAAGCTTTGATCGAAGTAACCTTCCTTCACCCTTCCATAACATCTCATCGGATGCCTGGTCACTTGTGCTCTTTTACTGCGGGTATCGGATAGTTGTGGCTTTGTTTCATTTCAGTCTTTCAATATTTTTTAAGGTTTTGTAAATGCATGGCACCATGAAAAGGTAAGATACCATAAAGCTGAGACAAGCGAAATGTGGATGGACAAACAATATTAGAATAAGGTAAAGTATGTATGGCAGAAGTATCTAGGATAGGTTGAGATTAGATTAAGACTTCTAAAACTTACTCGAGATGTAAAGGATTTATTAAATTTTATGTTAACACACAAATGTACTATAAAATATCTATTTTCTCAATGTCATCGTCTCTGAAAAAATCTGTGATTTAGTAAATCACAAGTTGATGTTTCCAATGTAAGTTAAAAATGAAATTTCCCCTTTCTAACAGATACTATGAACTTTAATAAAAAAAAAAAATCCAAGCTAGCTTCAATTTAAGTTGCTAGTTTTATGACCCCAAAGAAGCTCGCATTTTTATAGCAGAACAATATACAGTACGTAACACAAAAAACCGACCACCCTGAATAACTTGTGATCAGATTATCAAGTCCTAGGACTCAATTTTAAAGATTAAAGGGGGTGACATCAAATATGCTAATTGATCAGCGCAGACGATATTTTAAGTTACGAAATCATACATTTTTTCAACGGATTTGGATTTCTGACCCCCAAATTATAGGGTAGTCACAATTTGGGAAATTTGGTCCCAATAGTTTGTTCAGGAGAATGGTCCAAAGTTTGGAACCCTTAATGTTAATTTTATTTCCCGCATATGGCCATATCTTTCATGAAACATGAAGTAACTGCAGTAGAGATTTAAGTGTTCTATCATGTCTTATGACGCCCGGCGGCTGAGTGGTAGCGCTCCTATGCTTCAGGTCCTGCGTTCGATCCCCGGGCTGGGCAAGGCTGACTCAGTCTTTCATCCCTTCAGTGGGTCGATAAATGTGTACCAAGCATGCTTGGGAACTAAACACTGGAGGTTTCGCATTCAACTGACCACTCAACCGGAACATATGCTCCTGCACCCCAGAGCCCAAGGTAAAAAAAACTGAGATGGGTACAGTAGGCCTTGGCCCTCTCTGTTGTGCCACTGAGTTTAGCATCTAGTTTTACACACTAGCGAATTGATGTTTAATAATTGTAATGGTAGTTATGCCACACATGAAACTACATATCCAGAAATAATAATAGTAGTATAAAAATTTAAATAATTTCTTACCTCCGGTTGAATAGCCCAGAGCATATGCTATTCTGCCAAGTAAGTAAACAGCTCCGCCTGCTGCACTCAGTCTCTGAAATGAATACAGTACTTTGTAAATATATATTCAAGGTGTTCCCATAATTACCATCTGTATAATATATAGGCCTAATCAAAGAAGTAAGTATATTAAGGATTCTAAAATATTATTTAGGCAAAAAAGAAATGAACTGGTGAAGTTTAATGAATTAGCGAGGAAGGCAAGACCGAAAACATTAAAACTTGTTGGATTACTAGAGATGAGCTGAAAGGCGAGTTTTAGAATCGCCTCTCAATCAAACTGGTTTTAATGTAGTTCATCTCGCCTTTCTCACCAGTCAGGTTTCAAAATAATTTTCGTTTCTATCTGGCTTATATTTTATACAATCCCTAGTGTGTATACTTTTCATGCTTCATTTCTATTAAGAATTTAAAAAATATAAGATGGTGATTATAAACACCCTTCAAGCTATTTTGAATTGGCAGTTAAGGCATTGAAAACTTAATGGAGTTTTGCTCTCGAATAAAGATAAGTCTTGGGCACAACCTTCAGAAGTTTTTAAATCTTTATAAGCCATACAACCGTTTTACTGTTTATGACTAGTAATAAAAATTAAATTTATTTATTTAAAAGTTTTTGAAGACATGCAGGAAAAAACCAAAACAAAAGACCTAGTATTTAAACATAAAAATATTACAAATGAGATAAGCCCAAAGATTTCATTCAGGTAATAAGCTTAAATTAATCAATGTTAATAATTTGAAAAAGTACATTTCCTTCCTGTTTCCTTCATTAATATTCTATTTTTGAAAAAAAAATAATACTTAATTTCAATTCTTATTTAAAATGCCTGTATTTTCCTCATAAATATGATTATTTTATTCATTCTAGAAATCAGACAAAAAAAAAAACATTTACAAAAAACAAGATTATGTTAAAGAATACTTACAGGATAAGATAGTCCACCACAAAGTAAAAGGAATAAAAACTGTGGGTAGTTTTCAAGGCTGAAAATGAAATAAATTATTTTAAAAATATACACAACATAGTTTTTAAGAGGAAACACATCACTGTATAAGATAATTAGTTTTTATTTTTGATAGTTATTTATGTATCCAAAGACCATAAAACAAATTATAGAGCTTATATTACAAGCTTTTCTGTCAGGTTATATAAGTACAGCTTGAAACTTTATTTCTGTGTTTTTTTTTATGAAGAAATAGAATTAGTTACTTCACATAAAGTGTAAAATTATTTAATAGCAGATCACCATGTATTAGCAACTTCATAAAATTGTGAGCAAAGCAAAATTTCAAGCTACATTAAACTACACTGCAAAGAAACAAAGTCAACTTTAAAACAAGGTTTACACATTCAACTAATAAACATTGGACAAATGAAAAATAAATTGTACAACTATAAAAAATAATTAAGAAAATGGTATTCATAACATGCTATATAATAGTGATAAATATTTATAGAGATTTACTGCTTACAAGTTTCCGTGGGCACGCTGTAGGCAATTGAAGATTTGGTTGGTATCGCTGTACATTATTGGATACTGTAAATATTAAAGAAAAAATAATTAACTGAAAGTTAAAAAATCTGGTTGTTATCATTACACATTATTGGATACAATATTAAAGAAAAAATAATAAAACACTAAAAGCTGTTTGATATCACTGTACTTATACTGTAAATATTAAAAAAGCTGAAATATCACAATAAATTCGTTATAAATTTTCGAACCTAATTAAATTGTTATAACATGAAAATGTAAACATTGTAGCGCATAAAACGAAATTTTAAATTATATTGATGCATTCATTCAAAATACGTTTATAGGAATAGGTAGGTCCGTCCAACATTTAATATTCTGTATTCACGTAAACAGAGTAACACGCCGTACACTGCACAAAAATAATAATAAAAATAAACAAAAAACGGATTACCTTGAATAATTTTTGATCTAATGATTGGATGGATGTTTATGGCTCAAGGGGGTAACCTCCTCAAATATGCTAATTAATAAGTGCAGACGATATTTTAAGTTACGAAATGAGACACAAAAACTTACTTTCTCTGAATAAACATATATTTTATTAGATGGATTCGGATTTCTGATCCCCAAAATATAGTTGGTAGCCGCAATCTGGGAAATATGGTCCCAATAGGTCAGGAGAGAGCTCAAAAGTTTGCACCTTCTAATGTAAATTTTTTTTTGCGTATTTCACTTTATCTCGAGAAATTTGTAAGCGAATTGAATTTTTTTTGCACACAATTATAAAATTCATTTATCCAAAGATAATTCCATGCAAAAAAATAACTTTTAGTATCAATTTATTATTTTATTTAATAAAGGTCGAAAAATTTTTTAATTTTAAACTTTTTTTGCATAAATTTAAAGAATATAATTTTACACGATAAATTACAAAATTTGAGCAAAATCGGTTGAATAGTTACTGAAAAATTAAATTAAAAAAAAAAAAAAAAAAAAAAATCAGTTATTTAAAGTTCGATTTCTTAAGAACTATTCAATCGATTTTGCTCAACTTTTGTATTGTTTCATGTAAAATTATATTCGCTAAAATGACGTAAAAAATTCTATACCTTACAATTCAAAATTTTTTACGCCATTATTAAATAAAATAATAAATATTTACTGAAAGTAATTTTTTGTATGGAGTTAGATCAATTTACTAATTTTTTTCTTCCGTTTTACATATTTTTATTAATAAATATGACTACAGTCTTGTCCGTAACGTTTTTTTTTTTTATCATAAATAAAAGTTTTTTTTTAAAAAAAAAATAATCTTCGAAACAAAATATTAAGACTCAATAAAAGTGTGTCAGATAGACATTTATAATTTCGTCAATTTTATTTTATTAATTTTTTCGTATTATTGATAGTTTTAATATCTAATTTACGAAACTTTTTGATAAAAATTTATTGAATCCCCTGCTCGCCAACTTATACAGTTATTTTACATTCGTTGAACTAGCTCATTTCACTTCTCTCATTCAGATCGGGAGCGATTTTACAGATAAAGTGACAAAAAATCAAATTACTGGAGTGAAATGATTAGTATTCGTTTCCTGGGCGTTAATGTAAAACCCATAAATAATAAATTCCAAAACATTTGGTTGCTAACATCTGGTTTAAATTTTATAATAAATCATAAAAATGGTCAATAATATCAGATTTTGTAAGATGTGCTAAAAGGAAAATACGAAGTAATGTAAATGTTCCAATAGAAATAAAATGAACTTCTTTTTGTCTGGAGCAGGCACGCGATTAACTAAAGGTCGTGTTAGCGTGAGGAAGAATTTGTAAGGGGAAGTTTAAAAATCTTTGTACATTAATTTACATGAAGTCCTCTAATTAAAAAGAAGAAAAAACTCTTTCGTTTGCTTAATGAAAATTGGCAATATAATCACATTATATTTCAAAAAAAGGAGAAAAAAAAATTTTAAAAATTAAAAAACTAATTCATAATTTTAAAAAGAGATTCAAGTCTTTTTATCCTTAGACATAAGAGTGCAACATACAAAAAATCTTAGTATTACTAAGATTAATTTTGACTTAAACATCGAAATAGCTGAAAAACCTTCAATAGTGAGAATAGACAACTTAGTGACTTCAAAAGAAATTCGAAATTTCAACAAAGAAAAATTTTCTCATCTTCAGGCAAAACAGTGCCCGATGCCAGGATATATATATAAAAAAAAAAAAAGTGCAGTTTTCAATCTTAACTAATATAAGTCGTTCTTGTCGTAGGCCATTTAAGGCAACTGGTGCGATTGTTCTTGTTTTCCAGTGGAGCCCACTTACGGCCAATAATTCGATTTCTGCCACACCCATACGTCACACGCGTTTATTGGGCGGACCCATTCATTCATCTATGGATCGTAATTTTGACCTGAACCAGAGAATTATCAATCTTCAAGCCAGTACCTTCGAAGGTATAATTTGCTTTTTGGACATGGAAGACTTTGTGACCAGATAGATTTAATGTACACCAGTCACCATTTACTACACCGGCCGGCTGTATTCGAACTCCCGTTCTCACGAACGCGAGTCCAATGCCCTGCCAACCACGTTATCACGGTCCAGACTAATGTAAGCATTCATAAAATAATTCAAAAACTAATGCACGCATCCATAACATTTCTTTTTGATCTCCTTTCTTCTGATTTATTCTACTTTTTTTATTATTGACTCTACTCGGTGCTGTGTGTTTCGAACATATGCATACTAAAAAAAAATCTACTTTTGCCATGTTATTTCTTTTAAATTTAAATTCTAATAAAATGCAAGACACTACCACGGTGTAGTAAAAAGTATATAAAAGTTGAAATTTGACTATTAGCTTAAAATAGTAAATCTAAAATTTGTGGTACAAACAATGGTAAAACCTGGCAGTGGAGCACGTTATAGTACAATTGGGTACTTGCACTATAAGAAGAAGAGGATCAAGGATACCGACACATATGACCTATGACGTCAGCGCCAGCTAATCGTTTATAAGCAAAATGGCGTGTTAAAGTTGAGCTAAGTTTCGTTACACAAGTTAGAATATTAATCAACGTGAAGTTAATTAAATACAGCGCCGTATCGCACATCGAAATTGCTAAAAATATAATTCTTTCTCGTCGACGTTCTTTACTTAACTTCGATTTATTATATATATATATATATTATAGCAACCGTTATATATTTTGGTTTTCCGTCCCTGGCAACTTTGATCCACAATTAGTTTGTTTATGTTCTCCATAACTTCGTGCTTGTCTTTGTGTAAAGTAAAAAATACAGTGAAAGAATTGAACTATTTTTTAAAGAATATAGAATATGTCACTTTAAAGAATTGATAATTGACGGGCTTGGTTTTCTCGAAATAGGATGAAAAGAACAGTTGCTAGAGTAAACAAATGACACGTTTCAACAACCAATCAGGAGCGAGATACCCACAATACGTCACTTGCAGGTATCAAGTTTATAGATCAGGAATGACTGATATTTTTCACAGTTGGATTTTGTTATTATTCTAAATATATTCTAAATATAAATACTAAATATATTCTTCATATACCTTACAATTCTATATCGATCATGATTGAATTAAATAAAAAACAAGTAAAAATTATTCTTATTATTATTTAGTGCGTTAAAAGTAAAAATAACATTATGGTTTTTTAAAACTTGCGACGGCCCTCTTGACTAAACCATGAGGATTATATTTCCCGTATTGTGGCGACCTCCTTTCCTCCTTATATTTTAATTGTTAAAAATCAGAATTAAAAAAAAATAGAAAAAACAGTGGAGAAAAGATAGGTTATGTTTCTGCTTCTGATTTCATAACTTAACGTTAGTACCAACAATAAATGAAAATTTGATCATTAGATCAAATTTTCCATACTAAGTTTTTGCTTTTCTTTTTAAGTTCAAATTTATTGATAAAATTTATCAAAAAATGAAAAAAATACCGAAACTTAATAGAAAGAGTTTATTACTGTCATCTTTAGTGAATATTAATAAATAATGAAATGAATTTTAATCAATTCTTCTAGCACAGTGTTTCCCAAACTTATGACTTTTGTGTACCCTTTCTAAATTTTTCGTAACGCTGTGTACCACTAATGAAAAAATGAATGTATTTTTTATTATAAAAAAATTGACCAAAAGTTAAAAATCACAACTGGCTGTTGACACCACTAATTATTAACTGTTAACTCTTGCAAAAAATAGCCAATAGGAAAATACCTATATAAAAATACCTATATCGTAAAATTTCACGGTTTTCTTTGTTCAAATTTTCTTTGTCTTTAAATAAAAATTTTTGAAATTTTCGTTTGTTGCAAGATATTTCGCATAAGAACGCGTACACCCGCTAAACCACTCCCGTACCACACTTTGGGAAACATTGTTCTAGCACATATTCAATTTGAATTAAAATAATAAAATTGTTTGGAGAAAAAGAACTTTTTTTTTTTTCCTTCAAAGAATTCTTGTTTCAATTGACGCTTAATAGAAACGTTCAAGGTTAATTATTTGGTCTCCCATATCGCTATCTTAAAAAAATATATATAAAATCATTTTCCTTATCATGAATTGAAAAGACATTATCTAAAATTACATGACAGTGCATTATAATGTAACAATAAACTCAGGAAATATAAGTTACAATTTAAAATCTTTTTCATTTTTTGTAAATTGAAAAACCGGATTTATCGGTTTTTCACCTTCACAATAGTTATTAATCAGCTAAACACCATCTTTATCTTTAAATTATCGAAGTAGTTTATGGAATGACAATTTAAATTCAAAAACTGTAGGTGTGTGTAAATTAACATTATCTTATTTTCATAAACTTTATACTCAATGATAAAAACTATTCTGCTTTATTAATATTGTCACTTATAATTATTCATGGAATGTCTGTTTTTAATTCATGGGTTTCGCAGAGGTTCAATTTTTGTAGGGGATGAAATAAAAATACACAGTTTTCTAAATTTCAAACGTAAGAACAAAAATTTCTTAAGCTTGGAAAAATATGAATTATTTTTTATTTTATTCTTGGTTTTAACTTTGAGGAATTCAAATACACGATGAGTGACGAAAATTTTCTGTCTAAGTCTAACAATATTGAGGAGGACATTAAAAATTTACCAAATGCTATCCAATATATTAGCCAGTCGCTGGGGTTTTTAATGATTAAAATTTATTAAATGCTATCTAATATAATGGACGCATTGTTGTTTTTAGTGATAAAAATTTACGAAATGCTATTCAATATACTGGATATTGGGTTTTTAATGATAAAAATTTACCAAATGCTGTCCAATATATTGGATGCAGGGTTTCTTAAGATAAAAATTTACGAAATGCTATCCAAAGTTTCGGACGCTGAGTTTTTAATGATAAAAATTTACCAAACGCCATCCAATATATTGGATGCTGCAGGGGCGGATTAAGCATACGCGGGGCCCTAGGTCATTCAAATTTTTGGGGCCCTTAAATTAAATTTTTTTCTCGTAAATTTTTTATTTATACAAATATAAAAGTATTTATATATCTTTTCATTTAAGAAAGCATATTTAAAATTAAAATAAATAATAATAAATTAAATTTTTTTTTTATTTTGTTAAATTAGAACTAAAAAAATTATCGTATTTTATTGAAATATATTTGAAATAGATTTTTTTTTTTTAAATCATTGTTTTTCTTAATTTTTTAAAATTTATTTTCAAAAATTTTTTTTTAAGGGGGCCCCTAATCATTGGGGGCTCCAGGCCATGGCCTAATGGGTAATCCGCCCCTGCGATGCTGGGTTTTTAATGATAAAAATTTACCAAATTCTATCCAAAGTTTTGGACGCTGTACCCATACTATTTATTTTTAACCAAACTTCCAAAAGGAGAAAATCAGCAACACAGACATTTCTTTAAGTTGCATGATTCTTCGTAAATATATTATTAAAATTGATAACTAAAATATCTAAATAAAAAAGTAGAATATATATGGGATAAAAAATTTAATATTTTACCTTTATTCCAAATTTTTTGCGAGCCATACCAACTTTCATACCATGCCACAATGCTATGAACACAGATGAAGTCCCAACGAGAACGACATATCCGTACTCTTTTGGTACATCAATGGTGACCATTTTTCGCCTTTTCTATATTTTATTGAAAAGAACTCGTTATTAATAATTTTGCTTTAAAAAATGCTTTTTAAAATTTTTATTTTTACACAGAGCATATAATCAAAAATTTCTTGGAGATATATTTTTCAAAGATGTTTATTAGTAGTAAAATTATAGACAAGTGTTGGTTAAAAATCCTCTGCTAGCTTGTTGAAGAGTTGAATGGTTGAGCACCTTGAAGTTGAAAAAATTATATAAAAAACCTACATAACTAGAGTAAAAAAAAAAAAAAAATTTAAAACTGATTTTCATTATAATTTCAATATACTTTTATAAAATTCTGAAATTAAAGTTTAAAGATGTAAATATGTCCAAATATTTAAATCATTCGAAAGTCTTGTCATTGCATTTTGAACACAAATGTAATTCAAAGTTTTATTTGTAAATTAAAGTTGCCCGTAGTTTATAAATAGTCAAAGTTTATAAAATTTCTTTTTTTCTACTAAAATGTCAAAAATTACTTATCTTATCAAAAACAAGGCTTGCAAAAATTCAAAAATAATAATAATAAAAATAAAAAATTCAAAATATACATATACTTTTCAAATGTTATTCATAATTTCTTGTTCTTTGTGTTTAAACTTTAAAGACAAATTGTTGTAATTCTTATTACATTAAAGAACAGCTAAGTTGTTATCAATGGATACTATATAAACTCTGTGCAACATCAGTGAGCAAAATTGCAATCTGTCATCTTCCAAAAAATAAATAAAAAAATATTGTGTATTCATAAGCTTACTGAATGTCCCAGGAGATGATATTTTCTCAACAGCTGATTTTGTTCTTATTACACTAAGGAATAATTAAGTTATTATCAATCGATATTAAATATAATCTTGGCAACTTTAGAGAAATTATTATTAATTCAAATTTTCCATGACAAGCCAGGGATCAGTTAGGTCGGAAATTGGCGCTGCTTGGTGGCCCCTTCACAAAATTCAAACTCTACAAAACGGCTCTTCACAAAATTTAAATTCTAAAAAAAAAAAGGCCCCTTTTACAAAATTCTAATTTTTATAAAAACGGTCCCAACAAAAAACAAAATTGAACAGATACCTTCACGAAGTTCCACTTCATAAAAATGATTGCACATTTTTTTTTTTTCTTTACAGCGGATTCGAAAACAAGATTTTACAGCAGCATCGTCTCGAATCACAACTCAAATCAGAAATTCGCGCGTCGTGACAGCGCATTAATAATATCGGAATTTTAAAAATCTTGCGGAAAAGACCGAAAAAATTATTATTCAACAACGTGAAGTTACGATGAATTCGTCACAAATCCAATACGTCAAAGAGTGATAACTCATATTGAAAGTCGTAAAAACATGGGATTAAAAATATCTAAATTTGAAAAACCATACAAAAAACGGTAAAAAAAAAAAGATAAATAACTACAAAAAAAAAACAAACTATCACCAAACGACGTGATATTGCGATTGAATCATCACGAATCGAACGAGTCAGTAATTAATTGAAATTCCCGCATCGAATAATAACATGGAATTAAAAAAATATCGGAATTTGAAAAACCGCGTGAAAATAGCCGAAAAAATGATAAATACCTTCGAAAAAACTATCATCAAATGATGTGAATTGATGATCGAATTCGTAAGAACATTGTATAAAAAATTTCAGAATTTAAAAAACCAAGTGCAAAGGACCAAAACAATGATAAATAACTTTTTAAAAAAATATATATAAAAAAAAGAACTACCATCAAACAACCTGAAATTATGACAAACTCGTCACGAATGGAATGCGTCAAAAAGTAATAACTCGAAATCGAACATCAAAATATCGGAATTCGAGAAAAATCATGTGATAATATACATCGTAATAATATCGTATTTAAACATCTGAATTCGAAAAACCATATGAAAGGAGCCGAAACAATTATCGGAAAAAAAAAATAGTGATAGAAGAAACTAAATGTTTTTCATTAAAAAAACTTTTTTCTCACAAAAATTGACCCCTTCAAGCACAAGGTCCTAGAAATATGTATTGCCTTGCCATGAAAAAATTAAAAAAATATTTTAGAGAATTCCTTTATATAAAAATTATTTATAATTTATGAGAGGGATTTCTACCTAAGTTTATCTAAGAAATCAATTAGCAATAAAATAAACAACACAGCATTTAAAAGTGAAAAGCACCCATACACCAATGGACACCTATCGTTCCACCATGATCGAGCAGATGGCACTGACACAGATCCTATGCAAAGAGGAGACGAACCTTGTAGCCTGATGCTAGAGTTTTGTTGCTGGACGTAAGAATCATCAATACCATGTGATACTGTTACATACTGTAGAAATTAAAAAGGCTATTCAGAAAAAGCAGCCTGGCATTCTGTTGTAGGATATAAATGTTACACTTAGCAACAGCAATACAAAGCTATATTGTAATTCCTGTTTGGGACCATTTGACCATCTTTTTATCAGTCTTGATCTTACATCCAGTGACATTCGTCTGCTTCCAGCTTTGAAGTAAATTCTTGGTTTAAGGAGCTTCAGAAGCAATGAAGTCACACAACCGGGTCAATGCTTCTTCTGTATGAAAAGCCCTGATTTTTTTCTGGAAGGCTTAAAGAGGTTCTAAAAATTTCTCAACATATTTGTTATTTATGTGGACAAAATAAAGTTTTCTCTCATCAGTTACTGACATTCATACACAATTTTGTGCCCAGTTGCCAAGGAGAAACTTATTTTCGAATTTACAGTCTTATTATAAAGGAATTCTTATTCAGAGTTCTCCCGAAGAATAAAAAAAGGCAGGGTGCTTCTTCACAAAAAAAGACATTCACTTAACACCATAAAAATGTGTCAAATATGCAGTATTATTATGTAATAACATATAGTATATTATGTAATAACTGAATACATAGTAATAATATGTAATAACTGAATATATAGTAATATTATGTAATAACTGAATTTGATTGTCAAAATTTTTTAAATTACTACCCTCTTATACTATTTTATGTACAAAAAGTAATTGTCACACATTATCGAAACAAGAGAAAAAATTTGTTGTTTATAAAAAATAAACACATGCTAAAAGACAATCTCAGAGCATTAATTTTTTTTTCTAAAAAAAAAGTAAACTGAAAAAAAAAATAATAATAATAAAGATTAATTGATAAATAACTTGAAAGCTTTTTTTCTATAATTTTAACTGAAATTTATAAAAAAAAATAAACATTTACAGGAGCACTTTTTTTAAATTATTCATCCAGATATTTTAAAATCACTTAAAAAATTCATTACTATACTGCATCCCTAAAGAAAAGATAAACTTATAATAATTTAAATAGTAGAGAATAATCCTAACAAAGTAAATATTTGTCCTAATAGTAATCAGAATAAAACCTATAAATACAGATACTTTTACTAGTAGGTAATTATTATTTAAACAGTGAGTTATATATTATTAATGAAATTTTTTTTTTTAATATATTTTTTTTCTGGTGTTTAATGAATTTTACCCCAGAACATTAAATAAGGGGTAAGGGATGGCAGCTAATTTTTACAAAAAGGACCACCCTTCTAAAAGCACTTAGGGAGAACACTGTCTTATTAATATTATGAATTTTATCTATAGTACCTATATAAAACAAATAATAAACTTCTTCTAATGAATAATAAAACAAATACAGAACCTCTTTTGGTAGCAATAATCACTAGTAAAATAAGTGGAAGTTATTTTAAAATAATTATTAAAATAGATATTTTGAAAATCCAAGTGAAACTTGTAATTTTTAAAAAACAGGAAAATACGGGTGAGATTTGAGGAAAGGGTTCTTTAGGTATGAATCAGCATATAATTTTTTTTTCCTCTCATGCTTGAATATTTTTTTAAAGAATGAATATTTTCTTTTTTCTCTAGCTACCTAATCTCAAACAAACAATGAATTTAATACTTAAAAAATCTGCATTTTAATTGAATATGAAGACAGCATTTTGCACAATTGAAAATAGCTTATGCTGAATGATTTACAAATTTAAAAAATTTATGTTATTTAATTTTAAACACTTTCACTTATATATTAAAAATACCATTTATCTAGCTGTTACACATAACACTAAAGATAGGTTAAAGAAAAGTGCTTAAGTAGCAAAATTGTTTATAACCATATATAGATCATTTTTATTCATTATTATGAAATGATCCATTGAAGTCTAATATACTACTAAATATTATTAAAATTGTGAATATATATATATATTTTTTTGACAGCGCAATAATTGTCTATAATTCCTTAAAGAATCTTAAATCAAAATAAAACCATTAGACTAAGATAAAATCGATGGTTTGTTTCTTATTTAAAAAACTTATTCTTTTAAATGAATGATATTAAAGAAATGAATGATGAAGGATAAAAAAGAAAAGAATAAATATAAAGAGAAAATGTTTTACCTTGTTTCAGGATGTTATAGAAAATAACACCTCTCAATCTGAGAAAAACTGTTTCAGCTCTTCAGATAGATTAGATTAATAATAATCTCTAAAACTAGCTTATTTCAAGGAGAATCACTGGGGGCGAGAAGGAAATAGTAAATATTTACAATGAAATGACATTTTCTTCATATATGCAGTACCGTTTTGATTCATGCTTGTAACAATCATGATTTAAAATTGTATGCGAAAAACATCGCATGCGTACGGGAGTTTGATTGGCTTGTTTTTCCGCTGATGGATTTTTTCCACTAATCCCGTCCTCCTTCGCATGCGATTTTTTTCCCTTTGAAAAAAAAATTTGCATCTAGTGAGAATGCTCCTTTGATAGCCGCAAATGCGTATTTTAAATTCACAATGGTTTCAGGATCAACATAATCTATAGATGGCGCTTTATTAACATCTTTACCTGGAGTCGTCCACAGCAGTCTTGATTTTGAAACTAATTACAAAAGTTTTGTTCGGAACAAAGAGGAGTAGGGGAAGAAGCAGGGCCGGTCTATGCGAATTTTTAAGTGTAAGCAAAAATATTTTTGGCGCTCTACTACATTAAAGATATTTATAATAAATATGTTAGGGGTAAAATAAATTTCATCCATAATTTTAAAAAAGTCAGTCTTCATTTTTTTTATATAAAATGCGGTGCAAACTGCTTAGATAATGTACTTTTACTTAAATCCGATAGGATGAAAAAAATATCCTATTCTAAGTAATTTCAGAAAAGCAATCAAAATATTAGATATCTATATTTAGATTTTTATCTACTTATAATTTATACTTGGTATTTTTTTAAATGAAAAGAAAGCATTGTTTGCATACAATTAATAATCTTGTTTTTCATACTTTGAAATTATTTTATTTGATAAAGATAAAAAAAATTGGATAATGAGGTGTAACATTTTGTTTTGCTTTATACTTTAATATGCCAAACTACAAAATATAAATAAAATATTGCAAAAAATTTAAAATTCTGTGAATTCATTGCTAAATATTTATAATAAGCATCAGTACATTTCTTTATTTTATTCATCCACCAAAAATTCATATTTTTTTGGTGGATGAATGAAATAAATGATGGATTGTTTCGCACAGCGTGGTCTTGAATAATCGTGTCAAATTTAACGAATAAAGGTAGGAGCATTTCAAACACCCATCATAATTGCCTGACTTTACACCATTAGATTTCCAAACATTCTGATCGCAATAACATTTCAAAAATGCCTGTTTCTGGCACTTTGCTCAAAATAGAAATGATTTTTTTATCAATCCGGCATTTTATCATTGATTAAAATAAAAGAACGCGCTGGAATATACTGTTCAATTTAATGTAAGAAAAATGGCAATAAAATTACCAAAAAAGATTGATTATTAACACATAGTGAATCACTAAAACTGAAAAATAAAAATAAATGTGATAAATGTCCTGATGTCTTAAAAAAAAGCAAAAAATTGCCAATTTTAAGAAAATTCGAAATTGTTATAGGCTATTAGAAAAAATAAACTAAATACAGTAATATAATTTCTAATTTGTAAATATTTAAAGAAGTTTTAAAAATATTACTATTTGTAGGAAAACAGTTAGAAAGCGATAATAAACTAACTAAAATATAAATGTAATTGCTAAATTATAAAATGAGAAAAATAAAAAAATCATATATTTAAGATAGAAATTTATCGATAGGAGAGGTAACAAACAATTCGCGATCGCAACGAACTATAGGGGGCGTTGTTGTATGTGCCGAATCCCTGCGATTTCCACATGAACAGTCATTCAGTTACACTGGAGACGTCTTTAATGCAGCATGTAGCATTGTAACGTTCCATCTTTATTGTGGCTGATTACATTTAAAAAAGAAAAATGCTTGTTTACTTTCTTATGCAAACGAAAACAAAATGGCATCTCCTTTTTTTTTAGAGAAGGAACATTCAGAACACATCGGAAAAATATTTGTAAATAAAGAGAAAAAAATAGGTATATTCTTATAAAAGTTCAAACCTAATGCCTGAGAAATAGTTTTACTAAATTTAATGGTATAACATGAAAGGCCCATTTAAATTTTAACGTAAAATAAAGAATGCTTACGAAACAAAAAAAGAACTATTCTTTTTTTGTCGCCATTTTTAGTGTTACGAAAATGCGTCTTTGGGACTTGCCAAAAACAAAACAAGATGCAATTTTATTTTTTTAAGAGCGAAATATTTTATGGAGTGAAATATAACGAAAATGTACCAATACCCATAACATGAAACTTTATCTTAGTAAAAGTCCGTTTTGGAAATGTTATTTCATTTTGAATCTTATTTATTAGAGTTCATAATGGCTATAGAATCAGGTGAGAGAAAATGTTAGTTTTGAATCTATGCTAAACTCTATATCGGCCCATTTTCCACCGAAATCCGATTGACTACTTTGATTTTAAACAAAGTGTTTCATTTTAAGATTTTTTCCAAAACTTTTAAGTGTAGATTGGCGGCACTTAAAAATCTGCCAAATCTGTAGCTGTGGTTAATACGTAAGTACAGAATTTTTCTTCCATACTTTTCTGAATCATATTACTTCAAATATTAGAATATGCAAGAAGAATACATAAACACATAATTTAATACCATTTAATTTTTCAAAAAAATTATTTTGACAACAATTTTAACAAAAAATGATAAACTAAAAAACGTAAAATAAAGAATTCTTAGGATAAAAACGATTTTAAAAATTCCTCATTTTTCAATAAAAACTTTCGTTTTGTTTCTTTTTTTTAATTCTTATAGTATTTAATCAGACGTAAAAAGACCATTTTGTAGAGAACGATCATCAAGTAAGAAAAAAAATTATTTACAAGCAAATTTTTTATTATAAAAATCATAACACTTACCTGATTTATAAGTCCGGAGAATTCCAAAATGATATGTTCTTTGTTTGAAAACTTTATTCTCAAATAATATATACATAGTTTATCCCTTCATTACTTTTAGGTAACATACCACGCATCAAAATTTTATAATTGTAAGATCTCGATATGAATTTTAATATGTAGCTTAAAAACAGAATAGCTGAAATCTAGTTGAAATTCTTTCAAAACTAAAAAACACTTACCAAGAAAACGATAAAAAATTTATTTATAATCAGCACAAAAGATACTTTTTCAAGTAATTCGGATTATTCTTTATTGTTGTTTTCTGAATTATGTAGATACAAAAATATATAGTATTCTAAGAAGAATATTCTATAACTATTACAGTTTTGTATGGAATTCATTGGAACACATTTATTCACTGGAATGACGAAAGCAATGTTGACTTCATTTTAACTTGTAATGAATTGAAGACAGAAAAATTATTTTACCGCAATACACAGATCTGTAACAGCAAGTGATCATGAAATCATGTTATGTTGTTGGTAATAGAAAGGTAAAAATTATTGAGAAGTTATTCTTCAAATGCTTGGCGTGTTCTGCTTCAATGTTTGGCATGTTCTGATTAGTTTTTTCAAGAAGTTTTACCTTTTCTTTAGGGAAATTTTGCTTTTTTTTTTATGCTAAGAAAATGGCGTCCGTCATTGCCAATGGTTATGTGGGAACTAATGCACGATATTTACAGTCTCCCGCTAGATGGCGTATCGAGTGTTGCGATCGCGAATATTATAATTTTAAACTTTCAAATTTGATATAATTCAATGAAAAGACAATATATATTATTTTTTAAGGTCTGTTTTAACAAGTCACGCGGATAAAATTATGAAATTATCGAATAATCAAGTAATGATTTCAATTTAATTTGGACATATTTTAAATCACACAAAAATAAAAGAAAACACAATAGAATAGAGAAAAAAAGAACTATTTTAATAACTAATTTTTAAAAAAGAATACTAATCTAACATTATTTCATACCAGTTAAAAGGTAAACAATTTTATGTTTTTGAAATTTTTTTAAGCTAAAATAAAGCATAGTTGACGAATCATATACTGATAAAATAAAAGAAAACAATATAATTGTAAAACTTATAAATTAATAATACATTTTAAAAAGGGAAAATTTATAAAATTATCATTTAACCGAAGAAAAGCAATAAATTTTGTATTCACTTTTAGAAAGGAGCAAAAAGTAACTTAAATCTGATGTACCTTTATAATTGGAAAAATTAATGAAAAGTTTAGATGGATACTTTCTTTGAAACTACTGTGCAGCAGGAAATTCGAAAAGGGTCTGTTATGCCCTTCCTCTAACATAGTAATTATTAATTTTTCAAACAAACCAGAAACCGCTTTTCGCTTATTTGTTTTCCTTACGAATTTTGAATTAATTGTTTTTTGTGATTAAACCAATGTCGAATGTTTTACCAATATTTGCTACTTCCCATTTTTCTTTACAGAAAAGAAGCTTACTTACCTATAACAAATTTTTCTTTGAACATTTTGGGAGGTTAAATTACTGTACTCAAGTTCCTTCCATAGGCGATCGAAATCATAGAGCTTGATCGAAATAGGCTACAGATGGTATAGGGCAGAACTCTCTACCTATGGCAACACTTCGCATGCTTTCACCAATAGCGTGTGGAGAGTCATAGAAGAAGGAAGTACGTTAGTTTCTGTCTTGATTTTCAAGTAAATAAAAAACTTTTAAGTTAGGAAACTATATGGAACTGAAAACTACATTGAACATAGTTCCAAAAGAAAGCATTATGGAATTTTGAAAAAAAAATTGTGGCAATTAAATACGAAATATATTAAGAAAGGGGAAAATATCGTCATCCATTCCTATACGACTAAGAAGAGGATGAGAAGGAAAGGAGAAGGGTCAAGCCATGGAACCGGTCATCTCGCCAGATGGCGCATTCGAGCGTAGATTTCGCGAATTGTCTCCAAAGGGTTTTCCTGAAGAAGAAACATTAAAGGAAACTCTGCAGGTCTTTGTTTCTATCAGTGACAGTCATCTCTGCTTCTGCAGATCTTAAATTATGAGAGCAGAATGTCATCAGCATGATCTGATAGATAAAGAACGTCGCCGCTTTCTAGGCTTACACCTCGGACTGCCCCCCTGGGAAAAAGCACCACTTCGGGTTTGAAAACGTATGTTAGTTTAAAATGAATAAATCTGTTCATAATGATTCTACAATCAAGTAAAAATTATGAGACATAAAAGTTTATCATCTTTTTTTTAGAGGGTATTGTAAATAAAATTCACTTTGTATATGTAACTAATGATTCATTAAAATATATTTTTTTGTATTTTCATTCATAGAAACAAAACAAAATATAATATATTTTTAGTGTTGTTGCTGGTTTACGTCGCACTAGATCTGCATAATATATATTTTTTCATTTTATCTATTTACAAATTTTTTTACAAATTAGTTTTAAAATGAATCCCTTATGATGAAAAGAAGTTACTTTTTGTCATTAAATCATCAAACAAAAGTAAACTACTTAATAATTTTGTTGTAATATTTGTAACTGTACTTATAATAATATATTACATATATAATAATTATAAATAAATAATTGATAATTATAAATAAATAATTGATTATTATAAATAAATAATTGATTATTATATATAAATAATTGATTATTATAAATAAATAATTGATTATTATAAATAGTTTCATCTGACATTCAAATAAGTTCTGATATTTTTTAACCTATAGAGTCCTTCAACAATAATTTTTCTTTCTTCCTCAATTATTAATTTTTTTCTTCTTCTATAAACTCGTTAAAAACAGAAGTTACTAATAAATTTTGAAATGACTACTTTTCCAATTTAAATAATTGAAATGCTTGTTACTATACTTTCTCCCAAATATATTATATGTATAGAGTAAGAAAAAATAAATTTTCTTTTTATAAAATTTTGTTTTTATTCAAAATAATAAATAAATTCTGAAATATTTAAGAGTTTGCTAATTAACTCTTTTGCAGATCTCAATGATAAACAAATTAACATAACAATTAATTGTTGCAACTGAGTAGATAGTTACAATTCTTAGTCATTACAAATTTAGTAGTTGATATTTTTCTTAAATTTTTTAGAACAGATTTTTGTGAAAATTGAAAAATTTCATCAAATAAATTTAAAATAATAAATTTATCCAGATAAATGTAAAATAAGACTTGTTCTTGATTTATTAATTTAAAATGCTCTAAAAGATAATGCGAAAAAAATGTTCTCATGTTATTGTTGTGAATTTATCAGTCAGAAAAAAATATGGTTATTCAGAGAAAGTGCGTTCTTGTGTGTGGTTTCATAACTAAGTATCGTCTAACTATTTAATTAGTATATTTCTTTTTAAACAATTAAGATTGAGTTCTAGATCAGTAGTTACCAACAGGCGGCCAGCGAAGCGTTTTTTTGCGGCCTGCGAACCAAAATATTTTAGTTGTCATTTTTGGCAGACAATTTTCGTAGAAAATTTATATAGGTTTTAAATACTTTGAAGTTTTATATCTAAAAATTTGATATCTCTGTTGCACATTAATTGTTTAATACAGGGCTGTCCAACAGGCGGCCCTCGGGCCGCATGTGGCTCGCCAACACATATTGTGTGGTCCGTCAACTTCTTATTCAGGCTAATCGGCCTCAGTTTTCTCATTAAAATGTAAGCAAATTCTTTTATAATCCTTCTGTTCCATTGTTTTATAATTAATAATTCAACTATTAATTGTTATTGTATAAGAGGTAAAAGGGTATTGTTCAACTTTTTCAAACTGCGGCCCGCCAGGTGATCAGTGACCGGAATTCTGGCCAGTGGGCTCTTCGCAGTTGGACAGCCCTGGTTTAATACATAGGTGCACATTAAAGTTATTGTAGCCAGAATTTTTTAATATGCAATTAAATGTTTTTAAAAATCTATTTCCTTTTGTAATTCAATACTTTTGTTTTGTACTACTTGATAAAAATCTGACAGTAATATTTAATGTTTCTTCAAACATAAAAGAGTCCTGTATAAAATTTTGATAAAGTTGCGGCCCGCCATTTGACTGGTTTTTTTTAATTGCGGCCCCCGGCCTCATATAAATTGGAAACCTCTGTTCTAGATAGAGAAGATCCGATAAATTAATCGAAATTTATTTAGGATGGGCCGTTATTATTTATTTATTCTTATTATTTTTAATTCTTTTTTGCGCACTCTACGATTCGATTTCTGGAAATGAAAGTATTAAAGTTCGAATTTTCTTCAGTTTTTAAGTGTATTTTTAAGCAATTAATAATAAAAAAAACTTTGTTGTATTAATTTTTTTTTTTTTTTTTTTAGCTTTTAATTCTATATCTTTTTAATGTATATACTGACATTTACTTGACTTGATTTTTACTTTTAGGGAATTGTTTTTATGGGAATTATGTTTCATTTTAATTTTTAAACAAGAAGTTGTGATTGAAAAAGAATTCAAAATCCGATGCAATTCTAACTGTCATAAAATATATTTGCAATACAACAGTATAGTTTGAATAAAATTAGTCCAGACTTGTAAGTAGTGTCCGAAACGCGCAAGAGCCACAAAGCGCGAAACCACCAGTTGCCCGAAACGCTAGACAAGTTTCTACAGATTTAATTCGTTTTTAACTATTACTATGAATAACATTTTTACTATGTGCAATAATATGCCAATTTTTAATATTTCTGTGCATTCAGTGCAATTCGGTATTTCAAATCCAGTGGTAGATTTTCAAAAGTTGTTTGATAAAAAAATAAGATAGTTCAGATTTCTTACACGTTCTATTGAAACATGCTGAAAATTGGTATGTTACAGTTAAAATTAATCAGTAATGTAAAACGGATATTTCGAATGAAATAGAACCTATTAGTTAAAAATTATAAGAATAATAAACATGAGTATTTTATCATATTTTACTTAAAAATTTATACTTAAAACAAAATAACTTTAAACGATACTAAAATCTTTTGACAGTTACAAAAAACAAACAGGTCTTTAAAAATTATTACACAATGTTAATAAAATTTATATATATATATATATATATATATATATATATATATATATATATATATATATATATATATATTTCGCAAAAAATAAGCTAAATAACTAATGTAGTTCATTTACGTCGCACTAGAGCTGCACAATGGGCTATTGGCGACGGTCTGGGAAACATCCCTGATGATGATCCGAAGACATGCCATCACAATTTTGATCCTCTGCAGAGGGGATGCCACCCCCGCTTCGGTAGCCCAACGACCTGCACGCGAAGTCGAGCACTTTACGGTAGCACAGTTTAACGAGGACCAATACCGCACACCCTCGGTCCCTACGCAGACTGATCCAAGTGGTCACCCACCCGCACAAGACCGCGATGCTTGACTTCGGTGATCTGCTGGGAACCGGGTCTTAACGATCAGTCCACTGCGGGACCTAAATAACTAATAACCACATTTATAGACTATATTAATACTTTTCGTTTTCCACATCAAAAACCGCTTAATAATGATCGAAATAATTTTTTAAAAAATCATTAAATGGTTTTTTTAGATACCGATACCACTTACACCAAGAAGTGATAAATATAGAATTATTCCGTTTAATTATTAATACACTAACTAACGTTAGTACTTTTTGATTAAAATAAAAATATTTTTTTAGGGTTTTCTTGTTTTCTTTTAAAGTAATAATTTCAAAAAAATTCCGAAATTTTGAAAAAGTATTGAGGGGCACGTGACTCCTTGTGCTTCCCCCACCACACTACGCCTATGCAAAGGAACCACTCTTTTGTCTCAAACTTTTCTTTTACTGTCCTCCATAATGATTCGTCAAATTTTTATGACCTTTTTATTTTATACTTAAATATTAATTTGCTATCTGTAGGTTTTTAAAACTTCAATTTGTGAAAACGTATTCTAGGAATACAGAGAGAAGTATATTTCCTTCCATCATAAAACATTGCTACAATCAGTAGCACAATAGCAGTTATATAAAAGAAATATAGCTGAAATCAATTTCGTAGTTTTTTAAAAGTTAAATTCAATTACATTTTAGAAGTAATTCATTTTTTTTTTTATCTTCACTTTAATTTTGGTTCGAAGAATTAATGAAAACTATTTTGATAAAAATTTTCTTCTTTTATTTCTAAAAATTTGTAAATTTAGAAATGAGTGGAACATATTCGACTTTTGCTGCTTTTCGCAGAGCTGATTGTAAGTATATTTTATGAGTTTTAAGTAATTAGAATGAATATACTAAAATTTCAGTTTGATGAGAGTTAATAGACAGTAACTATGCTGGCCTTTTCTGCTTAAATAACATTCTAATCCAACCAAGTATTACGCATGAAATAGTATTTTCTTTAATGATGCTTTAAAACAAGTCAATTGTCAAGTAAGATACCAAATTTTGTGGTAACTCTAAATTTTTCCAACACCTTTCGTTAAACATTTGCTGTTTATCTCTCAATATTTGACGTATATTAAATCTGCTGATATGTTTTAATGTTGGAACAGTTCTACTACTACTTCGGTTTTTCATAGTATCCACAACATCACAAACATTCCACCAAAGTGCGTGGAAATAAGACAAATCCACTAGAAGAACTTCCAAAGCTACCACGCAATTCTTCTTACGAGAATAAAATTCTTCCGGATCCACACACCCCACTGGTATTCTTTTAATAATGCTTAGAACATTTACTAAAGGATGTATTCGATCTGCAGTGCAAGAACAAAAATCTTCGTATGGAATGCGAGCGCTGCAGTTGAGCAGCAAACGCAACACATCGTGTTTATTAAGGTATAACGCAACATACAGAGGTCGTCTTGTACACGGGCACAAACTAAAAGCTTTTAAAGGAAAGTCAACCACTTTCTCATTAATAAATCCACCATTTTGTAAATCTGAAGTTGAATATTCGAGACGTTTCAAAGTTGTATATTTTAAAATTTCCTGGGCTAGATTGTTAAGTTCATCCGGACTTAATTCCATTTGTTCACGTCTATCATACAGTAAACTTCTCGATTTAGCATTGGAAAACAAGACCATGAACAATTCATCGAAGGATTTGGAAGTGCAGTACATTGTATCAACGTAATGCTGTATAATTTTATTCTTCATTTTCTGTTTCAAAGTACCGAATAAAGATTGCGAAAGACTATCAATACACCACAAATGAAAAAAAGTTTCCATGCTTATTTATTTTTTTAAAAACTAATTATTGGGAAAACAATATTATACCACACAACTCTCACGTAATCTTCAGATTGATATGACAGACATTTTATTGATTTTCGAATATCTAATTTCATTGACGTGCACTTTTACGGAATCTAATCCCATTACAGGCTTAGCAATATTTTTATCACAACATTCACCATAAAAAGAATAATTCAATTAAATAAGCCCAGTTGTTTGCATTGTACAGTTGGAAAAAAATATTAAAAATAGTTGTAGCCCACACTAATACATACTTATATTGTGACATAACATAATAAATATCGATTTATATGGAAAACTGTAAAAATATTGGGGAATTTTCATTGTTTCCATACAAAGTTTCCATTCATTTTTGTGCCCTAATAAATGTAACAGTGAAAAAACCAAATTAAAATTTTTTAATTTGGTTTAAACTTTTTTTAAAACTTTAGAGTCATACTTGAGCAAATGTGCTTGGTTTTTTTTTAACATACATAATACTTTAAGGAAAGCAAATGTTTAAGATGATTATAAAATTCTTCTGACTCCTAATTACTCAGCCAATAAAAAAAATATAAAAAAAAAGTCGTCCCAATTACTAGGTTTTTGAAATCAAATTGTGTTTTTAAAGCATAAATATGATGCAATTAGCATTTACATTCTTTCTAAATCATGAATTATTTTTTTTGTTGCTAATATGAACATAAGAAAAATTATTTACAGTTTGAATTAAATCAATAAAAAAGCTTATGAGGATATTTATTAAATGACTATTTGATTTAATAAATGAATACATAAACTGATAAAAATTTCAAAATTTGATCAATTATCTAGATTAAATGTAATAGAATTAGTGAAAATAGTTAATTTAATGTGATCATAACTAAAACTAAATTACAAATCAAAAGCCTACAAAAATTCCTGACAACACAATAAAACTTTATGCAACATAAAATATTTTATTATAAAAAATATACATTATTGACATAAATTTCCACAGGTTCTTTTTTTCTCATTATCATGGGGAACAAAACAATGGATGCATATTTATCTCTGGTTACGCCTAAGTTCCCTAAGGCACGCAATTTATTCTTTATCAAATCATAGTTGACCTCTCAACGATTTTTTTTCTGATTTCAATCTTTTTAAAGGACAAGGGAAAGAAGATCTCTCACTTAAACTTGAATCAATAGCTCTTCTCTTCCAAATCTACTTTTAAATTTTCTTAGAGCTTTTTCATAGCTATCTCCATTTAAGACTAACTTATAATCAACTCTTCAGCAATGATTCCTTTCATCATGACTTGTGATATAAGTACAAAAATTTATCATTATCCAAATTGGGATCTTTATCAATTTTTTGAAATTGTGCTCAGTTTCTGATCTATCCATTAAAAACTGAAATTAAAGTTGAATTTTGGGATGTTTTAGGATAACACAATTGAATTTTTACTTGATTATTTGAAATTTTACTAAATTAACTTGAATTTTAGGATAACGTAACAACGTATTTCTTGACAAAGCATTCTCCTCAAGTTCAGAATTTTCCTTCTCAAAACTTGCAAATTTTATAAGTTTTTATTCTAAAAGAAGCCAATGATCAATATATGTTTCCGATTCCTCAAACTCAGCGTCACATGTCGCTTCATAAACTTTAGTAGCATTAAAATTATCTCTGATTTTTATTTCAGTATCTATTAATAAATGTGCTTTCTGATCAATGAATTTAAGTTTGATTAACTTGATCACCACTGTTTAAAATAGACTCTTGCAATCATTGTAAGCTTTAGAAAATAATCTTTGATGTTGTTTTTGTTTGAGCTTAGATTACGAATATAAACGGTGACCGATTAAGACAAATTCAGGCCCAAGGTCCATAAAGTTTTCCGGGCCCCTAAACAATTAAAAGAATCTATTGAACTGCGTGATTCAAGAGAAACATTCTAAAAAATTTCAGTGATTTTTGCTAAAAGTCACTGATTAGCTGAATTATTTTAAAGATTCTATCCTTCCATCTACAGCTTTACATATTTGTTAAGAAAAAGTTTTTAGTTCTTGTTGACACCAATCATTTATAAGAGACATATCGAATATGCATTCTCGTTGCATTTGCTTAAGCCGTTGGAGTAAAAATTGCACCAACTAAAATTGAGCTGTACTTTCGAATTTGATAAGTGCTATGTTTACACAAGTTTGGTTTATCACAATATAAAGAAAATTTGAAATGAAAAAATTCTTTTTTTGAGAAAAACTGTTTCTTTCAATATTTAAAAAGAGGTAATATTGTGGACTTTTTACTAATTTTTGAGGCCCCACAGAAAGTGTGGGCCCTAGGCTCGTGCCTATTGCGCCTAGGCGATAATCAGGCCCTGGATATAAGCGAACAATGACGAACAGACGATAAGCACTTAAACATAATTTCCTGAAAATAACTTAATGAAATGGTATATTAGCTCATATGATGCTTCTCAAATAAATTATAATGGGAAATTATTAATTTATCACATATTAACTCAAAAAATAGTTTCACTTGGTCAGCATAAGAACTTTTCACAGCTAAAAGAACTTTAAAAAAATACAAACAATTTAAAATTACGTCTTTCAAAATATCCTTAGTAGGCATTCATTTGAAAAATAAAAATTTCTTCAATTCGTAGCAAGAAGCATTAACTAAATTTATTAAATTTCCAAAATTAAAAGTCATGGTCGTAAGTACACACATTTATGAAAATTATTTTTCTAGAAACTTAATTCAAGTATAAAAATAATATTATGCTTACATTAGATTCAAAGTTTTCAAAATGAATACAAATATTCAAATTCTATCAATAATATAAATAAAACACATTATTTGATCGTTCTAAAGTTATTAAAACTCATAATAATATTAATAACCATTTTTCTTCTTCTCGTTTTTGATCTAACAAGAAATTAAAGCAATTTAGAAGGTTAAGTAAAGGGTTTATTTTATTAATCCGACATTAAAAGTCATGGTCGTAAATATATACATTTATGAAAAGTGTTTTCTTAGGAACTTAAATCAAGTATGAAAAAATATATATTATGTTTATATTAGATTCGAAGACTTTAAAATGATTAGAAATATTTGAATTTTATCTATAATATGAATGAATAAATTTTTGACTCGATAAAAAGTTATTAAATCTCAAAATAATATTTCATAGTAATAACTATTTTTTTTCTTTGTTTTTGATCTAATAAGAAATTAAAGCATTTTAAATAGTACAACAAAGGGTTCTTACGCATTATCGCAACCAGGTTGGCGCGATTTGTGTGTTATGTTTTTTTGTATGTATGCGATTTGCACTGATGTTTTTTTAAGTTCAAGTGCCACTGCCCGGTATACATTTGCCTGGTTTATCCTACACTGATGTTTTTTTAAGGTCAAGTGCCACTGCCCGGTATACATTTGCCCGGTATATCCTACACTGATGTTTTTTTAAGTTCAAGTGCCACTGCCCGGTATACCCTACACTGATGTTTTTTTTAAAGTTCAAGTGCCACTGCCCGGTATACATTTGCCCGATATACCCTACACTGATGTTTTTTTAAGGTCAAGTGCCACTGCCCGGTATACATTTGCCCGGTTTATCCTACACTGATGTTTTTTTAAGGTCAAGTGCCACTGCCCGGTATACATTTATTCAAGATGTGTGAAGAAAAATAATATAAATCACTTAGGATTGGCGTAAGTAGGGTCGCCAAATTTGGCGATTTATGCGAATTTTGGCCTGGTTGCGTTAATACGTAAGTACCATTTTTTTCGATAGCGAATTAACCAATAAATAAAATATGTTAATTTGTTAATTTAAGCACACAGAAGCGTTGCTGTTATTTCAGCAAAGATTTTATCTTCACTCTAATAAGAGTCGAGTAGGCAATGTGCAGATTTTCTATAGTTTGTCTAAGATAGGTACTCTGCCAGACATTCGTCTGGAGCTTTCATTTCAGGAACAATTTTCGGCACTTCAACCGATCATCTTAGTTAATCTGCACATCGGCTAGATAATATGATGATCAAAGTCCTTGTCCAAATATTCTACAAATCAAATATGTAGAATATTTGATTTCGACGCTTTATTGGTAATATTTCAACTTAATAGGTTGTTCCACCATATGTTTTATGTCCAGCCTGTGGAAGAAACCACTGCCAAGACTTCTTCTTCAATCAAAAGGAAAAAAGTACATTTTATTTGGTATTTGTTAAAACTAATAATAAAAAACTTAGGTGTTTAAGTTTTTTTAAAAAAAAAAAATAAAGAAAAAGCACATATCTGTTTTGGAAGACCGTAAAAACATTTCTAAACTATAATTGACGCGAATTGATTTATTGTCAGTTACCAAATTAATTGAATTATTGTCAGGTACCAAATTAATTGAATTATTGTCAGCATTACCAAATTAAAAAAAAAAGACCCTGGTTTTGACAGAATGCCATTAACACTGTTTTACACTATTTACTTTCACAAATGCAGAAACTCTTGAAGGATTTAAGTCCGGGGAGTTTGGTGGCCAAGTGAGTACAGTAAACACTTCTTAAGTGCTCGTAAGTGCTAACGGATAAGTGCTCTTTGAACCACGCACGCTCACTGCGAGCTGTAATGACCGATCAAAAAAATATTAATATAAAATAAATAAATAAAATGAATTTCAATATTTCTATTTTTTTATTTAAAAATATACTGAGTTTCCCAAGTAAAAAAAAGTAAAATTTCCTTCCTATAAAGAATTGAATACAGATCCAAGAAAGCTTATCTCAAATATAAATGATAAGATGATGTTTGCCATTTGCAATTGCTTAACTCATGATAGTCGTTAAAAATTAAAGTTTATCACAATATGTTAAAAGATACCATCATGTTCGTTAGTCAATAAATAAATAAAAATTTGAACCTGATGATTGGCAGATGATACTTCAAGCTCGAATTTTATGTCTTTCAATTCAGTATATAAAATTTTATCAGAAAAGGTACTTTTCATGCACAGATCACTCCAGATAGCTGACTAAAAAGTATTCATAAGTTATGCCGGAAAAAAAAAGAAATTTTTATTCAAAACTTAGGATCTATTTGTTCTATTGACTCATGTATAGTCTCATTCGATTCAACATAGAAATATATGACGGAGACAATGTTTCCCTTGTTTTGATAGATGATGCATCAGATACGTAAATAGGTGCAGAAACATATTTGTACTTTTTTGTACACAAGACCCTAATAATTATAAACGATCCCGATTATCTCGGGATCGGTCTCATTAAATTCAGTGTTAAATATACATCGGAAACAATGCCTAACTCGCCCTTGCTTAAAAAAATTTCAATTCTCTCCCTTTACAAAGAAGGAAGCGTACAGATAACAGGGCAGTTTTCAGGTATTTATAATAAAACGCTTTTGCCAAAAAAATACCTTGGGTATTAATATTTTTGAAGAAACACCCGTTTTTCGCTATAATTACTGGACTGTAACGTATCAAGCTATATTCAGAATAGTTCGTAGTTTTATTAAAAAAACATTTATTTCACACCACAACAAATACAGTAACGACATTAAACTACCCGTAACGGGTTAATAATAATCTTTCAATAAAATATAGAAAATCCCGTAACGGGTTAGAATAAACTTACAAAATCCAAAAACCAACAACTCTGTTCTTCTAAAAATTGACTTCTAATTTTATCGTCTGCTTATATTTTATTGTTTATCTCTTCATATGTTTAGTTTATTTTATTCATGCTTTTGCTAACCCGTTATTTTCTTTTTTATAATTTTACTTCTATTCATGCTTTTGCAAACCAATTATCTTTTTTATATTTTTAGACTTTATAGGACTAATAAAGAGATTATTTACGCATTTTCGTTTTTATTTATTTTTACCAACTTAAAGCAATAAATAAAAAAAATATCACAGCGTTAAACACATTAAATAACCAATAACACTTATTCTAGACCTAAGATGGGGAACCAATGGCACGCGACATATATTTTAGAGACACGCAGTAAGTTCATATTAAAATATTTTTTAATAATTTCTATTCACTAAATACGAAATTTCTTTTTTAAAAAAAAGTTGGAAAAATCTCGAATACTGCGAACTTTAAAGGGAATTCAGAAAGAAGTACGATTTTTGGGGTAAGGATGACTTTGTGCCCCCTCAATTACCGAGTGCAATGAGTTGTGAAGAGAGAATCCAAATTAAATTACAAATTGTTCATACAATTACAATTTAGTGTATTTGAACGATGTTGTGAGCAGGTGTTTCAACTAATAAATTTTACACATCTATTGTAAGAAACTGCTTTCTTTTTGTTTTAGATTTAAAGCAAGCAAATAACTAAACAGCTGGTACAATGTACAACAATGTACTTCTATGGTTTGAAATCTAAGCATTGGCTTACAGAATAATTTTTTTAAAGAACAAAAACTAGTGGAACACTAGACACTGGGCCCGACCTAGCCTAATTGGGGCCCCGGGGCAAAAACTTTTTTGGGTACCCCCCTCCCCCCTCTGCTTCACTACTTCAGTAATAAAGAGCCGAGCTTTATAAATTTTACACCTCTTTGTACATATATAATAAGAAAAGTGACTAGAACCTAAAATAGCTATTAAGCCCCCCCCCCCTCCAATGGTCAGGCGAAATATCGTTCTGTCCATTTTAGTGATTTTCTGACAATTTTATGTCCATCATGCCGAATGCAGTTTTCTGATTGTTAACTTTGCCATCTACCTGCGAAAAATTCATATCCTTGCTGACATTAGGGCGGAATTCAGCTAAATTTTCGCAAGTAGGATGGCTCAATTAAGCCAATCAGAAGCCTGTATTTTTGTAAACAAATCGCATTTTGCAATATGTAAAAATACAGGCTTTTGATTGGCCAAATTTGTCCATCGTAATTGCGAAAATTTAGCTGAATTCAACACTAGAAAGCCATGGATTTACAAAACACAGATTTTTTATGTATAGATAGATTAATGAAGAAGCTAACCTGAAACTGACGGATCTTACCGATATTTTGTTTAGAAAAAGTTCATTAAAGAAGGAAACCTAAAATTAACTTTCTATTCGATTTGGGTGCCCCCTCTGACGTGGGGCCCGGGACAACTGCCCCGCATGCCCCTGTTATAGTCAGGGTCTAACTAGACATCTGAAATTGACAAATCGTAATTTAGCATGCACCACTAATCAAAAATGGTTCGTCATTTCTGTTACTGACACATCAAAATAAAACTTTTTTTTTGACTGAGTGCCTCAAAACGTTATCGTACCAGGTTTCATATACACTGCTTTAAAATATTGAAGTATAATAATTAACCAGCAAAAGTTTTCAAAATGAAGAACCCTAGTTTTGGACGTTAAACCTTTGTATTTTTTTTCATCTTTTAATAGTGGAATATATAGTGTTATTTGCAAATCAAGCAGAGTTTTCTTGTGCATTTTGCATTTTTGATTAAGAAATAATGTATGTATATAAAACATTTTGTCTATTCAGTGATATAAATTGATGAAAAAGTAAGTTTAGGCAAGCACATTTGTAGATAATCGCAGAAAATTCTCTAAATTCGCAATAAATTATACAATATCATACTTACGATACAACATTATTAATTTGAAACGAATTCTTGTTTAAATTCTAATTTAGCTAATAAATTGTTATAACAAAGAAAAATATTGCAAAATTCAGAATTGTGCAAGAACTTCAGAATTCATTACTCAAAATAGTAGAATTTTTATTATATTTTTACAATTCAATTTTTTAAGTTTAACAATTTAAAGTTAAAGTAACCTTTAATAGCCATGCTTTCCGTCTGAGAAATGAATTTGACTTAGAAGCATATTCAAGGTAAAAATGGTAGTTTTGGGTTATACTTTGCAACAGATAAAAAAAACTTTCTGTGTGATTTCAGAACCTAATATCTATCTGGAAAAGAAAAAGAAAAAAATTCAACCTGATTGCCGATTCAGGTACTTTCTTGGCGAGTTACATTCCACAAACCATTGTTTTATGTAGTGTATATTGATTTTTAAAATGACCTGCTTTAGTTGCAGTTCCTGGTGTCTGGCAAATCGAGTGTCCAGCCTGCAAGTATACGGATAACTTGAAGAAATATCTTTTGCGAGACACTGGTAAAGGGCTCACAGATTGCAGATTTCGCGTGCCATTTCCTTTGCCTCACTTTCATCGCAATATCCCAGGTTATGGTCCAGCATATGATTTCGATCTGCCTGTACACAAATGGAATTGCGCAGGTATGCATCAATTATTGTAAAGTTTATTCGTAATTGATTTGTAAATATTTTTTTCAGAGCCTAGTTTTAACTAATTAATACGAATACAGGCACAAAAATTGTAGGATCAATTTTAGTCTGCTATGTTCTAATTCTACAATCAAACTGCTTTTATGAAACATAATAAATAATTAACTAGCAAAGCTTTTATGAAACTTGTTATAAAAAAAATTAACTAGCAAGCGTTGAGTTTTTTCAGTGACTGAGAGCCTTTGCCCCACAACCTTCATTTTCGCATTAAAAAACCAACGTTTGTTTAAAAGTAGTAGAGAAGTTTATGGAAATTTTATCTCGAGTCTGAGCCTACCCGAGCCGGAAACTTTTTTTCAGTAAATGAGTCCGAGTCCGCGTGAAGCCCCGGCTTGGTCTGAGCCTATCTCATCTCTGTAGCATGATAGTTTAAACTTGATGACTAAGATCGGTCGAGCTGTTTCTGACCAATCACAAAGCAGATACTCTCCTTTTAAAACCAAACTTATAGACCAAAAGTAGAGAACATTTTCACCATGAGATGCCACATTTAAATTAGTCAGTTATAAAATAGGCTGCATTAGTTGATATATCTATAAATGCAATTCCCCTTCAGATCTATGCATAAATTGAAGAAGTGGCATCACAAAATAGTGATGGCATGTCTTTGGATCATCCTCAGGGATGCTTCAAAGACAGTCACCAATAGCCCATTGTGCAGCTCTAGTAAAGTACCTACCAATCTATAAATGCGATTTTTGTGAAATAATTTTATAGTTTTTGTACAGTTCTACCATTTTATTGCATTATATTGAAATAATGCAAAAACCATTAAGTCATTTATTAAAATAAAAATTTCCAATATAAATATTTTTATATTCACAAAAAGCTAATAACTTATCATAATATTTATATTTAATTATTTTTTTAACAAACAACTACATATATATAAATACTGTTTCAAATAAAAATAATAAAGTAGATGTATTTTCACTAAATATTCCTTTTCGAGATTCACTTTCTAAATTAAAATGTTTAATATTTTTTATGAGTCAAATATTATTATTTTTTAAATAGTCAAAATTGCATTAACGCACCATTTTATTTTTCTCGGAAGTAAAAAATCCTCTCTACATTGAAGAATCAGTTTTCTTCATTTAATTTTCTTTCACAATTTGATACGGGGAAAAAATTATTATCTTTTAAAAAATGTTTATTTACTAAAAATACAACAAAACCATATATTAGTAAAATATCAAAATTAGTAAGACAATAGCCAAATTTTTGTAATGACAGATAGTAATACAAGACGAGAATGTTACAAGTATGCACAGATAACTACAAATTACAATCTCCACAACATACAGGGTGCGAGGCAGAGGGAAAAAATAAAGTACTCACTGTCTTTCAAAACAGTCACTGTCACGGTGTCTGGTAGATGGCGGTTTCTATAGCAATAGGGTTAGTTTATTTCAACTAGGGATGAGCCATGGTCAAAAATAAGAACAAAACAGAAGAATTTATATTGTTGAACTTGGACAAACTGAAAAGTGCGCCAGAATGGCGATTTCAGACTATGAAAGATTGCTAAAACTGCAATACAGCAGCATTCTAATTCCTGTTATGCTCAATAGATGGCAGCACGTCATTTAATTCTATTAATTTCTACATTATCATAATGTATAATATTAATAAATACAAGAGCTAGAGTATCTCCGTTACAGACTTTATAGTTGATAACTTTGATACTATTAATTATGCCAATTTATTGTTTTTAGGGCATTGCCATTGTAAACATGGAACACCACCATTGGTTGGAGCAATGATGCGGAATGACTGCTCATGCGAAAATACAAAAACCTGACCTTTGCTGTCATCAAATGCAAAGTTCGACAAAACTTAACATAGCTCTGTCGTTTATGTTTAATAAACTTGATAGGTGTAAACAATTAAACGCTTGAATTATAAAAAATATGTTTGGTTTAAACTATTTTTCACGCATTGTTTATTTTATTTGCGCAGAAAAATACAAAACGACTTTCATTTATGGGATTTTTCACGTTAAAAAAAGAATGCAAAACTGTTCACAATAAAACTCAGTCAAGAATGGTCCGAGCAGACGCTTTATTTAGCCATCTCAAAATAAATTCCTCTGGATTGCAATGAATGACTTTTTTTTCGGTGTTAGACGATTTTTTGAAGGTAATTCAATATGTTCTAACTTCAATTTTAGCAACATGATTCGTGTATGGCCCGCAACGGCGAGAGTAAAAGACAGAGACAGATGGAATCCATTATGTGATAAGTATAAATAAGTATGCAACAAATAATTCAGAACTTTATGAACTTCTCTTGTGCGTTACATCTAAGAATTTTCATTCTAACCCAGTGAAAGTAAAAGAAACTTATAACATGTAAAAATAAAAAAAAACATTTCAACATAAATATGAATGGCAGAACTCAAAGTTTCTGTTCTAAAGGTATTAATACCAAACTAAAAGGTTTGCTCGCCACTATTTTCACGAAAAAATGTGAACAATTTTTTAAACATGAACAGATGTAGTATAAAGAACTTTTTAATGACCAAAATTATAAGAGCATGTAGAAACTGAGGCTTAAATCTTAGTGTACGTTATGTGGCGTAGTTTGCGACATTGGCGATGGCAATTAAGTTTGCAATCTGTAGTTATATTTGGGGAGATTCGGTGGGTTATTGCTTTTTAGCCATTTTGCATACCTTTTTTCAATTTGTGGTGTGATTTTACGGTTGATAATTCGTGAGGGTGAATATGTGAGCTTAAAGATGCATTAATGACTTGTATAATTTTTCAATACATTGAAATTCACGAATGCTTGTCTTTTTATTGGTTTATGCATTTCTGACTTTTTACAGACTTTTTTCCATGGTAGGTTTATGAATTTACCATTTTCAGGATACGATATTCTACGTTTTTGCCAACGCTCACTCCTGGACACAATCGTAAAAACCTCATTTCAGCGTTGGCAACAGTTTGACGACAAGCGTCAACGCGTCATTTCGGCGTTGGCGACATTTTTCAACATCGCGCAACCTTGTAACGTATACTAGGATTTTACCTAAGTTGAAAAATGGAAACATATTTATTGCAAAATATAATCACAATAATAGCCTAAAATAAGATATCCATAAGGTTTTAACATCATATACATAGATATTAAAACTCTTTGAAATAAGAAAACATATATTTCGACGCTTTTAACACCTCGTGATTCTATAGCTCTGTCTTTTGGCACCAAAATACTAATACTATCTATCGATTACAGACCTTGTGTCAAAATCTGTTAAGTCTCAGACCCTGCTATTCTAGAGAAAACTCTGTTATATTAGCGTCAAAACTCAATTACACAAGAGTTAA
Organism: Parasteatoda lunata; assembly: GCA_949128135.1. Taxonomy (NCBI): domain Eukaryota; kingdom Metazoa; phylum Arthropoda; class Arachnida; order Araneae; family Theridiidae; genus Parasteatoda; species Parasteatoda lunata. The sequence goes on from OX421974.1 coordinate 42,026,808, forward strand.
ACTCTATTACACTGTTATAATAAAGTCAAATTCTGTTACTCTAGAATCAAACTATGTTATTTACATGCCAGTTTTAAATATTTGGTCGCCAATAGTGAGCTGGCTAATGGTAATTTATCGCCTTGCATATGGTATATTTATGTAAATACAATGGAAACACGTAAACACCATATAATAGAAAACGGACGAAATAAAAATAAATATCAAGTATGAATGAAAGAAACTTCTATTTTTTTTCCTTCTTGACTTCGAGTAAAATCGCTTAAAGCCAACCCAACAGCCTAACCGCAAATTCAAGTGTGCAGTACAGCAGAAAAAGTAGACCGCAGTATGAAAACAGGCCAAATAATCTTTTCTTGGGATCTGAAATGAAACGGGAAAAATTTTATAGTATCAAAGAATAAAACATAGCTGTATATCTTTATAAACCTACTCATATGATTGAAGAGTTTAATACAAAGGCATGTTATATGGAATTTTACTGATTTCGAAAGAATTTTTTTTTATCTACATTTGCATAGAAACATTAAGGAGCCTGTATACAAAATACTTTTACCATTGAAAGTAACTTTTAACCCTTTATGCACTGACTATTAAGTCCCACTTATATAGCATTTCCATATAGCATTGAAACTATCACGTCGGAGCTCGTTTGCCCCTGATATATAACTTTCCATTTTTCATTAATAGTTAACAACACACGATGATTTGAAGTTGAATATCGCTTATGGAATGATTCAGCTATTGATATTTCGTACGAGGACACCATTTTATGTTTCCTCAATTTCATTCCTGAATTCTTCGGTTTTTAATTTCGATCAATTTTGCAAGAAAAACTTTCATATTTTTTTATTGATTCAGTTAACATTTTTATCTAATGTGAAACGAAGTATTAAATGGTTAACTTTAATTAAATTTTATAGTGTGTAAGTCTCAAATGTAAGTCCCAAATTATAAATTTAATGAAAAATTAAAAAATAATATTGAATATCAATAAAAAAAAAATTGCCAAAGTGTAAAATAGACATTATTTAATGGGACAAAAAAGTTTCACCGATTTTAATTAATTTAATAATTTGGTAAATAAAGGGTTGAAGACTTGTTAGAATAAATGAAGGTTCACCACTAACAGGTCACCATATAACACTTTCGTAAACTGAAAATTTGAGTGTTTTTAAATGATAAATGACATAAAATTTCAATTTATGTCATTTTATGTCAATTCTCTTTAATGACATAAAATTTCAATTAAAGTAAATTTATTTAGTAGAAACATCTCAACTCTAATAGTCCAGGGGGCGCTACCAAAATATCTCATCTTTTACGTTATAAAACGTATTAAATTTTAACATTAAGAAACGTGTTGTAGCTGCTTGGCCACAAAGGAATAAGAACAATGATATTTAGAAATTTAACATGATTAGTATTTTAAAGTTGTAAAGAGAGCTGTTTTTACTTTGTGATGAGAGGAAACAAGCCTGTTGTTGAAAAAAATGATTATAATTTGTTTTGTACAGTACGTACGATGTGCTACGCAAGATTAGGATTAGATATTTAACATCATTAACAGCCATAAAGCAGCAATTTTTTTTTAACAACTGTCATTGAAAAGCTAACCCAATTTTTTGAGTTTACGACTACTAATGTTCAACTCCGTAGCCTTGTAATTTTGAACCCAATCCAGAAGACAAGGGGACTCCTGGATTTGGAGAAAATTTCCCTTCGTGGAGGACTTTTTGATGGAAGTAACCCGCAGTTGCGTTACATGGAGAGGAAAATCTCTTACGGTTAGCCTGAAGGGAAGGGGATTCTAACCCATGATCCGTCAACCACAGAGGATAATTTACGTCAGCACTATCGTTGGTGAGAGAGAGCCGGGAGCGGAATTCGTATCAACCAGCCTTCTCTGTGATTCGAACCCGGTTCATCTCATTGGGGGGCGAGCGCTCTATCCCCTGAGACACCACGGCTCGGTCAAGGATAATTAAAATATTTTTCAATTTTATATTTATATAACCCCGTGTTTCTACTCATATTTTTCTTATTGACAAATTTAAATTCGAAACTGTCAGCTCTAACGTTTAAACAGCCCAAGAAAATGTTTTACTATTAGTCAAGTTTTTACTATCATAACGTTATAAATCCTCTTTTATATTTCAAAGCAAATATCTCAATTCATAAATTGGCTTAGTCCAGTCTTTGTGAGTAAAATGAGACCCTCTGATATGCAACTGTTAAGTTATTCATTTACTTAAGCCTTGGTGCAGAAAACTGCACACTTTGCTAAAATAAATAAATAAATAAATAAAAAAAAACAAAACATTTTTCTACCTCCAGTACTATAACCAATGGAATAGACAAGCCTTCCAAGTAAATACACAAGTCCAGCAATAGCACAATAGAACTGAAATAAAAAATTTAAAATTAGCTTTCACTGATCATAAAAATAGTAATAGATATATGGATATTAATCAGTAAAGAGCGTAAAAGTAGGTAAAGAGTGTTTTAATTTTGAGGAAAAGATTAAAATTATTTTGAAACGCATAAATTGTGATGAAAATCAATAGTTATAGATAATTATTTTTGCATGGTTTATGAGTTATACTTTTTGTAAATGTTATTTTAAAAGTGAAAGTATTGTAAGTGAAAATTGATTACCGATAATCTTTATTAATTATTTAAAATGTTGCGTATTTTAGTAATTCTGAAAATTTTTCTTATATTTTATATTTATTACTGATATATTCTATTGAAAGAAGTTTTTACATAATTGAGTTTAATACTTAGCATTAAATAGTTATTAAGACTTAGGAGGGCAACTTTAATAAGTAAAATTCTTTTTAATGTATTCTTTTAAAATGTACTTTCATCCCTATTCTAAATAAGGCCTTCTAAATATATATACTTTTTTGTAAATATACGACTTTTATAAATAAATAAAATAAAAAATAAAATAAATTATAATTAAATAAATTAAAAAGAATTATGAACGTTTATTATTATTATTATTTGGATTTATTATTATTTGGAAAGTTTAGTAAGGAGTTTTGAGCCAATTTCTTAAAATTACTAAAAGGAGATCTCTACGATATTTAAGTAAATTTATTCTCAAACCCGTCCGTTGCTTATCAAACCATGCAGAAAAAAAATTCGTATTGATGGAGAAAAATCGAAGTTGCCTAGCTACGGTGTTTTCACTAAACAGTGGTTATTAAAAAATATATATATATATATAAGCAACGAATAATGTGCTGTTGTTTCTAATGCAACTTACCAATCCATCAAGCCTGCTTGGTGAAACCAAGTATATTTAGAGCAGAGGGTAAGTATCTTGTTTTTCAGTGGTGCCATCTATGGCCAAGAATATCACTTCAATAATTCACCAATCAGAATTCACCAATTTAATACTCCTGGAAGTGTGATTTGTTATGGGAACATGGATGACTTCATGACCCGACAGATTTAACGTGCCCCAGTAACCATTTACTACACGGGGAGTCTTCGGTCGGTGGGAATAGGACTAACGACGTCTTGGACATGGATCCAACGCCCTACTAACCAGGCTAAATAATGTTAATAATAATGTTTCACACATACACGAATGTTGTACACGAATAACGTTTCTTTGTTAAAAGAAAAAAAACAACGGGGACAACTTTGTAAAATACAGGAGTTGGACAAAACAATTATGAAAACATTTCTAGACTAACTCTATGTAAACAATATTTCCTTAAGAATCAAATGTTTTGGATTATTTTTACATGGCGAAATTGTTGGCACAACTTAAAAGATATCAGTTGAAGCTTTAAGAAATGGTGTCATTTTTATCTATGCAAAATGAGACGAGGGAGTGAATAACTTCTTTCTAACTTTAATATCAGCAATTTTGAAACTTTTCTATAGGATATCAATATTTATATAAAAATGCTTTTTTTTTATAAATATATTATATGAAAAAAAATTATATAATATTAAAAAAAAATTTTTTTTGATAGAAGCTTTGAATTTCTTACGCTCATTTTAATCGTATTTGTATGGATAAAAATGGCACGATTTCTAAAAGCGTGATCTTCGAAATTGTGCCAACAGTTTCGCCAAATAAAATCTTCCAAAACATTTGTTGCTAGAACGAAAACATTGCTCAGATAGAATTAGAATAGAAGTGTTTTTATACTTTAAACAAGTGATTCCCAAAGTGGTCTATATCGACCCCCAGGGGTCGACGACAACCTGCAAGGGGTTCATGTCAAGTGGGGAAAAAATTGGGGGTCAATGATAGTAGATCTATAAGGAGGTCGTGACTTTAATTTTGGCATTTCATGAATGGAATAATCAACATACACTGATAGTACCTATTTACTTATATTATACTACCTTATATAATATAAAGACATATATCTATCTACATTCTACATAATTTATAAAAGTAACTGTGAAGTAAAAATTTTATTACAATTCAAGTTACTAGGATTATTTTCTGATATATGAAATTAATGGCAAATGTTGATAATTTATTACTGAAGCATCAGGTTCATCCCTCCCACTAAAAGCATTTATTTATTGCTTTATATAACATATACTAAATTTTAATTTGCTTCGTTTTAATTTGAATTTAATTAATAAATGTATAAAATTAACATGAGTTTTTTTCATTAGTTTTTCCCACTACACTTCACTACAGTTGGAAATTTAAATCTTTTATAGTGATTAGCACTATACCAACAGTCAAAAATATATTTGAAGTTGATGAATTTACAAAAAATCAATATCAGGTAAGGCGGGGGTCTACCCAAAACCGAAAAACATGGCAACAAAAAAGTTCGGGAACCACTGCTTTAAACCAACCCCTGTAGATCTGTTAGAAATGATTTCTATCAATTTAAATTCCTATGTTCATAAAGACTACTGACTCAACGTACGTTAAGAGGCCTCTTGCCCTACCATCTTAGGTTAAGTTTGATTTTCGTTTTCTCAATATATATATATATATTATATATATATATATATAATATATATATATATATATATATATATATATATATATATATATATATATATATATATATATATATATATTCTGTTCATAATAAACTTTTGATGATATAGTATTTTTCGATAATAGAAGTCCGTTAAAAAAAAAGGTGTAAAATAATGGTATGGCCTTATTAGATTAGAAGAAATAGCGCATAATAATTATAAGAACATCTGTGGAATTTTTCTCAAAACTTTAAAGCAATAAAAATAAACGATTTATGGTAGTATTAAGTCAGCAATCTAAAACTATACATTTGTCAGTTTATCAATTTTCTTAAAATTTATTTTATTACAGTTTAAACTGGTGAAAACTTCAAGATTACAGGACTGTATAGTAGATTGTTATTTGCTTGTCAAATTTTTTCATTTTTTACCCATTGGCAAAATAGGTGTTGTTTTAAGTTTGATGGCGTGCGCACCTTATTTGAACGTCATCACACTCTTCAACTGTATTCAAGAGTAATAGTAAACAGTGCGCATGCGTTGCTATGGCGACCGCTGCTGTTTGATAATTTTTTTAGAATTCTTTTTTTCACTTTTATTTTGTTATGCATTAAGTTGATGAGACCAATGGGTAACCAGTGATCGTTATAAAGCGATCACAATTTTTTCTCTTTCAGTTTTTATTTTTATTTATTTATTTTTATTTTTAAAAGAGGATATGAATTGAGGAAAAGACCGAATTGAGGAAAATCAATTCTAAGTTTATTTGTGAATATTAAATGAAGAGGATTAAAATTACCTTTAGAATTTTTTATATGTCTTAAAACCCATGTCTAAAAATTTCCTTACGAAATAAATTAAAAAAAAAAAATTACGTTTTTGTTTATGATTTCAAACTTTATTATTCTAAATACATTTCATTTAAAGAATGATTAAATAATGTGACATTATCAGAAAAAAAAAATACTTACAGGATGTGCTAGTCCACCACAAAACAGTAGCCCCAAAAAGGTAGGAAAACTTTCAAGACTAAAACGAAGTTAAAATTAATACTATCATTGAAATAAGTAGTTATTTTAACAGAATTGAATAAATTATACATGTTGTTTAGTAATCACCACTCTTGATATGCATTTTTAGAATCATTAAATAATGGTAAAATAAATGAACACACAGGCTGTTCACAATTTTCAACTGGGGGTAAAAAAAAACAAACGATATTGAAATCTTACGAATAATTAACTAGGAAACTGGGACTAAAAAAAATCGTTTGAAGAGGAAATTGAGAAGAGTTGATTATTAAAAAACGTCTTTAAATTTCATCGATGCTTTTTAAAATTTTCATATCGTCTTCTATCATGTGATTCGATATAAACAAGTAAAGAAATTTTTTTTAAAATTAATGCTGGATGAATAATTAAAAAAAAAAATAATTAACAAAAGTTACCTTTTGCATGAATGTATCCATTAGAAACTCGTCATACTTAGCGTCAGATTTCAAGGCTTAGCTATTTGCGTGCTCTTAGTACCTCGAATCATGAAATGTGTCACATGTACATTTAATGTAAAGTGACAAATTAATCTTTACTTTTACTTAGCCTTTAATTTTTCTCTAAAACTTATTTCCTTTTTTCTTCAATATAGCTTTTATTTTTACTTTTAACCTTTCTGGTTGACCTTGGTCAACGTGGTCTTTGAACTTCCTGTGGGGAAAGTTTACCCTTCTTTTTTTTCCCACGCCTTTCTGTTTTACTTATTTTTTAGGGGGGCTAACTAACCAATCTCTTTCCTTTAATTTTCAAACTCTCCTCCTCTTTAAGTTTAATTGGCTGTAATTTTTTCTGGTCCAACACCAAGTTAACGAATTTTAAAATCACTTTTTTTTTTTCTCTTTTGTGCTTCCTTCTGGCGAGTTTCTTTTTTATTTCCGAGATGCGGACTTCGGGTCCGTATCGAGGGATTTCTTTTTACATGTTTTTTTTAACCTTCATTTTTTTATTAAATCCATAACAGTAATTAATTTCTAAAAATTAAAAATCAACATTTAATCCTTTATGTTTCGTTAACATTAAAATCCTCTCGAACTTAATCTTTCTTTCCATTTTTATTTTAAAAGTTAAATATCTCGTTCCTTTAATTTTTACTTTTATGCTTGACGTAAATTCTCTTGTCACCCATTTCTTTTTTAAAAGATATTTCTTGTGCTACAAAAAAAAATGTGTTGAAAGATATACATTGTTTTTGAAATAAATAAAATAAGTAGTGTTACAAAACTAAATGTTTTAAAAAATGTTTTACGAAAATAAATGTTCAGCTGAAGAGAAAGATTTGTGTGTTTTTTTAATAATACCTTCATAGCCAATAGTTATTACCTGTTTCCTCCTGTATGTGGTGAGTAAATTTTTTAATTATTGTTATGGGCATGCATAAATGTGATTTTGGAAACGTCAGCTTACTGCTTTAACATATATTTATACATTATCTGGATATAGCATGTCGTTATTTTAATTATCTTCTAATTTTGATTAATTCTTAGTTTTCACCCTTATTCTAAATTTGGTGATACCAATTTATCCAATTTGTTCAAACCTCACACTTTGTGACCCTTTGGACCTATTGGGTTATTGTTATACCACATTAGCATTGTACTACCCCGTTAATGTAATACCCTTTTGTAATTTTCGGCCTTAAGTTGTTTTTTTATGACATTTCATTCATTTAACTATCTTTTTCATGACTATATCCAAATACAATCTCAAATACAAGTACTCTATACAAATGATTTCAATTTAGCAATATTAATACATTAATTTACCTCACTTTATACGCACCATCTTAATAATATTAATTAACTCTAACAAATGGTGCCGTTGTGTCGTGAGGTTATTTTTTAAAAAATGATGTAACTAATTAAATTTATTAATGAACAATACTTGTTCTAATTTGAATTTTTCTCTATTTGTTTTTATATTTGATTTGGTAGTGATAAAATTGATATATATGTATTTATAAGAATATCTTAATATAATTTTAAACTGTTTATTGAATTATATCTGTGTACCTAACTGTTTAAATAAGGTTAATATAATAACAAAAAGGATTTATTTTGTATTCATGTTTAACCTTAAAAAAAAAAGGTAGTTTAAAAAAAATTAGTAACTATCAACTATAATGTATATTTATTAATATTGCTAATCCTTTTAAAAGAGGTGCTTTGGTTATAATTTTTTTACACATTCTAATAAGTTATGTGTTTTGTTCCATTATTCTACATTTAAAAAATGTATCTTTGAATTAAATTAATCAAAGTTTCTTTAGATGGACTAAGTCCCAATTTTTATAAGGTTTGTTGTATGCTGGCCATACAAAACTGAAGAGACGTCTTCAGTAAGTTTTTCAAAATTGCTTCTTTATCCATCATTTGGATTTCCTTTTTTAAAAACAATTCAAAGTTTTCTCACAGTATTTTAATTGTTTTCCTATCTGAACGTTAATTTGTTTTATAAATATATATATATAAAGAAATAATTAATAAATAAATAAATACTATACCATTACTGTATTTATACGTGACCTTATGTGTTTTATGAATTAAAAAAAAATTTCATGACTGACTGTTATTTTGGTTGAATTAGTTCTTTTGGTCAATTTTTTAACTTTTTTTCTTCCAAAAAAAAAAAAAAAAAAAAAAATGTTTTCTTCTTTCCAATTTTTATTATTTAATGTTCTCAATTTTGCGAGTGAATGTTTTTAAAGATTTGATTGATTGGGTTACGATTTTCATTATTGAGTGTCTGATAATTTAATGTTTTATTTGAATTATTACAAAAAAAAAAAAAAAAAAAAACAATATTTGGGATAGTGTAGGTCCTGAATTTGCTTGAGGTAATACTTGAGCGCATCATTTCGTTTGGGATAAATTTTCAAATTATTTGGGATAAAACTAATGTCCTGAATTGCGTCTGGTAATACAGATGCCACAAAATTTTATTTGGGATTACTTTATTAATCTAATTGGGATAAAATATGTCCTGATTTGCTCTGGGTAATACTTGAGCTCAACGATTTTTCGGGAATGATTTTTTAAGAGGTTCTTCCCGATGTTTAATTTGGTTAATAAGATAGTATAAAAGTAGTACAGTGCGTCACTGCAAAAGCCCAGGTTCAAACCCTGGTCCACTGTTAATTAGGTTATATTCGGGAATTTTCCTCTTATTTTTTTGCTGGTAAACTTAAGCCAGAATTTTTTTTTTTGATTTTTCCCTGGTCAAAATAGAACCAGAAGTTAATTATTTTTATTGTCCTGATCAAAAATGAATCAGAAGGTTATTCCTGGTCAAAGAAGCCAGATGATAAATTATGATTTCCTGGTCAAAGAACCAGATGATATAAAAAAAAAAATAATAATGATTCAGGTGAATTATTAAATAATTGAATTGTTTTGATACTCTATGGCAAAAATCATTTACGTAACCTGTTGAATCCTGGTTGAATAATTTGAAAATTTAATTTAAAATTAATAATAATTAAGTATCTTTTGAGGTAAAAAATTATTTTTTGCTTTGTTTGAGAACATTCTTTCATTAGATAAGTGGTTTGTTTTCCTTTTAAAAAAAAAAGAAAGGAAAAGAAAAGGAGTTATATGAATTATTGAATATTTTCTTTCCTAAAACAATTTTATTTGTTACAATCAAATTCTTCAAAATTGTGTTGTTATAATAGTACGTAATTATTATCATGTCTTTCATAATTAAGAGTGCTGTAATTAATTAATCACTAATTTTATAAACGAATAAATAATACAAAAGGTCACATGTTAAACTATTAAAATATAATTATACAAGATTCTTTTTATGCATTTTCCTACTCAATTAATATATAAATGTTGTACACTAAATCTTATAATGCATCATCAAATATATTTAAAATAATAATAATAATTTCAATTTTTAATAAATTAATATCACTACCAATCATTTTTTTTAACTGTGTTTATCATACTTTTTGCAGAATCTTGGTAAATGAGTTTACTATGAATCATAGTGAATGTATTTAATCATACACTCTGTCTTTATAGATAATTTTTAATATACTTTCAAATCAATTTCTTATTTTTTTAATCTTATGTTGTATTGAAATTAAAGACTAGACGTTTTATAATTTTCTTCATTGGTTTGATACTCAATAATCCATTGATTTAACATAAATTGCATTAATATTATTAATGTATATACAGTTGATTTAAGCAAATCTTATCATTGGTATATTTCTCGATTATGTTCATTGAATATCAGTACTATATTTACTAGATAGATATTTCTTTAAATATCTCGAAATGGATAACTATTTTGTAATTGTCAAGATTTCTCATTTTATCGCAATTCCAGATCATGATAAAAATGTTTTTCTTATTAAGCATATTTGTGTGAATATGGACAATTTCGTAATGAATTTTAAAACAAATTAATTCTGCTCAACTTTTTGTGAAAATACTTGGATGATAAATGCTGCAAAGAAATGCTTTATCTTGTTAACCCTCATCATTACATGTTCTGAGGATTTCAAAAAGAATAATCCCCCCCCCCCCCCATAAAGAACTTTTGAATCCCCACGTTGGACTTGCCTTTCTGGACTCAAGGATGAGTCTTCAAGGACACTGTCTCTTGAAACTTGATGATAAGGTCAAGATATGAAGGTGATAAGCGCTACAGGGGGTGGCCAGTTGAAATCCCACCACCTACTCTTGTATGCATGGGCAATTTTATTGCCTCTTCCAGGACAGGATGTTGCAAAATCCCTGGTTTCCAGTTTCGTTAATTGGGGAAAACAGGTGCAGAAGGGAAACCCTTCCCCACAATGTCCAGAAATGAGGGAGAGTCCTGTGGAGGAAAGGATCAAATGACCAGATAATATTGTGCTTCTGTGAGGCCACCTGCAACCAGTGACCATCTGAACCCTGCTTGTTGCCTTCAATAAAATAAAAAAAAAAGACAGTGACAAGATAATTTTCACCCCACTTTCTCAAAAAGGGAGATCTCTTATCTTCTTTTGTGGAACACTTTAGCTTTTGAAAAATAGATATCACACATTAACCTATTATCACATCATTGATTTGAGGGAACATTTTATAATTATTTTATTTCCCGTTGCTAAGCAACATACAATGTTTGCTTAAATACTCATTTGAGTTTTTTAATCTACAATACTTGTAATTCTAACTTGCAATTTAACTAATTGCGACCATCAGTAATTAAGAATAGAAGTGTATTTATTATGTTCAAGTGTATTTATTATGTTCAATGGGTTTTATACATCATTTGTGAAACCATTCATGAATATCAGAATAATTTTTAAATTATTTTAAGCTCTTAGTTTTGTGTCAGCAATTTGAAAGTTATATTGCTAATTAAAAAAAAAAAATTTTTCTCCAATCCTTTTATCACAATGTCTAATTCATTTTTTTAGAGTGTATGGTTAACATAGTTCTGTTTAACGTATTTTTGGTTAACATATTTAATGGTCAATGAATTTAATATAGTATCATCTCAAACATAGTGCGTTCTTTGCGACATTTCCAATCAAAATTTCATAATTATGTTGACATTACTAATTGACAAAGTATTTATTTATGGCTAAATGCAATCGAATTTTACTTTTGATTCCAGTTTAATTTCATTATTTCTTCCTTAATGTCATTTTAATTGACAATCATTAGTATTTGTATTTACATACGTTTTGTTTCATTTGGCCTTATTCGTTTTTTTTTCCTCGCTTTAGTGGCGTCACAATATGTTTGAGATGAAATTCATATATTACAATTTCTTTAAACTTTTACTGATGTTTCCAATTTGTTGCCCTTAACAATATTTGCTCACCATATTATCTTTTGTTATTAATGTTGCTTTAAATTGTGTTTTTTTGTGTTTATACGAACTATTACTGCTGTTTTTGTGTTTTTTTCTTTCCAGTATGGGGAAGATGTAATTTGCGAATCTTGATCCCCTGTAACAATTCTTATCTGCAATTCAGAGCTGTGTACAGAAATGGGTGACTCTTTTTCCAATTTTTATCTTTTTTCTTTTTTTAATGCTAAGTTTTGAATTTTATTTTATGTTTTTTTTAAACTTTAAATAAGTTTATTTTAATTTTTTTGGTTGCCTGTATTTCAAGAAATTTTTTTTGTCTTCAAACTTTTCGAAACATTTTCACTTTTGAGGAAAATTCTTATATTTTGATTTTTACTTCACATTTATTTGAAATAAAATTTTCTCGCGATGACGAAAATTTTATAAAAATTTCCGGTCTGTCCGGGTATTGTCACATGTACATTTAATGTAAAGTGACAAATTAATCTTTACTTTTACTTAGCCTTTAATTTTTCTCTAAAACTTATTTCCTTTTTTCTTCAATATAGCTTTTATTTTTACTTTTAACCTTTCTGGTTGACCTTGGTCAACGTGGTCTTTGAACTTCCTGTGGGGAAAGTTTACCCTTCTTTTTTTTCCCACGCCTTTCTGTTTTACTTATTTTTTAGGGGGGCTAACTAACCAATCTCTTTCCTTTAATTTTCAAACTCTCCTCCTCTTTAAGTTTAATTGGCTGTAATTTTTTCTGGTCCAACACCAAGTTAACGAATTTTAAAATCACTTTTTTTTTTTTCTCTTTTGTGCTTCCTTCTGGCGAGTTTCTTTTTTATTTCCGAGATGCGGACTTCGGGTCCGTATCGAGGGATTTCTTTTTACATGTTTTTTTTAACCTTCATTTTTTTATTAAATCCATAACAGTAATTAATTTCTAAAAATTAAAAATCAACATTTAATCCTTTATGTTTCGTTAACATTAAAATCCTCTCGAACTTAATCTTTCTTTCCATTTTTATTTTAAAAGTTAAATATCTCGTTCCTTTAATTTTTACTTTTATGCTTGACGTAAATTCTCTTGTCACCCATTTCTTTTTTAAAAGATATTTCTTGTGCTACAAAAAAAAATGTGTTGAAAGATATACATTGTTTTTGAAATAAATAAAATAAGTAGTGTTACAAAACTAAATGTTTTAAAAAATGTTTTACGAAAATAAATGTTCAGCTGAAGAGAAAGATTTGTGTGTTTTTTTAATAATACCTTCATAGCCAATAGTTATTACCTGTTTCCTCCTGTATGTGGTGAGTAAATTTTTTAATTATTGTTATGGGCATGCATAAATGTGATTTTGGAAACGTCAGCTTACTGCTTTAACATATATTTATACATTATCTGGATATAGCATGTCGTTATTTTAATTATCTTCTAATTTTGATTAATTCTTAGTTTTCACCCTTATTCTAAATTTGGTGATACCAATTTATCCAATTTGTTCAAACCTCACACTTTGTGACCCTTTGGACCTATTGGGTTATTGTTATACCACATTAGCATTGTACTACCCCGTTAATGTAATACCCTTTTGTAATTTTCGGCCTTAAGTTGTTTTTTTATGACATTTCATTCATTTAACTATCTTTTTCATGACTATATCCAAATACAATCTCAAATACAAGTACTCTATACAAATGATTTCAATTTAGCAATATTAATACATTAAATTACCTCACTTTATTCGCACCAAACAACCACATATAGTATTAATTAACTCTAACAAAATGAATTCTTTTGTTGTCTCAAATCATGAAATCCAAACTTAGTCACCTCAAGTAATGAAAATTGCATTTTGCAGTAAGTAAAAATCTCTAGTTAAAAGTTACTTACAGTGTAAATATTTTTTCAAAGAAAATTGATTAAAATAATTTATTACCGGGTTGTACGTGTTTGTATTATTTACACTATTTGTAAATATAATAGGGGACTTATGCGATTTCTACACTCTTTTAATTTTCCTCGTCTCTGTTACAATGACTTCGGTAAATGTTGTTTTCCCTTCCCTTTCTAACTTCTGAATAAAACGTATTACCCTGAAGAAAAAGAAAAATTGGGGGAAAAGATTCAAAGAAAATTATTCAAAATAATTCCGTACAAGATTGTATTTGTTTGTATTATTTACCATGTTTGTAAATAGAATTGACGTCTCAAAGTTAAGCGATTTCTACTCTCTCCTCATCCAAAGGCCTATCTAGGAGGCTTTGTCTCACCCCCCCGCCCGCCCCTTGTCAGCTACGAAGGGTTCGGCTAACCTTACTTTTCCTCCACAGCAGTATATTTGAACTTTTTACTAAAACGCACTACCATGAAGAAAAGGAAAGAATCGCTGCAACTGTGGAAACGGAGAGGGGAAAGGTGTAGAGAGAGGAGAAATTGCACAACCTCGAGCCGCCTACTCTATTTACTAAGAGTGTAATGTAGTTAATACACTTCTTTAAATATTTTTATTTAAAAATTAATAAAAATGTTTCTTACTAATTTCCATGCACTCTCTGCATGCAGTTAAACTTCATATTTGTGTCACTGTACATTGTTGGATACTGAAAAATGTCAAAAAGGAATTTTCAAAAATTAAATAAAACTACGTAGAAATAGTCAGTGTTTCCCAAACTTATGACTTTTGTGTACCCTTTTAAATTTTTTTTGTAACTCTGTGTATCTCTAATAAAAAAAATGAATGTATTTTTTTACTATAAGAAATTGCACAAAAGTAAAAAATCGCAACTGGCTGTTGACACCGCTAATTATAAACTGTTAACTCAGCAAAAAATAACCAATAAAAATAAATAATCGTAAATTTTCATGGTTAACCTTGCTTTTAAATAAAATTTTTTGAAATTTTCGTTTGTTGCAAGATATTTCGCATAAGAACGCGTACCCCCGCTAAACGGTTCCCGCACCCCTGGGGTTTCACGTACCACACTTTGGGAAACACTGGCCTATGTGAACGGAATAATTCACTAAAAAACATCGCTATGGTATTCTTAATCGTGACAATTTTATCATGATTCTTGTTTTTAGTAAAAAATATTATTTTAAAATTATTAATGAATAATTTTAAGGAAATTTGTAGCCGAAATTCGACCTTTGAGAATTTTTTTTTTAAAAAATGGTAGGATTAATATGCAGTAAAAAAATTAACTAATAGTTCAATGGATTTCATATATTTATAAAGGATTTGTACGCGCATGTAAAAAATTAATAACTGAATCGATTCTGTAATAAAGAAGCTGAACATTTTTTAATATCAAAATAAAATTTCATATTTATACAGTATTTACTTTGAGAAAATATGATATTCTGATAGCTACTAACATAATTTAAAAATATTTATATTAATGTAGCAAACACTTTTTAATTTTTTCCAGGTGCGTATGAACCCTCTGTTTTATTAACATTAAAATGTTTTATTTCTAGAAAAGTAAAAATTATTAATGAATATTAATTCTAATGACTTTTGTTTATTGAGCCTGAATGAACAATAATCCAATAACTTTTTACTCACTTCGATTTTATACGTTTTTCTTGCCTGGAAGACAACAGCTCCTAGAGTCCAGGCAAATAGCATTGAAAGAACACCAACAATAATGACGTATCCATAGTCCTGATGGAGAACAATCATCGCCGTCATTTCACCCGCTAGATGTTAAGAAGCAAATTATTACTATTCGACAAGTATCGAATTAATACAGACACTGAGTTCAGTTTTCGTCCAGTCAATGTAAATATATATATATATATATATTACATTATGACCACCCTGCTAATAACATGTAGGACCACCTTTAGCCCTCAAAACTGCTAGCACCCGCCATGGCATTGATTCCACAAGGTGCTGATAGGTAATCTGAGGTATTTGGTACACAGCGCTCACCAATTGGTCCTGCAATTCCCTCACATTGCGAGGGGGTAGCGTGGCGAATTTGGTTTTCCAAGTATGATCACAATTGCTCGATTGGATTAAGGTTAGGTGAATTTGGGGGCCAAGACGTGATTTGAAAGTCACTGGAATGTTCCTCGAACCAATCCATGACGATTCGACCCTTATGACATAGTGCATTATCCTGTTGGTAAACACCATCCCCCGCAGGAAAAACTGTTGCCATGAAGTGAACCTGGTCTGCAACTATGTTCAAGTAGCTTACAGACGTCAGGGATTGTTCTATGAGGATTATGGGTCCTAATGTGCCCCATGAAAACATTGTCCACACCATACTACCCCCGCCACCGGAGGGTGGTTATAATGTAATGGCTCTTCGGTGTATATAAGCTTGCAAACTCAGTATCGGAAAATTTCAATTAACATGGATTAAGATATTTTTTTAGAACATACAGTTTTTATCCCTTTGACTCAGATGAAACAGTACTTTTCCATATTTACGTTCTAATTACAAGTAAAAATATATTTCGGAATCTTTTAGTTATAAGAAACAGTCTAACAGTTACTAACAAAAATCTGTATATTTGTATGTATGTTGTATTTGTATGTATGTTGTATTTGTATGTATGTTGTCAACTTTTGCATATTTACGTTCTAATTACAAGTAAAAATAGATTTCGGAATTTTTAATTATAAGAAACAGTCTAATAGTTACTTACAAAAATCAGTATATTTGTATGTATGTTATATCTGTATGCATATATATCTGTATGTTGTCAACTTTTTTATATTTACGTTCTAATTACAAGTAAAAATATATTTCTGAATCTTTTAATTATATGAAACAGTCTAGTAGTTACCAACAAAAATCTGTATATTTGTCTGTATGCTGTGTTTGTATGTTTGTATGTATCTGTATGTTGTCAACTTTTGTATATTTACGTTCTAATTATAAGTAAAAATATATTTCGGAATCCTTTAATTATAGGAAACAGTTTAATAGTTACTAGCAAAAATCTGTTAGATTATCGGAATTATTTGTGTACTAAAATATTAAAACCAAAAAAAAAAAAAAAAAAAAAAAAATTTAATTTGGACATTTTTTTTTTATTTTATTCATATTCAGATTTTTTCAATAGTTGTTTTTTTAATTTAAAATGAAAGAAATTTCAATAATGAATAACTATTTCCCATAGATCTAAATAACTGTAAATTAAAAAAAATTATTATTTGGAGGTGAGCCATGTTTGGAAGACTTTTATCTTCAACGCAGAAAAAGATAAGCTATTAAAATGCTAAGTATAGTATTTTTCATTTATTTTGTCCTAAATTAATACAAGGTAATTAATAAAGAGTTATTACAAGATAATGGAAAATGCGTTTAATAATATGGAAATTGAAAACATTTGTTTACTTAGCTTCGACCATTGCTCACACAGAGGGCGTTGTAAACCTAACGTTAGTAACACTGTTTTTCTTGTGACAATTCAGTCTAATATAATAAGACACTGACTTAATATATTGACTTCGAGCTGTGATGGCTCATGGGGTAGAGTGTTCGCCTTCCAATGAGGTAAACCAGGTTCGAATTCCAGCGATGGTTGGTCGATACGAGTTCCGCGTCCGGTTTTGCACCGAACGTAGTGCTCACGCAAAATATCCTCAGTGGTAGACGGATCAATGCTACAGTCCCCTTGCTGTCAGGATAACCCTGGGAGGTTTTTCGTGGTTTTCCACTCCATGTAACGCAAATGCGTGTTAGTTCCATCAAAAAGTCCTCCATGAAGGCA
The DNA here is from genome assembly GCA_949128135.1 of Parasteatoda lunata. Taxonomy (NCBI): domain Eukaryota; kingdom Metazoa; phylum Arthropoda; class Arachnida; order Araneae; family Theridiidae; genus Parasteatoda; species Parasteatoda lunata. Next base: position 42,044,370 of record OX421974.1, read on the forward strand.
AATTACTCCCAATATTTGATCCAGGAGTTCCCTTGACTTCTGGATTGAGTTCAAAATTACAAGGTTACGGAGTTGAACATAAGTAGTCACGTACGTAAAAGATTTCTATCACCATGCCAATTTTGGCGTATTGGGGCATACCTAGAGAATTTATAAAGAGAAACAGAAAATTTTTGAACACAATTATAAAGTTGTTTATCCAAAGATAATTAAAAGGATAAAGATGAAGATCCTAGTAAAAATCCTTTTTCAAAATTTTTTATTACTTTTCAGAATTTAATTTATTAATAACAATCGAATTGTCTGGTGCACAAATTTTTATACCAATTTAATATGCGCAATTTTAAATGACAAAATCTGATATTTAAAGGAAATCGGTCGAATAGTTCTTGAGAAATAGACTAATACGACTTCCTTGAGATGGCGAAATAATTGAAATTATGGTACAAACGATAAACTTATGATCGCTTTTCTGTCTATTGGGACCATATTTTCAAAATTGCGGCTACCTCCCATGTTTAGAAGGTCAAGAATTCAAATCCGTTTTAAAAAGTGCATGTTTTGCAATTCCTATTTACTCTGTAAATCAGCAGATCAAAAGTAGTTTAATAATCGTAAATATCACTGGAGTAATAATTTTTTTTGCATTTATGCAAATACTTGCTCTTAACTTGATCACAAATCTGAAATTAGTTTTTGCTCTTAATGTTACAGATATTCTTAAAAAGATATTTTTAGTATATTTTTTGTCGAAATGTACAAGTTTAAAAACGTTATATATAACAGAGAGTCACGTAAATGTTGCGACAAAGTTCTAAGGGAGTTAGGTCAGATCATCAGAATTAAAACTGCATGGGAACCCATGTTCGAAAATGTCATCATACGCGGCTAGGGGCTCCCCCCCCCTTGTTATGACCTGCCTTACGAGAAGCACTCGAAGAAACAGTTTATAACAGGAAAGCATATGACATTTCCGGTATAAGTATCGTTGCAATTTTATTCCTGATGATGTCCCCTAACTTTCTAGAAGTTTTTCACAACATTCATGCAACCCCTGTTATATATAATGTTTTTAAACTTGTTCATTTCGACAAAAAATAGACTAAAAATACCATTAAAAAACTAGCTGGGAGAGGAAAACAGATAGCATATTTGAAATCTGAGATACGAAAACATCTAAGATCTGCCAGAAAAATCACACACAGCAGGGAAAAAAATGTGTAATTCATCTATAATTATACTTAAAAATGAAATATAATTTTTCCAATTATTCTTGCGACAGCAATTTATTTAGAGGAAACTTTTTCTTTTATTCCTCATGAAATTATTAAGAAAAATGATAAACAATCTTTTGTAATGAAACAATAAAAAATGTTTATCATTTCGCGCTATCATATAAAATTCAACTTTTTCTTCTTTAAATAATTCCGTGACCTTCTGGCATTCATTTGCCAAGAATATTAAAGAAGCATATCATTTGAGTGATACTCAACTTTGACTCGTTAAAGATGTAAATAAAATATTCAATCACGAAGATTTTACTTTAGCAACAATATTTATATAAAATATAATTAAAGACGTATTTAATAAAACTAAAGATGAAGATCATGTGAGTAATTCAAAAACTTTGGCTAGAAAAAGGTGCATTTAAAATGTTCAATTACGAAGATTTTACTTAAGAAGCAAAATTTATATAAAATATAATTAAAGACGTATTTTTAATAAAATTAAAGACGAAGATCATTTGCGTAACACCAAAATTGCCTAGTAAAAGATGCAATTAAAATTTTCAATTCCGAAAATTTTACTTCAGCAAAAACATTTAATAAAATATAATTAAAGACGGAGATAATTGGAATAATACTGAATTTTATGGCTTATAAAAGACATAATTAAAATGCTCAAAAACGCGGATTTCACTTAAACAACATTTATCGAAAATATAATTAAAGCTATCTCGAATAAAATTAAAGGCGAAAATTATTTGATTAACACCAAACCATGACTTGTTAAGGATGCAATTAAAATATTTAGTAACAAAGATTTTACTTCAACAATATTTATCTTGGTAATGTTGGAGTAAAACAGTTTAAGTCTGTAACTTTATACTTTTAAAAGCGAAAAGTACAATAATGTAGGATGCGAATTTCAGAAAATCAATGAATAATTAATGAATAAGATATATTTATTACAAATGAGTTTTTGCGTGGAATTACCTAAAAATTAGGACCGGTCTCTTGTTTAAACTATTAGGATATTTCCCCAATTGAATTATTATTATTTTGAATTGAATTATAATTTTCACATTTATATAACAGAGGATCTATAATCTAATTCGTCAAAAATAAATATTTTGCTGTTTAAGAGAATGAATTTCTTTTTGGTTGATTTCGTAACTTATTTAAAAATTAGAATTAATTCACGTATTTGAGCTCTACACTTTGAGCCATTAAGATTGTAAAAATTCGATTTTTGGAGCAAAAGTAATTTAAGCTCAATTTTTTTCTGGCTCGCTGTCCTCGCTAATACGAGCGATTATAAAAAAATGGAAAAGTTATTGAACTAATTGACATCGTCGAACATTTCTAATTTTAAAACGATATTTTAGTTATATAGATTCAAATTAATGCTGAGTGTTAGTCAGAAATGAGAACTATTTTAAGCTCACGCAATAAGATATAAAATTTTTATTAAAAGCTCTGCTATATAAAAAGAAAACTCGTGGAGATTATGAAAATCGCTGTTAAAAGTAATAAATAAAAAGTAAAAAAATTGAATGGAAAATAGTGGAATTAAATCATTTTGCTGTAGTAAATGCTTTTCCTCATTTTATTTTCCTATTTATTTTAATAGCTTTAATGAGCTTTAGTTATGAAGAACTATAATTTTTAGCTACAGTATTTCGCTGTGATTATGGAAATCACTGCTAAAAGAATTTTAAAAAAAATAGAAAATAGTCGAGTTAAATTATTTTGCTTTAGTAAATGCTTTTCCTCATTTTATTTTCATATTTAGTTTAATAGTATTACACATTTTTAGTAACGAAGAGCTGTAGTTTTTAGCAACAGTATTCCGCAGTGATTATGAAAATCGCTGTTAAAAGAATAAAAAAAAAAAAGGGGGGGGGGAGAAAACAAAATGGAAAAGTAGTTGAGCTAATTATTTTGCTGTAGTAAATGGTGTTCCTCATATTATTTTCATATTTATTTTAATAGTTTCACTGATTTTTAATTATGATTCGAAACCAGATTTTGTAACAAAATTTCATAATTTTAAATGGTATAAATGATATACTAATCGTGAAATCCTGTCTTTTCTTATTTTAATTTTATCATCAAAATATTTTGCAATTATTCAGTGTAGTCATATTTAGAAATAGGTTTTTACATTAACTCAGTTTTGGCTAAGTCGTAAAGCTTAAACAATATTATTTTGTATAGTAACTTGTGAAATTCACTGGAAAATTGTTAAAATTAAATTCTGTTTGGGAACAAATTTTATAAGAAAAAGTCGAAAAATATGGATTGTAATGCAAAAAACTATCTGAAAAGATTATTCTTACTGTTGTATTTACTGAGAAACTTTTCTTCGGATTATAGTAGAATTAAAACTTAATTTAGATCGAAAAAAGATAAATTTTAACGCATTTGTGGAACTGCCCCTCAGAAAAGAACTTTTAAAAATATATAGGATTTTCTGGCAGGGATTCTCTAGTATTAAATAAAAAGTAATTAAAATAACTTACTTTGGTTTTGTGTGAATTTAATGATATCCATCTTAAAAACTTTAAAGATAAGTTCGAATCAACAAAAATTTTTTTAAAAAATAAGACTTCAAAACTTAGAATATGGCAATATACGCTTATCCGTTATTCTCCACTTCAGACGATAAATTTGGCTTTCATTCTTAACCTACCATGATCTGTGTCAGTTTCAGCTTGTTTTTCACTTTCTGCAACCTTCACTTTAGAGAAGCGAGGTGGTGAAGGTCATGACATAAAACCTGTAATTTTTAGTAACTTAACATAAATAATTCAGATGCAAAATGCTTTTGTGTTCTACCATTATACGTAAACATTAACACTTTTTATATCATTTCTTTTACGTTAGTTTGTAACTGATGTCTTTGACATGGAATAGTCACGTGTATTTGTGCGGTCATGGAAATACTATAATATCATGCTTAGTTTTTTTTAACGTGAACGGGTTATGTGACATTTAAAAAAAAAAAAAAAAAAAGCTTAATTATAACTTTCTGATGTTTATATATATTCTAAAAATGATTTTCCGAAATTTACTAAAATACTATTTAACATATATTTTAATCGTCTTTAATATAATTTAAACTTATTTCCCTTAATAGACGAATAATTATATCAAATTTTCTGAGCTTATTTATTCTTATAAAATGGTAGAATAATTCCAACAAAAGTTCTGTGCTCAAATATTTTCACAAAACGGTCGAATAATTCTCTCAAAAAATTCCCTTTATTCTCACTAAATAGCTGAATAATTCTCACTAAAGTACCGAACTTCTTTATTCTCGTAAAACGCTATAATAATTCTCACAAATGCTGAGCTCCTTTATTTGTACTATATGGTTGAATAATTCTCACTAAAATATGGAGCTCTTTTATTCTCAGAAAATGGTCGAATAATTCTCACAGAAGGATCAAACTCACTATTTTTAATTAAAAGCAAATTTAAAAAATAAGTATGCTTGTCTTAACAATAATATATTAAATTTGAAGTTTATTTTGGTTGTTATAGAAAATACAGGATCATGAATATTTTAATGTAATTTTGCAAGAGAAAAAAGGACCAGTTCCTGATCAAAAATAACGTTACACATTAGATATGGAAGTTAATGTTTAATAATTTAACCTAGAACAGGGCAATAAAACTGACTTTTGTATCGTGAGAATAATCAATTTTCAACACCACGTCATCAATTTTTCTACATCAAATGAAATCACTATTATTTCACTCTTTGAAAGAAAACTTAAAAATTTTTGCACGTTTTATTTAATACCTATTTCTAGATTAGATTTAATTATTGAACATATATTAGTTAAGTTGCCGATATTTTACAACATATTAATAGGGTTGTTCTTAGAAAACATGCTAGTTGGATTTAGATATCTTATTAATTGAATTTCTTTTAGATTAAATTTTCTATTTGAAAATAAGCGTGGAATTCATTTTAAATTATTATTTTAATATATTTATCATATTAGTACCATATTTGTACTATATTTACTATATTAGATTATTCCTGTTTATAACTTGTTTGAATTGAATAAATAAAATATAAATAACAAAACATTTCAATGTTAAAGTTTTTTTTTGCGTGAAGTAAAATCGAAATAAATGAAAAAATAAAAATTTTCAATAAAAAAAAAAAAAAAAAAAAACGCGATTACTATAATTGCGTTTTAAAACAAATTCTATAAAATTCCTGGTGAAAGCGAATTCCATACACTTCTACAGTTTGCAGTTCTTAACACGTGTTAAGAACTGAATTTTTTTCTCTGGTACAAGAGAAAAAAATTATTTATCATATAAACAAACATTTTCCTCAATAAACACACAATATCGATGATAAAAATCTATAATAAAAATCTATTATGAATCTATCGAACCTTGAACATAACAGGTTAAGAAGAAAATGTTTTTAAAGAGCCACTTGAACGAGGAGAAAAAAGAAAAAAAAATTGACTCACAAAATTTTTCTTTTTTCCATTAAATTTTTAAATACATTTCAGAAATTAAGGCATGTTTTTTAATCTAAGGTGCAGTTATGACTGAAAATTTCTTCCCGTAAAAATTATTATTTTTTATTAGGTACTTGCAACTAATCACATGGTTGTGCATGGCGCGTTAACGTTACAACTCTAAGGCCCTGGTTTATTATCACGCTGAATCAATTTTCGGATAAGATTTAATTGGATACCTGCCTTGGTTAGACACGCGTGTGTTTTGAACCTGATTGGCTGACTCACGCGTGACGTAGCTTGCAAGTATCCAATTATATCGGGTGTTCCTTAATGATTTCGCATATGTATTTTTAAAAAACTTTGTAAAAAAAAAGCAAAAATATATCACTATTTGGGGTAAAATATACCTCTATAAAAGACGCCATGAATAATCTGTTGAATCACTTATGAAAAAGATATGAAAACTATAAAAACCAGTTTGATAGCCTGTTAAACATGTTTTTTTTTTTTTTTTTTTTTTTTTTTTAAACAGAAGCCTTTCAACTTTTTCCTATTTCCTCCGGCAATCAAACAGGTTTCTGTGTTATCGGCTTCATCTTTCTCAGGCTCTAATTTTTTGAGCACACTTTTTTTTTTCCTTTTTGACAAGGATTCAAAAACTACATATTAAGATCAGTCATTATGGAGCACCCTGCATTTCATAATCTGCGATGATTAACTGAGCCACTTAGCTGGTTAAAAGCTTTTATTGTAAAAATGATGACAAAAAAAAAAAAAAAAAATAGGGGAATTAAAAAGATTGCATATTGAAGGGGTGCATAATTGCTCAAACAGTTTAAAAAAGAACCCAAAATAGAAAGGTGTTTTTTTTTTTTTATATATATATAAATTCACCAAAAACTCTAGTCAATGTTTTTGGTTGACCATATTAACATTCTTGATGTTATAATTATAGAAAGTATATCCCATTTTCTTTTATCAACTATCAAGCAAGATGTGCTTGCGGCAATTCATACCACGAATACCAAATTTCATTGCTACCTTGTACATGGACTGTAACACCAATTTTAAACTTACTAGAAAACTTGATAACTTGTCATGCAGCAGCAAGAACCAATCTGATAACCTAACGAAGCACTTATCTTATATTGTGTAATTCTGATTGGTTGCATACCCCGAATAACTGCTCACAACTGTCTATACCAGTTTTTTCTGGCCCTCCAGTATATACGAGCAATTCAGCATATAATATATCCATTCAATCCAGTAATAATGAATGGAATATCGTTAAGCAAATATCAAGAGGAAATAAAACAAAGTTACCTAGGTGATGAAATTTTCTCAAAATATTGTGGGTTGTGGAGAAATCAGGAGAATGGCTGTTTGGGGTATTTAACCACCAACTGCCAACTCCCACAGGAAGTACATGGCAATGTCCCCCTAATTACACTACAATGTTTATCAGTGCATCCACTTTACTTTCTATTTTAGTGCTATTTCTTTTATTTATTTATTATTTTTTTGTCAAGCTTTGGATGCTATTTCCTTTCTACCTTTTCCGATTTCTCTTGTCCTGGTAATCTTTACAGTTTCATGTCAGGAAATAATATATATAGATAACAACAAAAAAAATTTATACACCATATGGTTTATTCACAATTCAAGAAAACTATATTCATCATAATAAAATTTATTTTACAAGCAAAAAAGAGGTATTAAAATTTTAAATATCACAAATTTTGCTCAATATAATAGAGAAAAATACATTCCAAAATTAACAATGTTAAAAAAAAATCCATTCAAAAAACACAGTAAATGTTATGTTCCATTGTAGTAAAAATTTTTAACACAGATTTTATAAAACAACTAATGTTTATTCTCACAGAATAAATTAAAAATGCAAACAAATTATTGTTTGAAAATTTCAATAAACTAAAATTTATTCTGGCTTAAAAACCACTCTAAAAAAATTTAATAAATTAAGTACATTTTCTCACTTTAATCAAAATTAAACAGCATTTTTTCCCCAAATACACTTTAACAAAAACATGAATAAAGTAGTAATAAATAATACTTTTTATGGAAAAGCATACCTATAAAGTTCACGGAACTAAATAACAAAAAATATCACACTTTTGGAAATTTATAAATATACTATGTTATTAATAAATATGCTATGTTATTAATAAATATACTACATCATTAAATAAATACTAAATATTCATAAATTTTAAATAAGATAAAACACCAAGTACCTAAGAAATGAATAGCCAGCTGGCTACTAGATATAATAATAAAACTGAGATCCCATATCAAATTATATATCTAGTAAAAAGACTAGAAAAAAATTATAAATAAATACTAGTAGAAAGAATATTCGAATTAAATAACTCTATAATTCTAATATATCTTATATTCAATAACAGAACTTGATGAAGAAGAAGAAAAGTTAACAGATTGTTTATCAGCACATTTTCATCATATAAAGATACAGTTAATAAAATAACAACAATATATATCATAACATCTACTGTCACCACATTTAAAAAAGAGCAACAATAAAACACTTCTATCAACATTTTTATTAATTATTTTTAAATATAATTTTCTTTTTAAAATAATCCTAAATAGAAGCCGTAATAAAAATTTTTTTAATAAATTGATTTGAAAATTTACAGATAATTCTTTGAAGTAATATTAGAAGCAATATCTGAAAATATTGTCAAGAATACTTCAAAAGTTGCATTAAAAATAATTAAAAATGAGAAACTTATTATAAATTCCAATATTATATATTTTTTATTGTACATATTAGAATGTACATATATTCAACGACTGTCAATTATTATTTGAATTTTGGAAAAACTATTAGCAAAATTTGATACTTTTTGTATTTATAATAAGAAAAAATATGTTTTACAACAAGCAGTAATGAAATATAATGAAGAAAATTTTAAATTTGCATAAATAAGTTAAGACCTTTTTGAATTAATAAGAAAAAAAAATTTCAAATCAATCAATTAATAAATCAATTCAGTTTTGAGCAACTGTTTTAAATATTTCCTTTCACAAAAATACATTTTTGTTCATAGCATTGTGCACAAGTTTATAATATAAATGGAAAATTTTGGTATACTTGCAAGATTAGTGTATTTACATTTGAATACAACACATAGAAAATATTAGTTATCTTTTTTTAAAAAAGAATATTAAAATTATTACAAAAGTTTCACAATGACAAAATAAAAATTTCATTCATTTTTTGAGCTAGTATTATAAACATACAAATATTTGATAATTTTTTTTATAGTTTGTATGAAAATATTTAGAATAACAATTACTACAAAAATAATTAACAGTTAAAAAAAAAAGAAAAAAAAACTAAATGTTTAAAAAACAAAACCCATATTTATAGTTTAAAATATTTACTTTCTTATTAACAAATAACTTAGATTTATAGTATTTTTTTTAATACTTTCGTAAGTTTCGAAGTGGTTAAACGATAAAATGATAAGTTAACAAATATTAAGTTCAAAAATTTTAAATTAATAAAAATTTTTGGTTGTTAAATACAAAATTATATTCTTTATTTTTATTTGACCCATGTTATATGGATGAAAAGTTAAGATGGTTGTCTCTTAATAGTCCTAAACAACGTAACACAGTTTTTCTCTCAATGTGCACGTGTTAAATTATATACAATCGACAAACTTACAAACAAAAATGTCCTTAAAGAGTAAAAAGATTTCAAAAATGCAAAAAAAAAAAATAAAATAATAATAATAATGGGTCTTAGCAATTACCCATCTTTACATTATACTATAGACATAATAAAAGAGAGAAATCATAAGGGGAAATTATAGACCAGAAAAGTAACTCAACTTTTTATTAAACTTGCTGAGAGTACGGCTATTAGATCAAGTGTTTTTATGATCCAAATCTTTCGAAATAAGAAAACCTATAAACAAAAATTGCATTAATTTTTAGTATTTTTCTTCAAAACCTTGTGTTGAGAGAGACTACAGTGTGTTCTAATTATTAATTTTAAAGTCTGCCTTTTTTTTTAAAAAAATGATCTAAAAGCTTTAAAAACGAGAAAAAGAACTTAGAATAAAAATTATTATTTTAAAATATTTAACAGGATTTACTACATTGAAGAACAATTTTATATCAAACAATTTATAAAATATATATATTTTTAAAATATTTTAAATAAACAGTAAACACTTGAAAACACACCAATTCGAATGTTTATAATTATTTGATCTATGCTACTTTTAACAGAAAATTTGTAACTAAATGGTTTGTTCATATATTGCACATTAAAAGCTCATTTGTAAAGTTGAGCAGTGTGACTCTTATGAAGAATAAGTTGGGAAAATGTATACATACAATTTAATTAAATGATGCAACAACATGAGGAATAAATAAATAACTACTGTCTGGCAATCTCAAGATAAGATCTCATTTAAATTGCAATTAATCCTTTTGCGTCTGAAATTGCAAATGTGCGCTTATTGCTGAAGCCTAGAGTCTCTTTTGCAAGCACCTGTCCAGGACAGGAGAGTTTTTTGCTGTTGAGCCTAAATGCAGGAAATTGTCGAAATATGAACACATTCTTTAATAGTGTAAAGTAGATAAATGACATATGCTTATATATTTTTTTATTTACCTAAGTTTTTCTTGTTTTTTTTTTTACATTTTTAAACAAATTTTTCAGTATATATTTACTATCTAGTGATTTTTTTCAATGTTTAAAATTACCATGAAATTTGCAGATTTGACTCATTAAATTTGTAACTTAATAAAAGCAAAAACAAAAGACTCATTAATGTCCAATTTTTCAATTATTCTAATAATTTGAATCAGAGTTGTTCTATGTGCTCATTTTAAAGAGCCATCATAAAGCCTGCATTTCAGAAACTTTCCTTTCATATCATGTTTATGTAATAAAAAACAATGTGCATGTGAGTGATATGCTACTCATTTCAAGTAGAAAATCAAATCAATATGTATCTTAAATCTTATGGCGGTACAATTCTATTCTGTGTCTAAAATTATAGCTTTTACAAAACACTCGTAGCAGTCGAGAGTTAATGAAAATGCGCTTTGTCAGAGAGTTTCAAGCTGGCATGTAATCTTTTAGCACTCTCTGCTGCAAATGGTTAATCAAGTCAGGTATTCATCTCATAAATGCTAGACAGTAAATAATTACAGCGGAGTCATAACAACAGATTTAATTTTTACAAAAATTTGCTGAATAGTTTTGTATTTTAAAATAAATGCATCCAATTTTTGTCGCATAATTTAAATTTATTTTCAGATATAGCAAAGTTATCTGCTAAACCAATCTTAAAATCAAAACATAAAGGTTTGTCTTAATCTTGTTCAACATCAAAAGTATCCGCCACTTATCCTTGGATAAGGGTCGTGATTTTCATTCTCACACATGAAGATGCAGGGTTTATTAGACATTAAAAACTGGTGAACCTCTTTCTTGGCTATCAAGGTTGAAGCCAATATTCACATTGAGCAAGAAACAGTCTAGAGAGGCTTTGACCATTATGTGTCAATAACCTCTTTCTTGGCTATCAAGGTTGAAGCCAATATTCACATTGAACATGAAACAGTCTAGAGAGGCTTTGACCATTATGTGTCGTCAGTAAAAAGTGCAGGCAGGAAGGATAAGTGTGCAAAACAAGACAAGATTGGATAATAACAAAAAGCCAATACCTTTTTTGTTCTCTTAAAAATGGAGGAGGAAAAAAAATGTTTACATGTATGCAATTAAAAAAAATTTATATATATATATTTTAACAATGTGTGAAAACATTTCTTTAATAATAAACATATTTTTAAAAGGCACACTGACTTAACTTAATATACAAAATTAAGAGGAAAAAAATTTAAAGTAGAATTGAAAAAAGAAAAATTACTTATATTATATAATTTCCATTTTTTTCCTCCAACATTTACTAATGTTACTATTTAAATCTATACATTATTTTCTAAAACACGAGTTCTTTTAAAAGCATGAAATTGTGTAGTTTAAAAAAGTAAAATTTCATAAGCATAGATATAGATAACAATAAGGATTAAAAAAATTTCAAATAAAGAATTTGATTTCTTCATAAGATTTTATGTTGATAGGTACTGATTTAAAGAATAATAAATATAAAAACAATAGACAGAATCTCAACATGAGCATTATTTTGAAACTAACATCCAATACCAATATAAGATATACTGAGACATTTCATTTTTCTTCTGCTGTACCACAAGTATCCGTTTGTAATTGTTCACTTTATAATGTTAAGAAACATAATTAAATATTCAAAACAAAACATAAACACTTAAATTTCTAACTAGATTAAAAACATTCATTCGCTTCAAAAATCAGGTGATATCTTAGATCTTCAGTTTCTTAGAATTATTTATTTAACATCCAAATTTGTGTTTCTATGATTGAATTTTTTTTTAAATGTTAAACAACACAATAAAATTACTACATTTTTCACACTTTTGAGCATTTAGGTCCTGGGAAAGTTTGCACAAAAGTTTCTTTTTAATATAATATTTTCTTATGGAATAAAATAGGTAAAAACGTGATTGTTATGATAAGGAAAGCAATAAGCTGGAATTGCAAATCTAACCTTCAGAAGGAAACACCATGAATTTAATTGAAGTATAATTCATTTTTTAAATATTTGAATTTTATTAAATAATATTTTTCATACCACATATTTATTTTACAACTATGAAATTAAAACTACATTTTAGAGAAATTGATGTTTCTTTAAAAAAAAAAAAAACCCTAGCAAATTAACATAATTACCTAAAACAATAACTTAATAGTATATATTAACTTTTCTCATATTTCAATTTATATTTTATTTTTGAAGCATAAACAGAATTGTATTTGAGATGCTTAAATTTGTATTTTCTGCACCAATGAAACACGAACAATTTCATTAAAACAAGGAATAGTAAGTAATCAACTCTATTAAAAACTGTTAAAATTGTTAATTTTTTTAAAAAAAAAAATAGTATAAATAATATTATGATTTTAGATCTCAATGAAAATACTACATCAAAAGGATACATTGACATGCTAAGTTGTTGAAGCTGAAATAAAAATAAATGAACTAAATATACATGATAATAAATAAAATAAATACATCTCCCAAGTACTTACAATTCAATTTAATAAGAATGCTATTATAAGCATTAATAATAAAAGTAAAAATATAAAGAAAGAGAAATTACCATCCACATTTGAAAATATTGTGAACAATTTTAGAGTCATAGGTGATTTTGCTGCTTATTGAATAATTATTTCATAAGATTTTTTTCTTTAGAACGACAACAGTCACTGAAAACTTAGAGGTTGGGCAGAGAAACTTAGAGGTTGCTCCAAAGAGCAGAGAATATCGGCCAGAGGTCTATTGTACCCAAACCCTACATCATGATTAACAAGAAAGCCTTATAGCTGAAATGAAGTTCAGAGTAAACACCTGACAGGAACGTCTTGCAGTTCCAAGGCCTCAATGCAACGTTGCTCTAAATCAGGAGTCGCCAAACTTTTTTGATCATCGACCCCTATATAATTTTTCAAAATCTCCATCGACCCCCATAAAAGTAATTTTCTGTTAATTAAAATAAAACTCTATTAGATACTGTGTTTGTACATTTAATTAATTATTAATTAATTATCAAAGTTAATTAGTACATTTAATTAATTAATTATCACTTAATTAATTAATTATTATTTAATTAAATAATTGTTACTTAATTATTAATTAATTAATTAGTACATTTAATTAATTATTAAAGTAATAGTATTTTCAAAAATTTTGTAGTTTTCGTAAAAAAATAAAAAGTGCGCTATAGTTTCGTTGCGGTCTGTACTAATCCATATTATTAATGCTTACCTTCTTTTTTACATGTATTGATAATTAAAATTGATATCTAAACTAAACGAATGGTTTTATTGAAAACAATAACTAATTATCCAAAACTATAAAAGTTTTAATAATGACACTGCAAACATTCAACACTGTTCACAGTTAGCAAAGATAGCTGAAACTGCGTATGACATTTGCGTTTGTAACGTCAATGCTCGTCACACGTGACATTTGGACAAGAGCACATGACTTATAAACCAGAAGTGCAGAGTTCGTGCCACTGTGCGCTGGTACGTAAATACTTGTTTCACCGAATAAAAATACGTTTATTAATTTATGTTCTATAAAGAAACTGATATTAAGCTAATTATTAAAAAATTCACAAATTTTACATACTAAATTAGGTATGTGTGATTTGCGTATTAAGAACTGTTTTTTCTTCGACCCCCAATCGACCCTTCCGATTCGGATCGACCCCCACTTTTGTTAAATAGACTCCTGAGGGGTCTATATACACCACTTTGGGGACCTCTGCTCTAAATGCTCAAATCTTTGAGCAGAATAGACCTCACAATCACAAAGTATATGTAATGAAGTCTCCTCTTCAAGATGACAGCCTCAACAAAGAGGATTAGATTCAATGCCCATTATGTATAGGTGTAACACTGATTTGCATAGATATGAGGTTACAAAGTGAAAGATTAACCATAAAATTAGTACCCTTTGGATAGCAAAAGAATTTAAATTATTCTGTTTAACATAAACAAAAAATGCGTAGAATTGACCTCTGATAATGGAGAGTAGGTCTAAAATGACAGAATCCATAAGGAATCTCTTTCCTACAATACTTATTTGATAAAGAGTAAAATGAATATTTTTGCAGCTAATCTGTCAATAATATCCTTAAAAAAAACTTGTCAGTGTCAAATAACGCATGATTAAACATTATTCACAATATTAAATATAAGGTGATTACAAAATAATGTTTTGTAACATATGATTCTTCCCCATAACATTTGAAAAATTGGAATACAATATTGTGTTACATTAGAAGCTTAAGACCAATGTTAAAAATAATCATCTAGTTCACAGTGATGCAGAGAAAGAATATCGAAATTTGCAAATGGTAACATCTACTTTTTTTCATCAAAACATAGCGAAAAACATAAAATGGAGTATAAAATCTTCTTGGTCCGAAAAACAGCAGCACAAGGCAGGAATGGAAAAAAAAGGGAATATTCTATAAATCTTCAATGTCTCAGCAATTCAGCTCTACTAAACATGCTTTGGTGGCAAAAGAAAAGACGAAGAAAGCACAGATATCCATACGAAGTATCTTGCTTTATTCATTTTTGTGTAGTGCTATCACCCTCTGCGCTAAAATGTTGTACAAATTACATTTTTAATTTATTACTACGAGGGTTAGATTCTGAAAAAAAAAGTTGGTATTGCTAAATGAAAATTTTGTCATTGCAACTACAATAGCTGGATGTAGGTGATCAACTTTGTGCTCTTGATTCTGTACCTTAAAATACCTTTTTACAAAATTTTATTCTGTTCTCCACTATTTAAATGTTGAACCTTGACAAAGTTATTCTATAATTAAATAATGTACACTTGTAGCTTTGTTCCCTTTTTGTTCATCAGTAGCTGGCTAGAATTTGTTAACTATACTAAGTTCAGCTTTTTCACACGATTTTTTTACAGCTTTTTTCACAATCATGTGAAAAAAGCTTTTTTCAAATGATCTAAGTTTGAAGAAAAAAAAATTCTCAGATTTAAGCAATAAAAAGCAATAATTTTTCACTTTTAAAACATGAGTCCACAAGAAGCTTACTTTTATAAAATAGCAAACATATTTCAAATTAAAAGATGGTTTTATTAACATGTTTTGACATGTAATGATTCTTTTCTTTCAAATTTAACTTCTAAACAAGACTGATTTTACAATTCAGTGATTCTATTAAGGGTAGTCCCTTTCATAGAATTAATTTAAAACTAAAAGAAAATAAATATTCAATTGAACTCTGCTTGTAAGTAATTCAATAATAATTATATAGCAACTATAAAATCTGTTTGAAACTTATATAGTCACAATAAATTTTTATTTGCCTATATGTTAGCAAATGGACATCAACAAAACTATCATAATAAAATAGTGTACACAAAGTTTTATCAAAAAAATTTATCAAAATGGCTTTTTATAATTAAAAATATAAATTTTTTAAATGACCCAATTCAAAAAATAAGAATAATAGAAAAAAGAGTACAGAAGTAAATATTCATAAGAACACTTTAAAAACATTAAAAAATAAGTAATATTTTGTTTTCATCTAAATGGTGATAGACAATTAATCATAAATTTTAAAACTTACATTATCCATCAGTTTTGAAAGATTTCCTTTGGCCATATTGATCCCTTCTGCAGTATGTTGACTTAAAAGTAAATAAAAGCAGAAGGTAAATATGTATATTCTTCATAAAAATTTAAAACAATTTTACTTTAAAACTAAAAAAATACATTCATACTTATCCAAACCTAAATTTCAATTTCTTATTTAAAAAAATATCACTAAATAAAAGTTCACACCCAGGGGTCTGTCCAGACATTTTGTGAAAGGTCCTGTTTTTGTAAAATGTAAAAAAACTATTCATAATTTGTGAATATAAAATAAGTGTTAAGTCACATTCTTTCAACCAGGGTCCTGCTATTGTGAATTTGTGCACATAGGGTTCTGTTAATGCAAAAATTGCTAAAAACCTTTTCAAGAAGTTTTTAAATTGTAAATAGATGCAAGATTATGCTCAACAATTGCTGCTACTAAATTAGAGAAGCAATATACAAATATTGGGTATTTAGCCTATACTGCTCAACACAGAAGTAAACTTAAACAATTCTTAAATTTATAATTTTTTATTCAAAAAATTGCCAGAAATTAATTTTTATTTACATAATGTTCTATTAATTAATTCTATGAATAAATATAAATTGATTAATTATTCATTTACAAAAAAAAAAATAAAAAATGATTTAATATTAATAAGAATGCACAGAGGATGCTTGTAAAAGTAGAAATATTTTCTTAGAATACTACATTTGGAATTTAAACTTAGTTTGTCTTGAACCGTCTTTCCCCCCCCCCCCAGGGAAGGGTTTATTTGATTAACAAAACAATAATGAAGATAAAAATTTTTTTTTGAAGGATTCCAAATTTCTTTTAAACAGACCCCTGACATCGTATTCATATTTTTTTAAAGAAATTGTTTGTGGTTATAACAATTAAAGAATAAAACAAGAGCTTACACATTAAATTTGCATTTATTTACTTTAACCTTTGCTACATAAAATAATAATCAGAAAACTAATTTTGAAGAGGATTAGCAAAGCAAAATATTCTTGTATTTTTTACAGTTATAATAATTTAGGCTTTTGTATTTTTTTTAAGCACACATACTAGTCAGAGGGAAAAGTGAAAGCTTGACTTATTCATATTTCAAATTAAAAGAAATAGGAATTCATTGAAAAAACACAATAATGTGTCAACAATAATAATATGAATAAATTGTGTCTTTACATTGCAAGATAATTTGATATATCATAGGATATATATATATATATATATATATACAGTAGAGTACCGATTATCTGAGCTCCCACTTTAACCAAGCTATCAAATATTTCAAGGATTTCTTTTTGTTCTAGTTTATTTTTAAAACTACCGCCGAAAAAAATTCTAAATCTTATCTTCCAAACACTCAGGAAAACAAAAATAACCTGACTGACAACACGAGATAACCGATGAAATGATCATTAATATCGTCAATAATGAAAATGAATCGAGCGAAGATGATGAAGACAGTGACGATGAAAATCAACATATAAAAATTTCTCATACATATGGACTCAAAGCTATCGAAATTGCTATTGAATTATAGAACAACAAGCAGAGGCAAAATTAGCCTTCCTGTTATCCCTAAAAAAATGGCGAAACATTGCTGCAGAAAAGCACCAAAGAAATATAAAACAAAAAGCGAATAAGAACTTTTTGAAGTAAAAACTCTTTCATTCTCGTAAAGTATGTTCTTTAAGTGTTTTTAAGTAAGCTTTTTAGTTATAATATGAATTTTATGGAGGACTCATATAAATTTTGTATTTGTTAAATATATTACATTTATACCTATTCTTATTCTTTCTATTTTCATACTCTTCGCTTTAACCGAAAAACTAGGTTATCCAAGTTAGTCGTGGTCCACATTAACTCGTATAATCGGGTATTTACTGTATATATGCATATATATACAAACAAAGATTTATAAAGGTTCATAGAAAAATATTCAAATTAATAGGTTGGCAAACTTAAAATTTTTAAGAGCTTAGACGTTTTTCTCATGTGTATTTTTATAGAATAATTTATAGAACATATTTATGCAAAACATATTCAAAAATTGCCACCCTTACCCATGAATTTCTTGTTGAGCATTTAAGTCAAAATGAAGTCTTGCAAGCTTCTCTTGTTGTTCCCTGACATTTTCCATTTTTTCAAAAGTACAACTGCTACCTATTAAAAGCATAATTTGACACATTTTAAATGCTGTCAAAAGAGAATATTTCATTGTTGCTAGGCATGAATAGAATGCATAAAAAATTATTGGCAGTAAAAATATTTTTAATTAATATTTACTGATGCATTAGTTTGGTGATGAAAATAACGTTTATCATTACAACCACCTATTAATAAGTTAGAAACTATATATTTAGGTCTAAAACATTTTAAATGCTCTTTTACTTCATACTGAAAATGTAGCATAATAGGAAAAGAAATCGTAATAAAAAAATTTTTTTTTGTTCAAATTAATACTTTCTCTTAGAATAAAAAAAGTTTCTGCATCCTATAACATTTAATACTGGTTATGTGCACAGATAAGATAAGATACCAGATAAGATACTACATTGTTCATTATTCATAAGCACAATTTGCATTGGTTTTTGAATGGATAGCACAGTATTTATATGATTTTTATAACCATGCCATATACTTTAAGAAAATATTATTTAGTAAATAATCAACAAAATATAAACCAAGAATGAGTTTTACAAAAAGTTCTATTTATTGATTAAGAATCATTTAAAAAGCATTAAATAACCATTCAGAGAGTGATGAAAAAGTAGCAAAGAAAAATTTTAATGCGAAAAAACATTTTTACCAAATCCTGCTAATTTTCCACTGTGAAAATCTTCAAGCAATTGTAATAAACCTTGTTCCATTTGACGAAAATCAGCAGCATCTAATTTTTTGAAGGAAAAAAAAAATTTATGACTCTGGAATTAAAATAACTAAAATAATCATAAAAATTTTTATTAAAATTATTGAAGTCACTTTTTTTAAAAAAGAATATAAAACTACAATATCAAAAGACATTTACCTTTTGCACTTGAAGACTGAGGTGGTTTCGGTGGTATCCTAACTTCAGCTTTCTTTTTCGAATGACCGTAAAACGTACCAGAGCTTGAAAAGGTCATAACACTATTTTTACTAGTTTGACTCACAGACAAAGAATTGGTATGGCATACTTGAATTTCAGATTGAGATTTTGCTAACGTTTTTTCACTTTGGCTAGGTCGATTGCTACGCCCTCCACCATTGCCTAGGCTCGATGACACACCAGGAAATTTGTCTTTAGCTGATGTTTCGTAAGAGCCAATGGAATGTCTAGCTTCGTGTGATATTTTTGGCAGCACTTCATCGACATTCTCAATCTGAATGACAGATTCTTCAGTTTTTGTTATTTCTGGGGTTGATTCTGTCTTTGTATTTGCTGTATGAGTTGCATTTCCCCCTGTTTCTTCAGTAGCAGCACTCATCTCTGAGAGTTTAAGTCAATAAATGATTCCTGTCCATCAAACCTGTACAACAAGAATACATTAAGATCAAGTAACAATGAATCTATTTACGAAATTAATGTGAAAAAATTGAGTTTTGAAAACGCAATGCAATCAATAAAGTTTTTGCTTTGCCATTGTATGAAGTGAGAATATGTAAGCGAAACACCCGGTTTAAAAAAAACTTTTGGGCGAGAGCAGAAATCTCGGTTGCTATAAAAGCAGATCCACTGTATACTTTCATCAATCGAAACTTGTACAGTAGCAAATACAAATGGAGTGTAGAAGTATCTCATTCGATGTTGTTTGCTTTACGACTTCAATATGGGCCTATCAGCAACTGTATCAAGTCATTAAATAAGCAGAGTCTTTGGGGATAGTTCTGTGAAGGAATGTATTGCAAGGCATTGGTTTCAAAAATTCAGGTTAAAAGCACACATGAACTTCATTGCACCGAAAAAGGCAATTACACATCTGGTGCCAATGGAGATTACTTTGAAGGCTAACAACAGGCTACACTTTCCGTAACTCATATTTTTTTTTTACCATTAAAAATGGCAAGAACTTTATTGGTTCCCTTGCAACAAGAGTTGCTTTGAAACTTGCTGTTAGAAAAACCAAACATATGAGAAAAATTAAAAATTAGGTCCTTGATGATGAAATAAGTTGTAAAAGCAAAGAAATTAAAAAATAAATACTAAATAAATATTAAAAAATGGAAAGGTTTGTTTTAAAGCATTTTTTAAAATTTTTCCTTAATTTTAGAAATTTGTTTCCTATGGTCTGAAATTAATTTTTTAAATATTTTCCAAACAAAACACCACATTTTCAGTTAGTTTTGATCGTCTTTCAGACAGTTCTAAAATGTATAACTAACTTAGTTACTTAAATTTTATGTCATTTCTTATTTAGCCTCAATTAAATAATGATAATAAAAAATTAAACATTTTTAAATTACATCATAAGTTTGGCATTGAATGTTAATCTCAATAATTGTTATTTTTTGTAACCAATTCAGGAATACACTGAGGGCAGGAAACCAGCTTTTGCTTAGAATTGGAATAAGGAAATTAGTTGAATAAGAAGAAAATTTTAACATTTCTTGAATATTTAAAAAATTTCTTTTTCATAGATTTATAATGGCTTATGAGATCATGGATAACATAACGCAATAACACAAATGTAGTAAATGAGTAAAACACTTAAGCTGATAATAATAAAAATCAAAATTAATAAAAATTAAAATTTTTATAAATTAACTTCGAAAAGTTAAAACTTCCTCACAACGAATTTAAATTTGCATATGATAATTTAATGATTTTTGAAGGAAAAAAAAAATTTCAAACTAGTAAAAGATGAAAAATAAACTCTAATAAATAATATTCTAATAAGAATAAGATATTTTCTTTGGTAAAATAATTTTAACTATTAACTATTAAAAAAATTTTTTTATAAACATCAAAATCATTTAAAAATTCACATTTAAAATATTTGCTTGTTTCTAACCACATAGGTACTCTCAAAATATCAAATTATAGACAAAAAATTTAATGAAGGTGAAAAGAAACTGAATAAGAAAAATATTACAACCCTGTGGCAGAATTTGCTGCGACATATTCTCTAATAGTAATATCTTTCTGCAATATATTTTTAAAAATAACAAATATGAATGTAACTAAATTAAAGTAACATAAACGTCAACTTCAAAAATTAAAAAAAATATATAGACTTTTTGGATTAAATATGTAATATTTTTTTTAAAATTCTATTATGGGCGATAATTTCGTATTTTGAAGGGGGAAAACACATTAATTATTTCTTCTTTCGCATTTTGTAAATCATCATCACATTAAAAAAAAATAATTAAAAAATCGTGAAATCAGTAGCAGCAACTACCGAAAAGAGATTGATGATGAAATCACGCAAATCAGATGAGGAAATGAATGTTTCAATGTGTGTCTGCGTGTTTTTATTTCGAGATTCAGTTGTTGTCATAAATAATATCGTATTTAAAATATCGGATTTTAAAAACTATGTGGAAATCCATAATAATGATTGTATAAAAAACATTAAACCAAAAATTTCTGCAGAAAAGAAAACCAGATTTTTTTACTTTATTATTCTTAATTTTTCATTATTCTCAAATGAGAATAGAAAAATCACATGCATTTTTTTCCACTCCGATGCGCTAGAAAGGTATCTTTTGAACATAATTCTGAAGAAAAGATAAAACTTTCGAAAATGTCTTCCGTAAAAAAAAACCTAAAATTTTTAACTTCCCAGAAGAAAAATCTTTCTGCAAGAATTCGGTAATGTTCTGCGACAATGTCGCCATGATTCTGCCACAAGGTATCACAAAATGCAAGTTTATTATTTTTTAAAAAGGGGAAATACCTAGGATAATAACTGTTACATGGTTATTCCTATATTAAAACTGTAGAGGTGGGAAGTTCTTTGATTAAGTAAATATATCAATTTCAGATATATCTTACAGTTACTATATCTCCCTTTTTAAATATTTAGACATAGACTTTACAGTGCGTTGTTAACTCTGAAGCAAGAATATACAGGCTCATATATACCATTGGTGTAAAACTTGGTGGGGGTATAAGTTCAGATATTGGTCATGCTCTGATTTAAGAAAAAAATTACAATCTGCGGATTAATGGATGGTATGTGAATGTGTCTTCACTGTAAAACGGGACATATGTATGTTGTCTCTGGATCATTCTCAGGGATGTTTCCCAGATTGTCGCCAATAGCCCATTGTGCAGCTCTAGTGCAACATAAATAAAAGTACAATGCAAAACTTTAAAAAAAAACAATATTATGATTATGACTGAGCTACGAAAAACTAAAATAAAACTAACTTAAAATAAATAGACCTGATTTTTTAATTTTCAATATAGGTATAGGTTCTTTAATTAAAACTTATCTGAATTACATCAATCTTTAAAATTTATGTTATAAGATTTAAAGAATATAAAACGATAAAGAATAGACGCAAAATTTAATGATTTATGAACGTCGGATATAATGTGAAATTTTATTTAAAATCATCTAATAATTATGAGAAAGTTGAAAGTAATAACATACTTTTTAAAACATTTTCTTATTTGAAAAATAATCAGTTACTCGTAGAAGACAGAAAGAAAGCAATTTTTTTCATACTGAAAAATATAAAGTAATATAAAAAAAAGGTTCTTCTTTTTGAGTTACATTTTCTAATGCAACTACAGTAAGCTAAAATCCGGACGATTTTTCAAGCTAATTTAACAAAAATTTAAAATAATCCATATGATGTAATCTTTTGGGACACTTTAATTGATTTTCAATTATTAAAATTGCCTTAAAATATTTAAAAAACACAGATTTGCAAAGAAAATTTCTTTACATAGCAGACCACAGGTACTTGTTTATTGAATGAATTGCTAACTGCTCAAATATTCATGCTTTATGTAACATTAAAAGTTTGCTCACAGCTTTCATATAGAAAGAAAATGATCTATAGAAAATACAGTGTAAGCTAAAAGCTGCATTCGCTTAATTAAAGATTTCTAACAAAAATTCAGATATCAATACTCATCTTTTTGTTTTGCAATTTTAAATTTAAATTTTATTTGAATTATAAGAGGGCGCCACTTTTTTTACTTCATTTTTAGCTGTTAAAATTTTCAAAAACTCTTTTGCTTAATTTCCATTTTAATAAACACGTGGTGTTGGTCGGCTGATAAGATAAGATAAGATGAGTCGGCTAAACGATTACCTAAATTGATAAAACAGTTTTTAATGCAGCAGATATTTATCTTACTGTGAGATCAATTCAGATCATCTCAAAGCATTGAAATGCTGCGTTATTATTTAACTCCAGCTTTGTCGGAGCATAAATTGCAATCAGTGCAAAATAAATTGAATTTGAAACTATTTGATTTTAAAATAAATGAAATTGAATCAGAATATTGTTATTATGTGAAATCAGATAGAGCTCTTAAGCTAGAAGAAAAATCAAAGTTGACGTGGATTCTGAAATCGTCTGGATCTGAAATATCCGAAAACAGCCGTTTTATTGAATCTGTGAGTGATTCAAGATGTCTTCTTATAGAAGTTGGGCCAAGATTGAATTTTTCTACACCTTTCTCCACAAATGCAGTTTCGATATGTGAATCTGTCCACCTACCTGTTAGTAGAATCGAGCGATCGATCAGGTATTTCTTACGATTCTCTTCTAGTTATTCAGATGAGATAAAAAATGTTATTACTGGGTTGCTACATGACAGAATGACTGAATGTGTCTATGAACATCCACTTAAAACTTTTGATATAAAATTTACTCCTGAGCCTTGGTATGAAGTGGATATATTGGGTTCTGGAAGGAAAGCTCTTGAAGAAATTAGTAATTCCCATGGCTTGGCTATGGATGATTGGGATTTGGATTTTTATACTAGGATTTTTCGTGAAGAGTTGAAGAAAAATCCAACTACAGTTGAATGCTTTGATTTGGCTCAATCAAATAGTGAACACAGTCGTCATTGGTTTTTCAAAGGTAAATTAACTATAGATGGTATTCCCATAAAAGAAAATCTATTTGAAATGATTATGAAAACTCAAAATCATTCTAATCAGAATAATGTCATCAAGTTCTCTGACAATAGTAGTGCCATTCAAGGTTTTAATGTTTCAGTGTTTTATCCGACAGATTCAGATCAACCTAGTTATTTTAAAACTAAAGTTAGTGTAAGACACATCATATTTACTGCTGAGACACACAACTTTCCGACTGGAGTTGCACCATTCAGTGGAGCTGCAACTGGTACTGGAGGTAGAATAAGGGATGTCCAGGCTGCTGGTAGAGGTGCTCATGTTATTGCTGGATCTGCAGCTTATAGTTTTGGCAATTTAAATATCCCTGGATATGATTTACCATGGGAAGATAAAAGTTTTGAATATCCTTCAAATTTTGCTCTTCCAGTAGATGTTGCTGTTGAGGCTAGTAATGGTGCATCAGATTATGGTAATAAGTTTGGTGAGCCAATAATATTGGGATTTGCTCGATCATTTGGTATGAAACTTAGCAATGGTGAAAGAAGAGAGTATATTAAGCCTATTATGTTTACTGGTGGTATTGGTAGTATTGAAGAAAAACAAATCAAGAAGAAGGATCCTGAGTTAGGTATGCTTGTTGTCAAAATTGGAGGTCCTGTTTATAGAATTGGTCTTGGTGGAGGTGCTGCTTCATCTGTGCATGTCCAAGGAGATCAGAAAGAAGAGTTGGATTTTGGTGCTGTTCAACGAGGTGACCCTGAAATGGAACAAAAGTTAAATAGAGTTGTGAGAGCATGTGTTGAACGTGGTATTGAAAGGAGTGACAGAAATGTAATAGCAAGTATTCATGATCAAGGTGCTGGTGGGAATGGTAATGTTCTTAAGGAAATAGTTGAAGGTGCTGGAGCTGTTATATATGCTGAAAATTTCCAATTAGGTGATCCTACCATAAATGTGCTTGAACTTTGGGGTGCAGAATATCAAGAAAGCAATGCAATTTTAGTGCATCCTAAGGATAAGAATATTCTTCAAAGCATTGGTAGCAGAGAAAAATGTTCTGTAAGTTTTGTTGGAGATGTTACTGATACTGGTAATGTAGTTTTAGTTGAAAAGAAAGATGTTACAACTTCTCGTCATCCTGTTGATTTGAAACTATCATGCGTATTAGGATCTGTACCTCCCAAGAAGTTTGAATTAAAGCGAGAACAAATAAAGTCTAAATCCTTAACAATTTCTGAGGATGTAAGTCTGATTTCTGCATTAGAGCGAGTTTTAAGACTTCCTTCTGTAGCTAGCAAGAGATATTTAACAAATAAAGTTGATCGCAGTGTCACAGGTTTGATTGCTCAGCAGCAGTGTGTTGGTCCTCTTCACACTCCTTTAGCAGATGTTGCTGTTATTGCACTTTCTTACTTTGACACAGTTGGAAGTGCTACTTCTATTGGAGAACAGCCTATTAAAGGTCTTCTTAATCCAAGTGCTGGAGCTAGAATGTCCGTTGCAGAAGCTCTGACAAATTTAGTCTTTGCCAAAATATCATCAATAAAAGATATTAAATGTAGTGGAAATTGGATGTGGGCAGCAAAACTGCCTGGTGAAGGTGCTGCACTTTATGATGCCTGTAGGGCTATGTGTTCTCTAATGACAAAACTTGGAATTGCTATAGATGGTGGAAAAGATTCTTTGAGTATGGCTGCTCGTGTCGGTGGTGAGACTGTTAAAGCTCCAGGAACTCTCGTCATATCTGCATATGCCCCTTGTACTGATGTAAGACTAACAGTTACACCTGATTTAAAATGCCCTGATGACAAGGGTGTTATACTGTATGTTGACTTGTCCAATGGTAAATCTAGACTAGGTGGAACAGCACTGGCTCAATGCTACAATCAGTTAGGAACAGAAAATGAAGTTCCTGATGTAGAAAATCCTAAAGAATTAAAAGATTCTTTTAAAGTTACTCAAGACTTGATTGGGAATAAGAAGATATCTGCTGGTCATGATATTAGTGATGGTGGACCTATTGTTACTCTCCTTGAAATGGCATTTGCTGGAAATTGTGGAGTAAAAGCTAATTTTCAAAATAAAGGATCTATACTGGCCACAATGTTCAATGAAGAACTGGGTTGGATTTTAGAGGTTAGAGAAAAAGATGTAGAATCAGTGATAAGTGCCTATGGAAATCATGGAATTACATGTTTTAATATTGGTTACAGTTACAATCATGGTAAAAACTCAAATGTTGTTGTATCCATCGATGCAGTTGAAGTTCTGAATGAGCCAATGGTAACATTGAGAAATCTATGGGAAGAAACCAGCTTTCAGTTAGAACTCAGGCAAACTAACAATATTTGTGTTGAAGAAGAGAAACTGAGTCTTTTATCACGCTCTAAGCCTGACTACTCTGTATCTTTTGATTTATCATCTCTTAAGGTTCGTTCTTCATTTAAATCTGGACCTAGAGTTGCTGTAGTTAGAGAAGAAGGTATTAATGGAGACAGAGAAATGATTGCTTCTCTATTCATGGCTGGGTTTGAAGTATGGGATGTAACCATGACTGATCTCATTACCAAAAGAGTTTCCCTAGGAAAATTTCAAGGTATTATCTTTCCTGGTGGATTCAGCTATGCTGATGTCCTTGGATCAGCTCGAGGATGGGCTGCCAGCTTCCTTTTTCACCCTGAGTTAGAAGCAGAGTTTGCCAATTTCAAAAAGCGTCCAGATACTTTCAGTCTTGGTGTATGCAATGGCTGTCAGTTAATGGCCCATCTTGGCTGGGTTGCGCCTTGCAAAGATGAAAGTAACAACCTTTCTCAAGGTCTGACTCTTGCCCACAACGTATCTGAAAGATTTGAGTCCCGTTTTGTCACAGTGAAAATCATGAAATCTCCTTCAATAATGTTAAAAGATATGGAAAACTCTGTGCTTGGAGTTTGGATTGCTCATGGTGAAGGACGCTTTCAGTTCAAGAATGCTGAGCTCTTAAATGATATGCTTGCGCAAAATCTGACTCCGTTGTTGTATGTGGATGATAATTCTTCACCAACTATGGAATATCCTCTTAATCCTAATGGAAGTGTTGGTGGTATTGCTTCTGTTTGCTCTGCCGATGGCCGACATCTTGCCATGATGCCACATCCAGAGCGTTGTGTTCTACCTTGGCAGTGGGCTTGGATGCCTGAAGATTGGAAACAAACTATGGGGGAAGCATCACCTTGGCTAAAGATGTTCACTAATGCATATGACTGGTGTTGCCGAATGAGGTAGTTAATGTAAATTTTAGTTATTTTAAATGAATTTGGTTTGTATTACATTGAAAGCTTTAATAATTATTACAACATTTTATTAAATATATTTTTTGTTCATTGCTTTATGAATGTTAATTTTATTAAGTTATGTCGGTTATAATTTTCAAATTTGTTAATTTTTTTTACATATCCTTGTTAATTTTTCGCTCAATTCTAAGTGCCATTTTTAAAAAAGTTATGTTTTTTTTCTTCTTTATTTTACTTTGCTGTACACACATGATTTATACTAAAAGTTTTCTGAAAATCATAAATATTTGCATGGTTACTTTTATTTATGATGTGAAAAGAATTATATGATGTGATTTTCGTAATGAATCTAATCAGAATAGCTTTTTGTAGTTGTGCTGATAATTATTAATTGCTGCATCCATCTTTTGTCGAACAAAGAAAACAAAGGATGTCGTTCACCAATCAAACTCAAATTTTGTATAGATTTTAAGAATCTAAAATATTTGACAATTTTTAAAAAAAAAAAAATCTGTTTTGAAGATCTAGTTATGAAGTTATATACTGATTTAAATAACTGTTTTTACTGTTAAAATATATGAAACCTGCATATGCTTGTCAGAAAAGCAGATATTTTTGGTTATAAAAGGTTACTATAATTTATGGATATTATTGATAAAGGTTGTTTTGGTATGAGATAAATTTGCTTTCATATTTTTAGGACATAAAATATTGTTTCAATACCGTCTCACTCAGAAGAGATAAACATAAACAAACAAAAACAGCTTATTTTACAAATTTTTTTTATTCAAAAGTAAAAATAGTAAACAATTTTTTTAAAAACAATTTAAGATGTATTTTTGCAATAATTATCTTAATTTATATGGAAAAACAAACTTTAGTTTTATGACAAAGCTTTAAATAAATTTTGTATTTTAAAGTGTAATTCCTAGTTTAATAAATTACTAGCAGAGGTGATAGAAAATTAAAAACTCTGTGAATTTCAATTGAAATAAATAATTCCTAAATGTTGATTATTATTTTTAAATATAATTCCAAGAGTTTTTATCACAAATTTGAAGGGAAAAAAAAATTTCATTTTTTCTTCTTCACATTTTGATTTAGAATCTTTAAGTCTCTTTGTGTATTTGTTAAACTTGATATATCTTACTTGTTAGAAGTAACTAAGAATTGTAAATGAAATGCTTTATTTTTTATAAGGTTAAGCAAATGTTGTGAAAGAACATACATACCAAATGCCATAAATGCCTAGTGAAATTGTACTCTGTTAACATATAATTACTATGAGCTTCTTTACTTTAATCATGATATTTAGAAAAGAAAAAAACATTTTGAAATTATTTTCATTCTATATATTTTTATAAATATCTATATCATGAGAATGGTTAGTAAAATCTTATATCTGTAGGCAGTCAACAGAAGTAACTAAGAATTGTAAATGAAATGCCTTTTCTTATAAGGTTAAGCAAATGTTGTAAAAGAACATATTTATCAATTGCCATAATTACCTAGTGAAATTGTACTCTGTTAACATATAATCAATCTGTATAATTCCTATGAGCTTTTTTACTATAATTATGATATTTAGAAACGAAAAAAAAGAAGAAAAAACAAATGAAATTATTTCTATTTTATATATTTTTATAAATATGCATATGTATTATAAGAATTGCTAGTAAAATTTTGTTTCTATAGGCAGTCAACAGAAGTTGAGAAAACATTGTTGTAATGACAAGTGAAAATATCATAATTATCTAATAGAATTGCACACTATTAATGTTAATTTGTTAATAAGATCTCTACAATCTTTATAAAGTTTTGATCTGGGAAAAAATGAAATATATTCAATAATATATTTTCTTTGGTTATTAAGTATGTTTAGTATTATAAAAACTGTTAATGAAATTTCATGCCTTAATTCACTTTACAGCTCTTTTTTAAAAGTGAAAAAGTTTATGTGTGTATTAACAATCATAATTAGCTTCAGCGGAAATAAACTGTTATGTGTAAAATAGGTACTTTTGGTTAGTCAGATGCAAGCTAAAAGTTTGCAAAAAAATGCAAACTTCTGCCACTTTTTTATACTATTTATTTTTTAAGGGGAAAAAGATGGACATTTACAAAAAAAAATTTTTAGTTAAATAAAAAATAGTTGAATTTCTTTGCACCCGGCTAAACAAAAAGTACATAAAATTATCATATTGTTCTTTTTAGACTCATTTATTACTTTTATGAAATTTAAATATGTGCAAAATATTTTTTATAATAATATACAAATAATACCATTCCAAGTTCTTTAAAGATATTTTTTTAATTGTAATTATAGTTTTAAAGAAGTTATGTTATTTTTTGCGAATTATTAAAAATATTTTTTAAACAATTGACATTGTTATGTAAAAGAAAGTCTGTATTTTGAAGCAAATAAATTTTAAATTCTTTGAAATCTGTTTTGTTTATTTTTTATATGAAATATTTATTTTCTATATTTTCAGTGAGGAATATTTATAGATATTTTATTTTCTATATTAATACACTATTTAATGAATGAAACTAATAAAAAAAAATTATGGAGTAAAATTAAATTATCCAGCTATTTAATAATTTGATATTCAAGTTTTAATTAATTATGATGAGTTTCTCATTTGCAGTACTATTTTATATTATAACATTATTTTTCCCATTCTGTATAAATTTCTAAAATAATAAATTTTTATTAGTTTGGCTTAATGATATGCTGTTTTATGATGCAAGCAAGTGTTTTTTTATAAAACTTATTTTAATAAATACTTTTCTTAATAATTTTTCAATGAAAATGTATAATTTCCGTAATTAAATTTTATAATTCTTTTTTTAAGCATTGAAAAAAAAAACGTTTGTATAAAGCAAATTAAAATCAAAAGAGGTTTGTTGTGGCCAATTTTAGGCATATACTTATGCACAGGCCATAAATGAGAAAATTAAATACCTTAATAACTTATGATTCAGTGACTGGATTATCACGTGCTAAGATGCATTCTATTAAATTCAAGGATTAACCTTAAATATGTTAATTAACTTAAGATGACGATATTTTAAGTTACAAAATCAGACACGAAAACCTATTTTCTCAGAATTGACATACGTTTTTTTTCGACGGATTTGGATTCTTGTGATTCTCAAAATGTGGCAAATAAGTTAGAGAATGGTCGAAATTTCGGGCACCTCAATGTTATTTGTTTTTGTCGCTATATGTCTTGAACTGTTCCAGAGAATCTAAAAATATTTATTCTTCATTTTAAGACTTGTTTGTTCATAAAAAAATTCCAAGCAAAAATATATTTTAATAACTTAAGCAGGGTTGGCAAGATTTTGCCGCTGGTGGAAAAAACCACGGTAAAAACCGTCCTGGCAAAAACAGGTTTTTGCCAAGCTAAGTGGCAAAAACCTATATTTTCCAAAATGATTCCAATTTCCAAATGGACAAAAACACATTTTTGATACAAAATTATTCCTAAAATGGAAATATATACTACTATAAATATATATAATTAAAAAAAATTAACAAAATTATTATTCCATAATTAAATCATAATGTATTAATATATCATTTTAGTAGTTTAAAACATTATTGATCAGAAAATTAGTTATTATTCTCTTTTTTCCAGTAAAATGAACTTATTTTAAATTAATATAACTATAATTTAAAACATAAAATATCTATCAACACGTGTGGCTAATTAAAATATTTAAGTATCAGTCCAATTTTTTAAATTTGCCCAAATTCAATACTTTATTAATCATCACAATACAATTTGTGCTGTCTCAACATAGCATAACAGAACAATAGTTTTGAAACATTATTTAGAGTCAACTTATTCCGAATTTTAGAATGTACAAATGAAAAATTCAAAAACACTCTTTCAATGGCAGTACTGCTAGAAGGATATGAGTGTAAATGAGACATTGATTCCCAAAATTCACTGGAAATTTCACAAGAATTTAAATTGTGTGGTTTTGTTTGCATTTTGAAGTAATATTGAGAAATGAGGTGATTATCAAAATCTATCTAATAAAACATCCATCTTAGCTTTCTTATGTCTCTCTTTAAATATAGTGTAAGAGTGATATGTAAAATAATACACACCAAAAGTTATTATGAAGAAGTAAAAAAAAAAAAAAAAAAAACAATTTTTAAAAAAAACATTTATTCCAAAAATGTTTTTTTGGAATTATTACCCTTTAAAAATTATTACCCTTATATTAATTATTAATATTTTAAAAATAATTTTTTCATGTAATGTATCAAAATTATTATTCCTTATGATTGATTTAAATTTGCTTCAAGTATTTTGTATTAATATTTAATCAGCAATTTAAATAATTTGGTTTTTTGCCACTGTCCTGGCAAAAAACCCTTTTTGGCTGCAAAAACTCCAACCCTGAACTTAAGGGTAGTTAATGGAATTTTTTTTAGGTCAACAGAATCTAACTTTAACCTGCAGATGACTGCAAAAAATAAGTTGCAATCTGCAGCCCTGAACTTTTATACTTCTATAAGCCTATTTTGAACTCTATAAGCCTATTTTGATTGATAGCCGTGCTATTACGTAGCAAACATTGTTTCTTTGTTATCAAATAAGAATTTTTTTTTTAATTTGATGAAAATTTTTATGAAATTGGATGGACACTTATCCATTTCGCCCATGCTAATAAATTCAGGTATTTTATTTATTTATAAATTGTTTATTTATTTAAAAAAATTAAAAAAGAATTACTTAAATACACTGTTTTTTCATTGGCGACTTTATCATGTGCATTGGAACTACTATTTTAAAGCCATATAACAAAAGTATGTCTCACCCACAATGCGTATTTCAAATAAGAATAATTTTAAGCAGAATAGCAATACAACAATGCTATAACATAGCATTATTATATAACTGCTATGGAGCAGAATACTAGCAAAGCTTACGCAAAATGATGAATTTTTTGTTGTTATTAATAATGAAAGAGATAATAGTTAAATTGAATGAAATTTAGAACTTGCTTATCTGTGGGGGGAGGAGTTTTGATTTTAAAATTGACATAAATTGATAAGAAATTTAATTTTATGAATGATTTTAACTGGGAATGAATAAGAACAGTTATTCGCCATATTTGAGTTTTGGAGATTAATAAAATAAATTCTTCAAAGCACTTAATTTCTAAAAAAAAAAAAATTATTCATTTCTTTGGAAGAAGAAAAAAAACTATTCTTTATTTACAACATGCATTTGATTATTGTTCTTAGAAAGTTCCATTCTTTATTTCTGTGTTCGTTTCTAATCGATGTGTTCTCATTGTTTGTCCAGGCCTTCCGCGTTAGGCCTAAAGTGGCCCATTGACCTATGAAAGAGAAGGTATTTCGAAAACTGCTTTCATTGAATTTGACAGAAACGAAGATAGTTTGTCCATAAACCTCGTCTAAATAGATGTTTTTTCTTCTTCTTCTCAGTCAGTGACCGATTCAGCATGATTTCCGCGTCTTTGTGAATAAGACATCTTTTATACTTAATTATACTAAAATGACCTGCGGGCAATGAGTAAAATGATTACAGAAAAATGAGGCAGTCAAGGGGAGATTTGTTCTAAAATCTAAACACTTATTTTTTTTATTGTATTAAATTTATCTAAAAACAATGAAAAATGGCTTGGGGCAATATAATGATAAGCCACACTTTTTTAAAGATACCCTTTTTTTTTACATTGAACTGTCCTCTAGGTACTTAATAAGTTTTTGGAATTTCCGCAAGATAAGAGCACAATACTCGGAAATACCGTTTCGCCTACATAGAAATTGTGATGTTTTTCATCAAAAACACTCTTTTGGACTATTTGAAAATATGGCTTAGGATTATATTGCACCGAGCCTTTCATTTTCAACGGATATTCGCCAAAGCTTTTAAGTGGTCATTAAACTAAATTTCACTGGACTTATATTGTTTAGTAGGCCAAGTCATCTGATGATAGTACTCATAAAATGAACAATTTGATATGTTATTACGGTATTTTGCGACTCAAGTCAAAATTCTTGATAGTCCCATCAAAAAAGTTAGATGGTTTATGTTGGTTTCAGTGCGATTCATGATGGTCCAACATCATTTGATGGTCACCATCATCCAACATTTTCCATTATGCGTTCATGGCTTTTGATATGCCAACAAACTTCCATGATTCTACTCTAATACTGTGATGGTTAACCACCAACAGAAGTTTGATTCTCATGGACCAATAATTTATGATGGTTCCAACTATACATTTCCATGATGGTTTAATTGTCCAATTAATACTGTGATGGTTAACCATCAAGAGAAGTTTGATTCTCATGGACAAATAATTTATGATGGTTCCAACTATACATTTCCATGATGGCTTAATTGTCCAATTAATACTGTGATGGTTAACCATCAAGAGAAGTTTGATTCTCATGGACCAATAATTTATGATGGTTCCAACTATACATTTCCATGATGGCTTAATTGTCCAATTAATACTGTGTTGGTTAACCATCAAGAGAAGTTTGATTCTCATGGACCAATAATTTATGATGGTTCCAACTATACATTTCCATGATGGTTTAATTGTCCAATTAATACTGTGATGGTTAACCATCAAGAGAAGTTTGATTCTCATGGACCAATAATTTATGATGGTTCCAACTATACATTTCCATGATGGTTTAATTGTCCAATTAATACTGTGATGGTTAACCATCAAGAGAAGTTTGATTCTCATGGACCAATAATTTATGATGGTTCCAACTATACATTTCCATGATGGTTTAATTGTCCAATTAATACTGTGATGGTTAACCATCAAGAGAAGTTTGATTCTCATGGACAAATAATTTATGATGGTTCCAACTATACATTTCCATGATGGCTTAATTGTCCAATTAATACTGTGATGGTTAACCATCAAGAGAAGTTTGATTCTCATGGACCAATAATTTATGATGGTTCCAACTATACATTTCCATGATGGCTTAATTGTCCAATTAATACTGTGATGGTTAACCATCAAGAGAAGTTTGATTCTCATGGACCAATAATTTATGATGGTTCCAACTATACATTTCCATGATGGTTTAATTGTCCAATTAATACTGTGATGGTTAACCATCAAGAGAAGTTTGATTCTCATGGACCAATAATTTATGATGGTTCCAACTATACATTTCCATGATGGTTTAATTGTCCAATTAATACTGTGATGGTTAACCATCAAGAGAAGTTTGATTCTCATGGACCAATAATTTATGATGGTTCCAACTATACATTTCCATGATGGTTTAATTGTCCAATTAATACTGTGATGGTTAACCATCAAGAGAAGTTTGATTCTCATGGACCAATAATTTATGATGGTTCCAACTATACATTTCCATGATGGCTTAATTGTCCAATTAATACTGTGATGGTTAACCATCAAGAGAAGTTTGATTCTCATGGACCAATAATTTATGATGGTTCCAACTATACATTTCCATGATGGTTTAATTGTCCAATTAATACTGTGATGGTTAACCATCAAGAGAAGTTTGATTCTCATGGACCAATAATTTATGATGGTTCCAACTATACATTTCCATGATGGCTTAATTGTCCAATTAATACTGTGATGGTTAACCATCAAGAGAAGTTTGATTCTCATGGACCAATAATTTATGATGGTTCCAACTATACATTTCCATGATGGTTTAATTGTCCAATTAATACTGTGATGGTTAACCATCAAGAGAAGTTTGATTCTCATGGACCAATAATTTATGATGGTTCCAACTATACATTTCCATGATGGTTTAATTGTCCAATTAATACTGTGATGGTTAACCATCAAGAGAAGTTTGATTCTCATGGACCAATAATTTATGATGGTTCCAACTATACATTTCCATGATGGTTTAATTGTCCAATTAATACTGTGATGGTTAACCATCAAGAGAAGTTTGATTCTCATGGACCAATAATTTATGATGGTTCCAACTATACATTTCCATGATGGTTTAATTGTCCAATTAATACTGTGATGGTTAACCATCAAGAGAAGTTTGATTCTCATGGACAAATAATTTATGATGGTTCCAACTATACATTTCCATGATGGCTTAATTGTCCAATTAATACTGTGATGGTTAACCATCAAGAGAAGTTTGATTCTCATGGACCAATAATTTATGATGGTTCCAACTATACATTTCCATGATGGCTTAATTGTCCAATTAATACTGTGATGGTTAACCATCAAGAGAAGTTTGATTCTCATGGACCAATAATTTATGATGGTTCCAACTATACATTTCCATGATGGTTTAATTGTCCAATTAATACTGTGATGGTTAACCATCAAGAGAAGTTTGATTCTCATGGACCAATAATTTATGATGGTTCCAACTATACATTTCCATGATGGTTTAATTGTCCAATTAATACTGTGATGGTTAACCATCAAGAGAAGTTTGATTCTCATGGACCAATAATTTATGATGGTTCCAACTATACATTTCCATGATGGTTTAATTGTCCAATTAATACTGTGATGGTTAACCATCAAGAGAAGTTTGATTCTCATGGACAAATAATTTATGATGGTTCCAACTATACATTTCCATGATGGCTTAATTGTCCAATTAATACTGTGATGGTTAACCATCAAGAGAAGTTTGATTCTCATGGACCAATAATTTATGATGGTTCCAACTATACATTTCCATGATGGCTTAATTGTCCAATTAATACTGTGATGGTTAACCATCAAGAGAAGTTTGATTCTCATGGACCAATAATTTATGATGGTTCCAACTATACATTTCCATGATGGTTTAATTGTCCAATTAATACTGTGATGGTTAACCATCAAGAGAAGTTTGATTCTCATGGACCAATAATTTATGATGGTTCCAACTATACATTTCCATGATGGCTTAATTGTCCAATTAATACTGTGATGGTTAACCATCAAGAGAAGTTTGATTCTCATGGACCAATAATTTATGATGGTTCCAACTATACATTTCCATGATGGCTTAATTGTCCAATTAATACTGTGATGGTTAACCATCAAGAGAAGTTTGATTCTCATGGACCAATAATTTATGATGGTTCCAACTATACATTTCCATGATGGTTTAATTGTCCAATTAATACTGTGATGGTTAACCATCAAGAGAAGTTTGATTCTCATGGACAAATAATTTATGATGGTTCCAACTATACATTTCCATGATGGCTTAATTGTCCAATTAATACTGTGATGGTTAACCATCAAGAGAAGTTTGATTCTCATGGACCAATAATTTATGATGGTTCCAACTATACATTTCCATGATGGCTTAATTGTCCAATTAATACTGTGATGGTTAACCATCAAGAGAAGTTTGATTCTCATGGACCAATAATTTATGATGGTTCCAACTATACATTTCCATGATGGCTTAATTGTCCAATTAATACTGTGATGGTTAACCATCAAGAGAAGTTTGATTCTCATGGACCAATAATTTATGATGGTTCCAACTATACATTTCCATGATGGCTTAATTGTCCAATTAATACTGTGATGGTTAACCATCAAGAGAAGTTTGATTCTCATGGACCAATAATTTATGATGGTTCCAACTATACATTTCCATGATGGCTTAATTGTCCAATTAATACTGTGATGGTTAACCATCAAGAGAAGTTTGATTCTCATGGACAAATAATTTATGATGGTTCCAACTATACATTTCCATGATGGCTTAATTGTCCAATTAATACTGTGTTGGTTAACCATCAAGAGAAGTTTGATTCTCATGGACCAATAATTTATGATGGTTCCAACTATACATTTCCATGATGGTTTAATTGTTCAATTAATACTGTGATGGTTAACCATCAAGAGAAGTTTGATTCTCATGGACCAATAATTTATGATGGTTCCAACTATACATTTCCATGATGGTTTAATTGTCCAATTAATACTGTGATGGTTAACCATCAAGAGAAGTTTGATTCTCATGGACCAATAATTTATGATGGTTCCAACTATACATTTCCGTGATGGTTTAATTGAAGTTCTTGTTGGTTCTCAGGAATATATCATCAAAATTTTTTTTTTTTTTAATGTTGGACCATCATAACTCAAATTTATAAGAGTTGTTACTACTCAGAATAGAAAACATTTTCTGGAAATTGATTTACCAAAAATTGGAGACGTTAAATTTTCTTTTGACATTAATATTTAGCTAATAGAGTAATACAAAAATATTAAACTCCCAATTTAAATTATATGGTCAGTCGTTGAATATATCATCAGCTCATGGTTCACTTAGATCAAGGTCTCGACAGTATTAACAGAAAAGCTCATAATAGCTAACGAACATACTGAAATTGGACATTGTAATCGTAAGGATATATGAAATTTGTCCTAAAAACGTATAACTCCTTAAATACCTTAGCTCGCTACATCAGATACGAAAATTCGTGAGCATTTCAAAACTCTGGACTCTGGTATGGGGGTATGATAAGTTTGCAAGTGAGTCAAAATGCTTACCAGAGCAAGCAGTGTTGTTGTTTGGTCGGTTCTAATGCCACTTGCCACACGGGCAAGCCTGCTTGGTGAAACCGCGCAAATTTAAGGCAGAGTGTGCGATTCTTGTTTTTCAGTGGCGCCATCTATGACCAAGAATTCGACTTCTGCCACATCATACGTCACACCTGTTTATAAGGCGGACCCATTTATACATCCATTCATTCATGCACAGATCGTAATTTTGACCTGAATCAGAGAACGATCGATCTCCAATCCAGTACCCCCAGAGGTTTTGATTTGTTATGGGAACATGGAGGACTTTTTCGACACAATTTTAACGTGCATCAGTCACCAACTACATGAGGAGTCTTCGGCCGGCGGGGTTCGAACCCACGAACTCTCGGACATGGACCCATCACCCTACCGACTAGGCTATCCCGTCCTCTGCAGTGTTGTATATTTATGTTGGAACATGGAATGGGGGCGGGATTAAAAAAATAATTTTAAATAAGCATATCAAATGATAAGTTTTGCCTCCTAGCCATACAATGTAAGAAAAAATTTTATTAAAGCAAGGCTCCGTTATCAGAACTGATTTTATAATTATAATACAAATTCACATCAGATTAGTTCTTAATATTGAAGTTTTATAAAAAATTGTTAATGGATATTTTGATAACACTATCATTTCTTGATTTGATCTTGAATTGATTTAAAAACATTGTACGTTGTAAAATTTTACTTTATCCTACCAAGTCTATAAATAGGATGGCGCAAATGTGGGTTAGTTCCATCAAAAAATTCTTCATGAAGACTATGTTACTCCAATGCTTGATCCAGGAATTCCCTTGTCTTTTGGGTTGAGTTCAAAATTACAAGACCACGTACATTGATAGTCAACTCAGAAATGGGTCGGTTGTTCAAGACAGGTTTTAAAATAAACAAATATCAATTTTTTTTTTTTTTTGTTTAATTTTTTTAAAAATTACTTTTAAACATATCTTAAACTGGTAGTGGGCCGTGATGGCTCAGCGGTAAAGGAACTGAGCTGACATTGCGAAAGATTGGCGTTCGATCCCGGGCGGTGGCTTGAAGCCCATTCACGTTCAAATTGATGGGTACTAGCTTTTCTGTAAAACAATGCTGGCCACATTGCAACCATCATGCCGTTGGTTGCATAATTGTGTCGGTTGGTTGCTAATATCGACCCCTTTGTATGCTTCACTCTTTTTAGAGGGAAAATGAAGGGGGGATAGTACATCATTAATACAAGAAAGTAAGGTACTGTCTCTGATGAGACCAATTACGAAATGATTGGATCATTAGTTTAGAAGTTATAAGGGTTTTATGTACAAAAAAGTACAATTTTGTTCTCGTGCTTATTTATGTATCTGAACAATGAGGCATTTTTTCCAATGGATTTTTAACGGTGAATCGAATGAAACCATACATGAGTTAATAAAATGAGTAGTTCAGAAATTGCAAGTTTTTATGTATAAAAAGTACTTTTTTGACGCTCAGTTATGTACA
Source organism: Parasteatoda lunata (assembly GCA_949128135.1). Lineage (NCBI taxonomy): Eukaryota > Metazoa > Arthropoda > Arachnida > Araneae > Theridiidae > Parasteatoda > Parasteatoda lunata. The sequence continues at coordinate 42,083,745 of OX421974.1, forward strand.
CTTTTAACATTGCTATCTAGGGACTACTTGAACAAGTAATTTATTGTTCCTGATTGTAATTTTTTTTATACTGAATTGAAGGATTACAATCCCGGGACGATCAGACTAATTGCTTAGAGGTTATATGCGTTTTATGTGCAAAAAATAAAATTTTGCACTTGCACTTATTTACACATTTTACGTTGCTATACAGACAAGAGACAAGTGTAGTATTGTTTCCTATTTCTCTGTATAAAAAGTCAATAATGATTTTATTAAACTTGTTGATTGTTGAAGAAGCGCCATTTTTATATCTCTGGGAATGATATATTTCAGATAAATGAATATAAAAAAAAAAAATACTAAGTTTTGAAAACTTACGTATCTTCTACTTTCTTAAAATTTATCTCTAAATTGTTGTCAGTATTTCCTAGTATGAATATCCCAAGGGCAATTAAGCTTCAGAACGCGTTAGAAAACTATAATGAGTATGATTTTTTAAATTTGATGTTAAACGATTCTAAAAATCTTTTGGTTTTATTATTTCTTTTGAATTATTCTTGCAAACTATCTTTTTTAGTTATTGTTTGTGCGACTTGCGTGTGACGATTTTTAATAAGATAGTTTTTTAGGTAAGAAAATGATATTCAAAATTTATTTTGCCTGTTTCGAAATAATTATTAAGTTATAAATTATTTAAAGCTTCAGTATTTACTTTAAGATCTATTCGTTCCGCAAACGAACTGCTACGCTGGCTTTAATTTATGACTTTTTCACTTTCATCAGAAAACGTTAAAATTTGTTTTTCCAAAAACTAAAACATAAAGAATAAATTCAATAAGTAGAAGAAAAATTCTATCATTTGAGTAGTAAATTCCAAAAGCTTCTGCATAACACTTTATTTTACAAATATTTTTAAGATAACATTTTAACAGTAGAATTAGAACTGTAGCGAGAAATCGTTTGAAATTTATATTCAAATATGCATTTTTATTATTGCGGTTTTAATTACCTCAAAAGAAATTCTTCCAACTGATGTTCGTTATCGCAATTTTGGTGAATTTTCTGATCTTTGGGGAATTGTTTAAATTTTTTTTGGTGAATTCTTATGGTAAATTTTTTAAATTTTTTTTTGGACCAAACTTATAATTTCAAAAATTTTTAACTTTACAATAAAAATAAAAGAGACGCACAATTTTATATATATTATTTCGTAACCTAAAAGTCTAAGTGTATAAAAAAATTCCGCTTGATTTGCGAGGGACATTTCGGGTATTTTCCTTGTAAGTAAATGTTAGTTTCATATTTTATATATCTATTTTCTTTTCGTGTACGATTTGTATTAATTATTATGTATTGTGCGAAAATAAGTAAAGAATTAATAAAGCAGTATTGAGAAACACTACGAAATCAAGCTCAAAACTGAAAAGCATGTACCGGGGCAATTAAAAAATTTTATCGTAGAACCAGGTAAGTGAAATTTTAAGGAGAATTAATAATTGAGAGCAAATAACAAAAAGTGGTTGCATCAATATATGGGTATGTTTAATGTAACAAAATTGTTTTTGTCTTCATTTAATCTTAACATAACTAATCTACATCAGTTTTTAGTATGCTTATATGATTTTTATTTCAAATTAGGCAATGATAAATATAATAAATCAAATAATGAATAAGCTCCTAATATATTGATAATAAAATAGTTCGGATTCAACTTTTTTTCGTTCTGAAAATGTCTCTTATATGGTTCTGTTTCTTCTACTAAGTTTTTCAATTATTATAGCTAAAACAATTTCAATTTTTTTTATTTAATATTATTTGTTGCCCTTTTCGGTGGCTTTACGTTATTGAAGTAAGCAATATTCGTTTCTTGTAGTTTATTTAATTAGAATAAAAACAAAATGTATTTAGCATCATTTGGCATGATGCTATACTTTGCGGCCAACTTAATGATAGTTTACCACTATAAAGTAATTTTCACCAAAATTTACCACTATAAAGTAATTTTCTCCAATGCATATTCCTTTCGAGGCGCCTTAAAACACTTACTTTCAAAGTATTGATATTAAAATCGCTGTTTTAATAATTACCAAATATATCAATATAATATTTTATACCTTATTACATAACCCTTTAATATTTGAGTTTTGGGAAAAATACATTTGCCAGCCAACTAAACCGAATTTTTTTTTTATTTAAAAAAATGTATAAATAAAATTTAATTCTTATTAGAACTTAATAAAGATTTTAGAGCGTGACCATTTCTCTATCTGACCTTTAATTTACAATTAAAATATTTATAAATAGCGGTGGAACAAAGTTCTTTAAATTATAATTTATTAAAATATTAATACACTATATTTGAATGCGTGAAAAAATATTTTCTGAAGTAACAGGAAACCCGTTGTAGAATTCTTATCAAAACTGCACCAATCACCATAATATTATCAGTTGTAAACAATAATTAAGCGTCATCCGTGAATGGCGATTTTCTACAGTTTTCCAAAAAGAATTTCCCGTTAACGTCTTCGTTAATTTTGCTTTTTAATCCATAAGTTACTATTTTTTTATTTCAATTAATACATATTACCAACATATATGAATATATAAATATTTTTTTATTCAATTACCGTTGCTTTTAAATAATTAATTTCTTAGAAACACGTTAAAAAAATTAATAAAAAAAGTGCGTGGTATCTATCAGACAACTTTAAAAGTACAAATGTAGTGACGTAGGCCACGCGTGCTACCACGTAATGTTCCTTGAATTAACCTGACATAGCGAATTAAAATAACTAAATACACGCAATAAACTATTTTTTTAATCAAATAAAGTTATAAGCTAGCAATTATCACTGATGTGATCTTAAAAATTTGTGAAAAACTAAATCGTTAAATTTAAAACAATGGCTAACGCTTTACCAATCAGAAAATTACATTTCGTTTTTCCCTCATCCCGCTCGAACGGTTTGTCCTAGAATGTTCTAATGTCCACAGTGACCTCCCTCGTGCTTTGAACTACCTGTATGCCAAGTTTCATAGCTTTCGATCGGTTGGTTTAGGAGTCTATAAAGGACGCACCCACTCATAGACATTCATTTAAATATATATATATAAATAGATATATATGATTATCTCTGTGCACTTTGTCAAAAATAGATGCTTCGCGTAAGTTCAGGTATTAAATCCAAATATTCCCAAATTATACTGAACTGTCACTTTGAAAGTTATTATAATTATATTATTATAATAACTATTATATAATAAGTTAATATAATTATACAGGGTGTTCCAAAATTATCTTTACAATACCTGGCTTGAAATTGATTACAGACTGGAAGTGCTTAGGGCCACCAATGGTGCGCATGTTGAAGTGTACTTAACAAAACTTTATTAGTTGCAGTAATACATGCAAAAGACAGAATATAAATATCTTGTTTATATTTTCGAAGTTGTAAAGAGAATTTTGGAACACCCTGTATAATTATATTACCATATTTATGTAATTTTTTTTTAAAGTTTTGCATATCTAGTAAAAAAGTTTCACCAATTATAAATTTTTGCCATTCATGCAGATTTGATTAAAAAATTTTTAAAGAAAGGAGAAAAAAAATTAAATTAGTTATCTTCCATCAGATGAGATTATTTATTTTTATGAAATAAAACTTGGGTAATGGAAATGGCATAATGCTTACGTACTTATTTTTTAAATATTATCTTTTGTTTAATGCATTGTAGTAAAAAAAATTTTTATATATGAAAAGATTTTAAAAAACGGAACATTTGGTTTTGGTTTTAGTTAACTTCTAATTTTAAATGCTAAAATGTTTTTATGCTTACATGATATTTTTATGTAACATTTTTATGCTTTTTTATGTAAATGTTTTACAAGTAAGGAATGCATAATGGAAAAATGTATTTTATTTTACAAGAAAACTTCATTGTTAATTTCTATACACATAAGTAATCTGTGCAATCTACACACTTGCTGAATTTGATTGTACAATTCATGATATGATGGTAAAAACTCTAAAACACTACTTCTACATTTCAGGCCTTTGGTCCTGTTTAGTTCTTTGAACAAGAATCTTTTTAATACAATGTGCGCTAAAAACGATTTTGATTCATTTTACAAGTCATGACTCCATGGATCAATGATATAATGAATTACATACAGTTTTCAGGAAAAAAATATTTTACACTTCAGAAACGAATTTGATTTTCATGCACACTTATTTTTCTGAAGTGTAAAAACAAATATTACCTTCTTAAAAACACTATAAAATTCTCTCATTTATTAATTTTTTAAAAAAAAATGCAAAGGAAATAAAATTTGAAATTCTTACAACAAATAAAATAGTACAAGCAAACATATCATAATTTTAAAATAAGAGATCTTTGAAAATACTAATATTTTATAAGACAGGGATGTCAGAGAAAATAAAATGTTTAAATTTTTTTTTTAAAATCACTTGTCAAATCAATAGAAAATTCTTATTGAGGCTAATTTTTTTCAGCATAAAATATGCATGGTTTTATAATTTGAGAGTAATGAAGTCAAAAGATACGCTCACAAAATTTCCCTTATCAACACCCAATAATGAGATGGTAACAGCATTATAGAACAAAGGAATAATGAGTATATCACATAAACTAATCCGACATCCCTGCTGTCAAATTAATATCAATTTTGGAATGTTACATGAAGACATCTGGAATGGTCTTAATGTTCTGGAATGCGGTAATAAGTTCTTTCAGGAGGGTATTTCACGTCCTCACTGAGGTCCTGGATATGGGACGTAAACTGGGTGTAGTTCACTTGGATCCGCTCTCTGGAGTTGGGATGGATGAATTTGTTGATGATGAGCAGGGAAAATTCGAAGTTGCTGCTGCACGATTTCTACAACTCTGGGTGGACGATTTTGAGGGGGCATCATAGCTTGGCGGTTGGCTTGACGAGCGAGCAATAAATCTCTAAGAAGTTTAATTCTTTGAAGAGGATTTACTACTGGGGTCGGGACCTGCCTGACTAGTTGAGGTGGCAACATTGGTGGCCTTTGAGCGACTTCCACCTCATCGCTTGGAACAAGAATAAGAACTTCCTGATCGTCATCCTGTTCTTCTTGATGATCTGGTCTCAAGAATATGACGCGTTCTTCTTCTGGAGCTTGAAAGAATTGACGCTGTTGAGGCATATGTTGGACGTGTTGAGGTTGAGGCACAAATTGAATGTGTTGTGGCTTATGGTAGACTGGGATTTGCTGCTGTTGTTGAGCAATTGGCACGTGCATGTTAGGAACTGGCATTGGCATCATGAGAATGACTGGATGCATAGGCGGCATTGGGGGTCTAACAACTCGTTGCATCGAACGAATATTAGCAGCAGCTTGAAGGGGGCGTCGAACAATTGGATTTATGAATTGTGGTTGCATTTGAGGATGGGGTTGAGGTGGTGCAGACATTCGGCTCATTGGAGCAGGGAAGGGTATTCTGCGGGTCATTTGAGGGGGTTGAGCGTGAACAGGTAGTCTACGGGGCATTTGTCGCATAGCAGGGCGCTGCATGTTAGGAAGAAGATGTGTTAGTACAGGTACGTGAAGAGCGGCTTGAGGTAAAAGAATGTTTGGCATAAATTGTTGTGCAGGTTGGTGAAACAGAGGAATGTGTTGTGAGGGTTGAGGTATATGAATTATTTGCTGCTGCTGCATTGCGTGGTGAAGAGGAATAATTGGGTTTTGGGTTTGAATTGGAATGAAGTTTTGTGCTGGATGCATAGGTGCGATGGGAACTAAGGGAGGTTGAGATCTAGGATGTTGAGATCGAATATTTTGCATAATTTGTTGAGCTATGGGTAGGAAGAAAGCAACTGGTGTAAGAGGTGGTAAAGGTAGTCGTGGCCTGTTTTGTTGTGAAGGTCGTGATACAGGGAAAGGTAAAGGTAGAGGCAATCTTCTAAAGAAAGGAGGTCGTTCGGGGTTCATTTCTTTGGAGTCTGGTATCGGAACGATCATAACAGATTCTTCATCTTCTTCTTCGCCACTTTCTTCGGGTTCACTTTGGTTTGCGTTTTCCTCTTCTTCTTTATCATCTTTGCTGATGTCATTTTCATTGTTGTCATCAACTATTGCCCGTCGAATAAGACTAGAAGCTGCTTGTACAAGATCTGGGATTCCAAAAGGCCTAAAGCTATCGTCTCTCTTCAGGGGGAGCATTGGGAAACCGAACGGTCTCATGCGATCTTCTCTTCTCAAATTGATTTGTACTCCTCCTAATGGCGACTGCTCTATTTTTGGTTCGAACTTGGGTCTTGGCTTACTGAAAAGTCCTTGGAAAACTTTAGGTTTCTCTTGTGGAATAGGTTTGGCTTTGGAAGCGGGTCCTTCCGGGGGTGGGAAACCTAGAATTTTTCTAAGATCTTCGATTTTTGGCCTTTTGAAGAATGGTCTTTGCGGCATAGATGGTTTTTGAGCTTCTTCTTCAGTGTCCAATTGAGCTTGAAGAATGACCATTGGCTCAGGCTGTTCTGTCTGGTCTTCCTTTTTCTCTTCAGGGGCAGGTGTAGAAGATTCTTCTTCTTTCTTTTCCTCAACCTCGGCAGGTTCATCGTCCTCATCATCACTGTCAGCTTCAGCTAGAGTTTCTGCTAGCATTTTGACAGCTGCTTGTGCACTTTCTTCAGCTATATGGTCATCATCCATTGGGAATGCCATCATGTAACTTGATTCCTGGAGAGTAGTTAAAAATATCGAAAGAATAGTGGATAGTTTTGCATGATTTACCAACATGAATAGTATAAATAAAGACTATCAATTTTACAAAAAAAAAATATAATTAAATATACAATGAAATTTTATAAACCTAAATGTGACATGTATGAGTATTCTTTATTTACGATAAATAAGTTGAGAATTATGTTTTACAATTTACAGAAAAAATTAATCGTATGCATTTCGAACATAATGGTGCGTGAATTGACAATGGGTGATCGATAAAAAGTAAATTAATACTGTTTCTTATAAATTTCAAAAATCTTTGTTGTAAATTTTTTAAAATAAAATTATTTATTTCAATTTTATTAATTGAATAAAGACTTGATTTCTTCAGTGTAAATATCAACAAAAAAAATCTTTCCCTTGATTTATGGTTTGCTTTTTAAAAACAGAGAAGAAATTCACATCGAATCTCTGATTATTTCAATGTATAAATTACTTTAAAGTTTTTTATACAATGGTCTTATAAGGAAAGAACAATAAATATTAAAATTTCAACAAGGTTTTGACCTTGCTTGTTATGATTTCACGACACAAAGACGATTTTTATAATTTATGAGTTTTAATAAAGTGTCAGTTTTGAATATTTTGAACTGTAGGTATGTTTTTGAACAAAAGAAAATAATGTATATATATATTTTTTTTGTGCTTAATGAGCGTTATTTACATGGTGTGACCTGAATAAAGACTTTGAAATCGTAGCAAAATTTTAACTAGACCAAGAAACAATGAAGTCCATGAATTTAAAAAGATATTATCTGTCGGATGAATAAATTTATGACATGGAATTGCTAGATAAAGGAGTTTAAAACATACATGAAAGAATTTGCGATATAATTTAATTTGCAACACAATATCGGACATTTCGATCAATTTTACTTTTAAAATCATTTGATATTATAGAAAAGAGCCGAACATGGCGAAACAATTTTATGTTAAGAGAGAGATTGGTAAGACCATATAAATAGTTTTTTTTCTCCATTAAGCAAGTTGTTATAAACTCTTTTTATTCCATCTGCAAAATTAATTTTAAAGTCACTTATAATTTAAATAGCTATTAGCATTTCACGGCACAAAGTATTGTACACTGTTTTGGTTGTACTTGTTCACTTTGTACATTGTACTTTTGCACATTGTACTTTGGTTGTATTGAAATAAGTATGCAGGGTGTTCTGAAAGATCGTTCTTAATATTTGTTTTTAGAAACCTAGTTGAGAATGAAAACAAAAGTGTCCGCACATTGGAGGTCGTAAACTAATGTTTACCCGAGGAAAAAACAAAAATGCTATGGGTTCTATGTTAAGAAATCATTTAAGGCCAGTTCATTGTCTTAAGCAGTTTCATTGTCGAATGGAAATTAGTGTTTCTGATATTCACTGCTTTACCCGTAAATCAAACTGATTTTGATGTGTGGTACTTTCTTTATGAGTAATGGCTCGTAAAATTTTAATAGCGTATTTGTTTAGTTTTATTATTAGTTTTCCACGCGAAATGTGTTTATTTTTAGTATTTTTTTTGTCAAGGTTTCTAAAAATATATATTAAAGACAATCATTATGGAACACCTTGTATAGCTTTATTCATCAATCATTATCGAACATCAATGACAAAATTCGGGAGTTTTTGTTTTGCTTTCGATGCAGAACAGATAAATAAATATATAAATACAATATATTAATAAATTAAAACACTGTAAAGTTGTTCGTTTTGTTTTTAATACAAAACAATTGTAATATATTTAATTATCAGATGAGTTATCTCATCTTATTTAAAAAAATTATAAAAATATCTAGGTAAAAAAAAAGTTTCATTTAACGTATTATATCATTTTTAAAAACCCTTCTCGTTGTAAAATTCTTTTTCAGCTTTCTATACAGATATTTTTTTTTTTTTTTTTTTTAAATTACATGTCTGTCACGAAAACAAAACATGTTTGTCGTGTAAACTGAATAATAGGAGGAATCTTAAGAGAAAGCCAAAACTTTATATTCAACTACTAACCGTGCAATTGTTCCTATATCGTATGGGGTCATCCATGAAATGAACTCGCATATTTCTCGCCTTGTTGACATTGAATCATCTTCTTAACACTAAGTCTTTATTAACCGTTTTGTTCATTGTTAAATTCAGTGAGGTTGAATCCTTTTCTTTATAATTTCCATTTTGTATTTCCCTATATAAGTAATTTGGGCGATACTTGATTTTTTTTTTGCCAAGGTCATTTACCTTTGAACTGCGTTCTCCCACTATTATAAGGAACAATAAAGGATTATCCCGTTATTTATCATGGTCAAATTTAAGTATGGTTCATCCTAGCAAATATAACTTGGATCATTTTTGGATCAATATTCGGAAATCATGGCAGAATAAGTGCTAAATTGGCCGTTATCTGCAAATGTTTTTTAAAGATAGGTCCTATAGAAAATTATTCGATTCAGCTGATATTTTATAGCCATTACTCAGCCTTTATCGAGCTTACATAGATTTGACCGTTTCAATCTGAATTTTTCCTGTTTAAGTCATCCTACATAGGACATTGTCCGAGTTTATCTAAGAGGTCCATTGAGGCAAAATCTAGACATCTCAAAATATTTGCGCAGGGATTTTTTTAGTCAATTTTGAGCCCTACTGGGGAATTCCCATTTTATTTTATAACCGCCGTTCGACAGTCGACCCAATTTTTGGGTTTACGACTACTAATGTTCAACTTCGTAGCCTTGTAATTTTGAACCCAATCCAGAAGACAAGGGAACTCCTGGTTCAAGTTTGCCTTTGTAGATGACTTTTCGAAGGAATTAACCCGCATTTGCGTTACATGGAGATGAAGACCACGAGAACCTCCCACGGTGAGCCTGACGCCAAGGGGACTCTAACCTATGATCCGTTTACCACTGAGGATATTTTACGTCAGTACTGTGGTCGGTAAAAGCTGAATACGGAATTCGTATCGACCAGCCATAGCCAGGATTTGAACCCGGTTCATCTCATTGGAAGGCGAATGTTTTATCCCCTGAGCCATCGCAGCTTTTCTAAGAGGTCCATTTAGGCAAAATCTAGGCATCTGATTATCTTTGTGCTGGAATTTTTTGAGTCAATTTTGAGCCCTACAGGGGGATTCCTATTGTGAATACTTCACCTTCAGAGGGCCAAAGATAAAACTGTTGCTATGTGTAAAGCTCATGTCAAATTTACTCAAATATGATTTATGCATTAACTTTATCACCAATGTATTAAGGAATTAAATTTTACAACCCATAATCGGCAATTATCGGTAATTAATCGGTAATTTTATAATCGGTTTCAATTTAATTGGTTAAAAGTATTTTTGTTCTGAAATTCATAGATGGTTGATTCTAGTAGAAGCTCGATTGTGATTAGATCAAAAAGAGAGGGTGAGACATTAAATTGCCACTATAAGAGTGGAATTTCCACCAATATGATTTATGTATTAAATTTACCTCCAATAAATTAAAGAATTAAAATATTTGCTAGCCACAATCGGTTTTGATTTTATTGGTTACAAAAGCGTCTTGTTTCTACCTGTCATTTATCGATGATCGAATCTAAGCTTTTATGAAACTTGAAATTGAGTTATGAAAACATTCGTTAGCATGAAAACTAATGTATCAAATGACTTAGTTAAGACAGTCAACGTTCATTCAAGAGAAAGGTAAGTCAGTCAAATTATGAACACAAATTTTGTTGTATCATAGTTTTTTCAGTTTATTTACGTCTAATTTGAAAACAGAATATTTACAAAAGTTTAATGTGATCGAGACATTTATGGCTACGCACAGATATGTCATTGATATTACATGAAGTATAAGCATTTAGCGGTGTAAAATACTATTTCGCACACAATTGGTATTAACTCTTACACAATTTTCACAAAACGGGGGAGTAATATTTAAAAAAAGCATTATGTTATCCTGATTGTATCAAAGTATTGATGTTAACAATACGAACAGGTACGAACTGAATAAATTGAATGGGTTATGTTTATCGAAAGATACGTTAATATCCATCCAAAGATATGTTATTTTTCTGGTGGAGGGCAGGATCTTCTCTTTTTGTGTCGGCCCAGGTAAAGGTTGATTAGATACATGCATTTCTGCACCATCAAGTCGAGTACGTTCACCAATAAAGCATATATACTTACCGAGTTGGTTTCTCCGCCTATGGCTTTCTCTTCTCCAGGGGAAGCAGTTGATAGTTTTCCTGTAAATCATCAAAATTAAACATTGAATTATCATATATTACAATTACATTGAATTGCAATAAATTAGGATTCTGTATAACAATAATTAATTGGTAATTGATTATATTACGCCAGCATACATGCATTAAATGAGTTAGCAGCTAGGGCACTGAGCTGTCATTATAGATGGAGGACTGGGGTTCGATCCCCGAAGGCGGCGTGAAAACCACCCGGCTTCAGATCGATTGGGACCAGTTTGTCTAAGGATTAAAGATGGCTGTGAGCAATGCTGACCACATTGACCCGATCATGCCGCTATTCATACATTTGGGGAGCCTTAACCCCTGGATTACAATGGGCTGTTGAGGAAATGTTTTTACATACATTATATTATTCAAATTAAAATACCACGTTGTATCCTTTTAAATAAGGGGTGACATAACTTAAACTATCGTATGCATTCTGAAAATACATATCTGCTATAAACAAAATGTATATTTTATTTAGAATTTTTTTTTTTATCTTTTCATAAGAAATTATTAACACAGTTATAACAGAATGTCCAAACATGGGGCAAAAATGGCTCAGGAAACAAACCTTTCACTTTTGATCTAAGTTCGAAACCTCAATATCTGGCTAATTCGTTTACTGTTCTCAGTTTGTACTGAACGTATGATGTTAAATATTTACAGTAGTAGATGGATAATGGGGTTCAGTCTTATTAACAGCAAATTATGAGTTTATTTTATTTTTTCTCCCACTTATTTAATGCAAATGCATCGGAAAGTGGCCTCAGCAAATGAAATCCCAATATTTGATTCGGGATTGACCTAGTCTTCCGAGTTAGATTAAAAATAACAAGTAGATTGTAGCATACTCAGACCTGAGAGGTGAATTGAAGTATTAGGAATATGTCTCGTTAATGTTGTGCTAATCACAAGTTAATTTCTTTGTATTTACTCTTACTTATTTGAAATGCAGGTTGATATAACTAAAAATTGCATACACGAAAGAAAATGTAGTAATAATACTTGACTCAGGATTTTCATATCATTTGAGTTGGATTTAAAATCACAAGTTGGTTGCAACCTGGAATCTGTTAGTTTTTATGATGATTAAGAGTGTGGTTGGTAATTTGAAATGCATTAATTTATAACTGAACAACAGCTTTATTTAATCCGGATATTCGCTCACTTCGTCAATTTCTTTATTTGGAAATAGTTAACAAGGCTTGGTTAGACTTAAAACGTAGTGGAGTGAAACGTTTAGTCATAATTAAATATGTATAATTTAGATATTGTTAAATTAAAAAAAAGTTCTTGAATGCTGATTAAATCTGAAACTAAATACACTGGTGTAAGAAATTAAGAGAATTTTCAGACTTGGTCGATTAAAGCTACTGAACCGATTTTAAGGAAATATGAAATGGACATACATTGATACAATACAAAACAAATAACCATTCAACAATTGTAATACACATGCATGATCTTGCGTAGCACTCGTTGTAGTCGGAAGGTATGAAATTCCCATAGGACAATTGCCACAGGAAACGATAAACTGCCTTATTTCAAGTATGAAATCACGCTGCAAGGCCTGTATATCTGTAAGAGGGGATCATACTCCCTATTAACCTATTTTTTTGTTTATTCTGCACCCGCTGTTTCATACCTACCGACTCCATGATCATGCGTGTGTATTACAATTGTTGGATGGTTAATTATTTTGCATTGTATCAATGTGTGTACATTTCAAATTTCATTAAAATTGGTCCAGTAGTTATAGAGATAATCGACCAAGTTTGCAAATTCTCTTAATTTCTTACACCAGTGCATTTGAAAATTATTAAATGGATATACAATAAAATCTAAAAATCTGCGCTCTTAAAGTACTTAATCAGTTAATAGTCCAAGTCTGGGAATTTCATCTTGGGTCAACAGATCGACGGTGGAAAAAAATTGAGAACTTTCCTTTAACTGCTGAAGCAGAACATCGAATTCCCCAATTTAGCATCCAACTCAAAGATTAGTGATCGAATACAAAAGAAAAGAAAATTAGACCATAAATACCTCTGTTTGGATCCATACTGTAGATTTCCAGAACATGGCTTTGCTCTGATTGGCATGGGAAAACTTAGATAATAGCTTCGTTTTATTTATTGTTAGCGCGTTTTGATGACTACTTATTTAAATATAACTCACTAAAACAAATTCAAAAATGCTTGAACTTGACTAAAATCGAAAATCTCCTATTGTTTATAAGAATTATTTGATTTTAATTCGTTTTAATGAACTGCAGTTTTTGTTTAGTAATTTCCCATCGATTCTTCATCGACACGAAGTTAGTAGGAAAAAGCAAAATTTTTTAGGCACAATTATTTATCGATGGTGCTTTTTGAAAAAAAAAAAAAAAAAAAAAAAAAAACTTAAAACGAATTGAAATGCTAGTGATTAAAATAAAACTCGTAAATTAATTATTTTTTTAAAAAAAAGTTATGTGTCATTTTATTCAATTTGTTTTAGAATACACTATGTTTCTAGTTTTCTTCATTGATGTAATTAGTTAGCATATATAACTATCAACAAGTTGTGAATCTAGTTAAATATGAACCTTGTAAGATGTGATTGAAAAGTATAGTTGAAATGTGTTTTATTTAAATTTTGGGTTATAAATGTGTGTAAAACCAGTTTAAAAAAAACCGGACATAAAATTCTCTTGAATTAGCTTTTTTAAATACAAAAAATAAAGAATTCACAGCACTACTTCCTGAATAATGGGAAAAGTCTGCATTTAAACCATAGATTTTAAATTCCATTTTTAGACTTTTAATTTCCACCTATTTTGTAAGGCAAAAAGTTTTTATCACCTATTTTTAGGAAAAAAGCATTTTTCTTAAAAAATTTCGTCTTTTAAGTTCTTCTGTTTTTCAGATATGACGCACTTTTAACCCATTCCCTGCCGCGAAGGAGTAAATACAAAATTTTGTAGTGGCAAACAACATAAGGGTAAACTATTTAGGGTTATAAGATAAATTTGACACCTTGCGAATTCAATGATGAATTAAATATTATTTTAAAAATTAAATAAGATTTTTAAACTATCAGGTTAACCTACAATCAGTTATTAGTACTTTTTAGTACATTTAGCAACGAAATAAACATCTTTCTAAATGAACTCAGATATCTACCGTAAATTAAAATTTGCAAATTAAACGCCCCCTAGAAGTCCTCACTTACTTTGAATAACTCTGTATCGCTTAATATTTCTTTGAGAATAATAAAAAAAAAATGCCAAGAAAAACACTGAATTTTTAAACACCATGTTTTTTTTAAAAAAAAATTATTTAAGACCTTAATTATTATTCAGTTTAATTAAATGTTATCGAATTATACGCACTGAAGTATTTTTCTCGAAGGATTTTGCTCGATATAAATAATTTATTCAAAACTTCCCCTAGCTAATTCTGAAGTTAACACATGAAAATAATTTTTCATAATTTTAAATGTAACAAAAATATCACTTTGAACGAACATTTATTATCTTTTGTTGAAATGTTGAATGTTGTACGAATTTTTGAAATTTTAAGGATGGCCTGTATTTTTTTTCTTCCGAAATCGAAAACTGTTTTTTATTCACTGTTGACTGTTCCTTTTTTTACAGAAAACTAACAATTTCACCATGAAACTATACTCAGAGAATGTCCATATTTTTCAGCATTGAAATGCATGTTCCAACAATTTAGACAAATGTTTTTCATTATGAATTTAAATTTCCGCCAAGAAAAATATCGTCCTTTCCTTATTCTCCTCTACATCTTTGATTCCCCTCTACTTTCTTGATTCCCCTCTACTTTCTTGATTCCCCTCTACTTTCTTGATTCCCCTCTACTTCCTTGATTCCCCTCTACTTTCTTGATTCCCCTCTACTTTCTTGATTCCCCTCTACTTCCTTGATTCCCCTCTACTTTCTTGATTCCCCTCTACTTCCTTGATTCCCCTCTACTTCCTTGATTCCCCTCTACTTTCTTGATTCCCCTCTACTTTCTTGATTCCCCTCTACTTTCTTGATTCCCCTCTACTTTCTTGATTCCCCTCTACTTTCTTGATTCCCCTCTACTTTCTTGATTCCCCTCTACTTTCTTGATTCCCCTCTACTTTCTTGATTCCCCTCTACTTCCTTGATTCCCCTCTACTTCCTTGATTCCCCTCTACTTTCTTGATTCCCCTCTACTTTCTTGATTCCCCTCTACTTTCTTGATTCCCCTCTACTTTCTTGATTCCCCTCTACTTTCTTGATTCCCCTCTACTTTCTTGATTCCCCTCTACTTTCTTGATTCCCCTCTACTTTCTTGATTCCCCTCTACTTTCTTGATTCCCCTCTACTTTCTTGATTCCCCTCTACTTTCTTGATTCCCCTCTACTTTCTTGATTCCCCTCTACTTTCTTGATTCCCCTCTACTTTCTTGATTCCCCTCTACTTTCTTGATTCCCTTCATATTTATTCCACTCTCTCCTTCTCCTGATTATGTCTGTACAACAACTATCTACACATTATTACGTAATCACCTCCCATAATAACTATAATAGAGTCATTGTAATTATTATAATTAATGATAAAAATTTATCTTTCATTTGATATGGAAACCAAAATCTTTTGATTAACAACTTTTCTCATTTTCTAACACTGTAAAAAATTTCGGATCAAATAACGGTATAAAGTACACTTCGAATGCATCGTTCGTAAAATCCATTCTGCCGTAAAATCCATTATTACCGTAAAATATTACACCGCAATTTTTACAGTAATATTTTCTTAATTAGAGTGATTCAATGATTTTACTATAATTGTTACTGTAAAAATTACGGTCTATCAGGTTTTTTGTTTCGTAACATGTTCCGGAAAAAATGGCTATTACCGTAATTTGAACCGGAATTTTTTTTTTACAGTGTATCCTTTCTTGATTCCCATCCTCTTTAATCTACCCTCTCCTTATTCGCATCATATATATATAATAATTATATACGTGGCATTATGCAATCACATTCCCTAACATCAATATTTTTAGAGTCATTCGTATTATTTTAATTATTAATTTAGTCGTTCGTATTAATCATCTTAAAAATAAAAATCCTTACCCGCTAGGAGCAAACAGAACATCCAAGCTAGCTTCATGGTTCTTAAAGTTGAGCTTTTAGTTTCTCATGGAATATCTGTAAAGGAGAAAATAAAATATAAAGAAAAAAAATAATTGTTGCAAACTGAAGTCTGCATTTTGTGTAGTTTATTATATAGTGCATATACAATATAGAAGATATGAAAAGATATGCAAATTCCCGTATTTTATTTAAGGATTCTGGAAGGGATTAGGTATCAAAGATTTCTTTAACGTAATTTAACATCATTCGAAAGGGAAAATTTAAGCAATTCGATTAGTTTTAACGTTCGACGTAAATCCAGGAAATTTTCTGGATTTCCTTAATATTTATATTAAATTAAATATTTCTTATTATATTATATTATTATATATTATATTATAATATATAAATATTTCTTATTATATTAAATATTTTTAACAATTATTACCCATCAATTTCAGAAAATAATCTTTAAATTGGAATATTTGAATTTTTTTGCTCTTTGCGAAAGAAAGATTTCTACGTCTTAAAATTAGCAAGCGAAATTTGTTCTAAGCTATGAATTAATATAAAAAAATTCGTATGAGACATTCTATATTACATACATATTATATACGGGTAGTTTACAGTATGCACAAACTGCATACATACTTTATAAAATTTATATTATGTTCTTGAAAAAAGTGTTTTTTTAATGCTGTTTAAAAATTACAGACTTTCAATCTGAATAGAAAAATAATGTTTAAAAATATCCGGCATTTTCAAATACAAAACAATAAAAACAAATGCTTAATTTTCAATTTATGTAATTTAAATAAATGATTTAGAAATGAATATTTTTACTTAATTTTTAAAAATGTTTAAAATTAATAAGTCATATTTTTAAAATGATATTACTAAAATTCTTTTTTTTAAAAATCAAATGCATCGATAGTAAGGATTCGAAAGTTTTGATACATCATAAAATTTATCAAGCACTAAAATAGTTTATTTAAAACTGATAATAAAGTAGAAAATTATACGAATAAGAAAAAGAATATTAAAGAAATAAAAAATATACATAATTTTTTCATTGCTTTATACATTATTAAATTCTAGCACTAAAATTACCTTCTTTTTAATTTTGTATTCTCCATTAAGAGTTATCATTGGTAATCTCAGAAGTAACATAAAATGAGTTTTATTCTAATAATAAATTGAAATTTCATGAAAGTATGCTCATAATGTGAAATTTCGACAATGTGATAGTGAATTAATTCGAATAGCATATAAAATGGCATTAAAGACATAATGTTAAAAAAACTTATGTATTTAAATTTTATTCTTTAAATTAGAAAATACATTGTGATAAGAAGAAATATCGATATATATATATATATATATATATATGAAGATTAAGAAGAAGATCATGATTTTGATATTTCGATATCACTTAGCGTTTAAAAAAATAATGTGATAGTGAAAAAATAGAAATAGCACAAAAAACTGGTAATAAAGTCGTTAGGTTAAGCAATTAAACTAATTACATTTTAATTATTAGATTGACTACTTTAAGTACTTCCTTCATAAGACAAATAAAAAAAAAAAAACGTAACGCGAAATAAATGACAGAAATGGAAATCATCATTAATTTGAATCGGTTTAGTAGTTTTAATTCGTATTTTATTTGAATAACTGAAGAACGTTGAAAATTAAATAAACTGTTTGGTGCTGATCCACATCCAATGCTCTAGATAATTACGTCTCTTTCTGCACTGTTGATTTAAAGCATTTTCTTTTCCTTTATATTTCAATTCACGTCAAGAAATAGTCCAAGTTTTTATTGTTGAGGCAAATTAATTCATTACCAGAGCAGGAATCATGACGAACATTTGAATTAAGATTTTCTATTTTTCTTAAGATTTAATCTATTTAAAATAATTCAATGTTACTAAAACTAAGAAATATTATTAAATGTCTCTGTTTTATTAATATAGATTGTTTTATTATTTAATTATTAGTTTTTAGTTGATTATTTGTTGCCTCCAAAAATCGACACGTTCTCAAATAAATAAAAAGTAATAATTTTATGAGTAAATAATTTTTAGACACCTCTTAATTTTTAAAAAAATCTGAAATGTATTTAAAATACGACACAAAAATACACTAAAAAGGAAAAAGAAGTTTAAATTTCGTCTACAACTATTTTTTAGCGAAAGACACGTTGTGCAAATGCAATTAGACTGTTTTTTTAAAATAAAAAGTAATAAATGAATATTCTGAATATTTTGTTACAAATATTTTAAAACTAATAGTTTAAAACTTGTAGAATTATCGCGGTAATAATAAATAATATTTTAACCAAATTGTTTCCAAATATTGAATTTCCGTTTATAAAGTTTTATTTTAGATAAATTATTATCAAATATAATTATTTATTAAATATAATTTTCATTAAACATAATTATTTAATATAAACTACTATTATTTTATATAAATTATTGTTATTATATAGTAATAATTTCATATAAATTATTATTTTTTATAAATTGTTGTATTAATATTGTTACATAACTGTTATTAAATATTTTATATAAATGTGAAGTTATTCAATACTTAATTTTTCATAATTATTTTGATACCTTTTATTTCTAATAGCGAAACACTTTTGTTTTGTTTTATGTTTTGAAATAAAAACAATTTATAGTAAAAAAATATTTAAAAAAAATGATATGGAATTAAATATTAAATTCTTCAAGAAATTGAGACAAAGTTAAAATGTAATATCGGTATCCTTTGAACCATAATATGATGAACATTTATTATATTCTAAATAAGGTGATAAATTGATCAAATGTACCATGCTCTCCTGCAATTTGAACTGTAAAATCGTGTGTTTAAGCTTAAAAAGTACGATAACATGGTTTAACTTAGCTCCATATTAAGGTTGTAGCAAATAGTATTACGCTTATTACTTTCCAAAATTTGTAACAATTAGCTCAATTTTATAAATCTCAAATGAAAGTGCGTTTTGTAATTAATTTTGGATAACATTTATTTATCCATTTCAATGATAACGTTATATGAGGTTTTAGGTACACAAAGTGCACTTTTTTTGTATAAAAAGGTTTTATTATAATTTTATTTTAAAATGCTTTTATAATTTTTGCTATTGTTTAAAATTGAATCTGATTTTAACGTTGGTTTTCGAGAAAGAATTAATGAAAGAATAGTGTTTTCACTGATTTTTTTAAATATTCGAAAACCAAAATTTTAGTTTTAAATAATAATATACGCTTAATAATAATAATATTAATATTCCTGTTAGCTTTAAAATAATTATATTGTAAGGATCCGTTATTTGTTGTTATTTAGTTTGTGATCATGGATGATCTGCTGTGGAATTGAAAAACCAAACTATATGTTTCACAATAAAATTAGAGAAAAGTTGGCTTGACAGCTTTTTTTTATTGCTAATGCGACGCTAAAATTTAAAAAAAAACTCTTAGATAAAACAAAATTTATTTTTTACAAAACAATTTTACCAATAAGTATCTAATCTTATGATAAATCGATAAACATCTCAAACTTGAATTTTATAAGCAAGTATCATAATCAATGCTGATGTAAAGATCGAGTAGGTAATGATAATTAATGACAGATATATAAAAGATCTAACGGTAATTCAGAACTTTTGCATTTTCTCTTCAGAACTTCTGTATTTCTTTTCTCAATACTGAGGAGTGATGGTGTCACCGAATTGGGATCTGCCTTTCGAACTTATTTATTCGTACAAATCAAAATGGCTAGTTTTCAAACACATTTGCATAATTCGCATTTTGGCTATTAAAAAATTAAAATTAAAATTTGTGCAACCAAACCAGATTTCCTTTTAATTTATTGTATAAATCGGGGTTAAAACTAAAAAACAAACAAACAATATAACTAACGTTTTTTTATCTATCGCTGACACTTCCTCTTCCGCAATGGAATAATTAAATTTGATCTGTTTTAATCTTTTTCGCATTCAAACAGGCGCCAAAATTAGAAATTTCCTCAAAGTAATCTAAATCGGGTCTATCTGCGATCGTAAAAATTTCAAAATAGAAAACACCAGGAAAAATATCAGTTGTGATTTGCCTTCCGCCTAAGAAATGAGGACACAAAAAATTCGAATTGAGAAATGGAATGAATTTGTTGTTTTTTCAAATGTGTTCTTTTTCGCCTTGCAAGTGAATTTGAGGTGAAAATGACTCATCAACAAATATCCTTAAGCATAGCCTGAATCGAAAATGTTTGTTTGTTAAAAGGTTTATTTTTATAAACGGGGTTGTTGTTTTTCTAAAAGTTCGAAAGCTGTTATTTTGTTTTTAATAATTTATTTATTTCTTTTTTTACTATTATTGTGATGAACTATTTGTGAAGTAAATGCTGCTTACTTTAATAGAAGGAAATACATAAAAACATCATTTAAGTGGAGAAATTTTTTTATTTTACTTTATATATTTCAACGAATATTTTGCAGGATTTTTCTGGCATCATGTTTCAATGGTTTGCTAATAAGAGCTTCAAAATATTCACTTGAGAAAAAAATCGTTTTCTCGTCTTCTTTTTTAAGGCAAGCCGTTAACACAACGATCGCTAACAAATTATAAATCTTTTGCGTCATTTAAAATATTGCCATGATTTTGTCAACCACTGCTAGTCCATAGAAAAAGATTTCCAAGAAATGTTACGGATTTCAAACCCTTTCAGAGCGATGCTAGAGCATTTTCAATATTAGATTAGCTAAATATTAAAAAACTCGTGCACAGTGCGAAAAAAAAAATGGAAAACTCTAACTAACTTTTGATCTAATGTTTGGATTTTCAATCTTATTGGTTCGAAAGGAGTGACTTTAAATATGCTAATCAATTAGTGTAGAAGATAATTTAAGTTACGAAATCAGACAAAAAATAGCGTGCCACCTCTGAATAAACATACCCTTTTTTCGACGGATTTGAATTTCTGACCCTCAAAATATAGGGGCAATCGCAATGTGGGAAATATGGTTCCAATAGTTTGGTCAGGAGGGTGGTCGAAAGTTGGAAGTCGGTACTTTATGTGCATTTCGCAATGTCTCGAAGAATTTTTAAACGAACAATAAAAATAAAATTCAGACAGATATATGATTCGTTTAGTCAAGTACAATTTTATGCAATTTTTTAAAAATAATTATTTATTATAATTTAATTTGATTATAGGTTGAAAAATTTTGGAGCTGTAACGACTTCAAATTTTTACTACATTTTTAAGAACGTCAATTTATATGGAGAAATACAAAATTTGAACGAAATTGGTCGAATTGTACGTGAGAAATCGAATTTTAAATGTATGATTTTTTCAAAATTTCGAAATTCGTTTTATCTTCCTAGATTTTATGTATTAAATTTTTGCAGTCTATATCATGTAATATTAAGGCAATATAATGTAGCATTTGCATTATTTACTGTTCTTCAGTATTTGATTTTTTCTTTTTATAAAGATGACATTTATTACATTTTTTCAATCAATTACAATTATAAAAATTTTTTTCACTTTATATAGTTATTTATGATTTACATAGGTGCATTAAACTCCAAAATTAGTAAAAAATTTTGTTAAAAAATTTGCAATTGTTTTTTATTTTTAATTTAAAGGATATAATTCTTTTTGTAATTTTAAGTTATTTGCATAATTACGTTTCAAAAGGCAGTAGAAAATAAAATAGCACTTGGGAATAACATAAGAATCTGAACAGTTATTGATGGCAGCCACGATATTTGTGCTCAATTTTCTTATTTTACTTTAAAATATTATTTTCAAAGTAAAGATTTCAGTTGATTGCAAAAGCTCAAACCAGATTTTAAGCCTAATAAAATACAACAAATTTTGAGGGAAAAAAAAAAAAAAAAAAAGAGATTTCATTTCTGTGAAAAAAAGGAGATTTCCTGTTTTTTTTTGTCAAAGTCAGCTGTGAAAAGGGTTTGGATGACTTTTTTAAATAATAATAATAATAATAATAATTATATGGCTTAAAACGTTTTTGCAGAAAACAAAACACATGATGATCTAAATCGCTAATTTTTTGTGTGACAAACTTGTGTTCGTGTTTCACTTTTAATGTTTGAACTTTATTAAGTGATTGTAGAAGGGCATGTGGGGGAGGGAGATGAATAGGCTTTTAGTTATTTTAAAATTCATATAGTGTATCCATATTGTGAAAAATTCCAGGTGAAATTACGATAAAATCCAGTCTTTACCGAAACAAGTTACGGAACAAAAAAAGCCTTTGATACCGTAATTTTTACAGGAATAATTATCATACAATCACTGAACTACTCAAATTAATTAAATATTACTGTAAAAATTACGGTAAAATGGTTTTTATGAATGATGCATCCAAAGTGACGGTACATTATTCCGTAATTTGATCCTGAATTTTTTTTCTCCAGTGAATTATGTTTGTTTTCTAATTTTAACGTATGTATTACTTACAATATATATGAATACTTTTTCTTCATTTAAAAATTAAAATAGCTCTTATGTATTTACTTTAATGGATGCATTTTTTGGAGACGCTTGTTTCTCTATTGTAAGGCTGTAATTTAAACACAATGTAAAAAAGTTCAATTGATCTTCTGAATAATTCACGATACACTTAAATTTTTATAGGGTGGCATATTTACATAGTGAACTATGCAGTTAATGAATCCATTTATAGACAATGATAATCCGATTTGTTTAAAAAGCAAATAAAAAATCCTGATTGGATAATTTAGATCAAGAAGTTAAAAAAAAAAATCTCAATATTTTCTTTAAAGAATCATCAAATGAGGGAAAGTATAAATAGGGGCATTGACGTTAAACGGACGAATGAATAGAACTTCAGTTGTCGTATTTTTCCCTGTCGAAAATAGGATCGAGGGAAAAAAGTTTCTACTTGTTCTAATTTAGGATATTAACTGTAACCATCATAGCGTAACTGACATTGTTATTATTATTATTTCTGTGCGATGTTACGATTGACTGCTCTTGAAAAAGAAAACTTTAACCGTATTAAAAGTAACTTCGCAAAATGGTTTCTCTATTTTTCTGACTATTCTTTAGATTAGGAGAGTTTAAATAAATGCGACCTACATATGGCTATAATTTAATGAACTCAATTTAAATATTTAAATACTATAATCTTTGAATTATACGAGACTGCATCCTTTTAAAGTTTATAGCTTAAATTTATTCTTTCGACTTAGATTAGATAACTGCTTATAACAAGATCTTGTTATACTGCAACTATTTCTTTATCAAACTTATTTAATAATTTTAAAAACTGCATTATGCATCCATATATGTATATTGGTATTTAAACGTGATAAAGTTTTTTTAAAAAAATTACTTTTTTTTTTAAATAAAAAAAAATTGTGCTTACTTTTTACACGACATTGAATTCTAAATTTTTAAAATATATTGCATATTTTATAACCGTCGTTGAACCACCGTATAAATTTGGTATAAATTATTTTTACGCATTAATTTCTTTTAAATATTTTCAATGGCGTCACGTATCAATCACAGATTCGATATAGTAGAGTTATTTTTTTCACAGTTAAACTCAACAATAGTTTTCACAATTTAAAGAAGAAAATGTTATATTTATCTTTCCATCTTAACGACTTCATATATTTCTATAGTTTGTACATAAAACAGTGTAAGGATGTTTAGAACTCTATAATGTTCACTTTGAAAAAAAAAAAAAAAGGTCAAAACTACCAGAATATGCTGAAATTTACCGTGTTTCTGTCTCTATGGGAACACTAAAAAGCTCGATAAATTTTACCGGAACACTTTGGTAATGAATTTGATAAAATTAACAATAAAATATAATTTCATAACATGTGATAAAATTTGGTGATTGTGGGGAAATTTTGTAATTTTATTATGATACTTTAGAGCATGGTATAAAAACCATTTATTCGGTTAAATTTACTTTTCAGTTATGAATATTTTACTAAATGTGGGGCAATAAGGACTACAGTTTTGAAAAACAAAATTTCCGGCAAACCGTGAGCATATGAACGGAAAAAATGAGAAAAACAATGGTTTAAATACCGTATAGTTTGGTTTTATTGAACAAAATTAAGTTTTTTTAAAAAATTTTATTTATTTAAAAATAACAGAAATACCATTACTATACAGTACGGTAATTTTACCAGAAGTTTTTTTCTTTGTGCGTGATGTACTGGTCAGAATCTTAAAACTCTTCACTAAATGTATTATGCTCAGCAAAATATGCAGTTGCAATTTCTTAAAAATAGTACAAACAGTTCCCATTAGAGAAAAATTTAGCGCTTCAAGCATAACATACAATTACTTAAACATCAAAATGTCGTTTATACTGAGCCACAGTTGTACAGATTATATTATAAAATTCTATTTCTTCTTAATTGTTGAAAAGATGTTACTTATTGTTTCAGTTGACAAAATATATTTCTCTTTTACATATATTATGCTTGCAGAGCTGAATTTTCTCCTGCAAGCAACTTGTGTTAAAAATGTTTTCTTGATTGCTGTATATTTATATTCTCTTGAACTCGTTCGTTTAATTTTTTTCCCTTTTTGCTCTGTACATGTTTTGGGGCTCTAAACACCCCACATTATTTTGGGTGCAACCTGAATTGAGCAATTATTTTAGTAAATATAAATGCAAAAAATAAAATAAGTTTTACTTTTTGGAATTTTACATATTTTATAGTTTTTTTTAAACATTTCCTATTACGTCCCTAAATATTAGAAATTTTTCGAATTAATCAAAACACTATTCAGCAAAAGTTTACTTAAATATTTTTCCATTTGATTTCAGGACTTTTAATATTAACAACAAGTTTAAAAAATTGAGATTTGACCATGGAGATATTTAAGCTTTATTTAATCGCGTCTTATAGAATTTAAATATCAAAAACTTTTAAATTGTGTAACAATTAACAAAATGTTAAGTTTTAAATGCATATTATGTTTCTAATATTTTAAATTAAGCGACAAAAATGGGCATTTAATTCATAGTAAGGAGTTTCGCTTAAGTTTCTAAAAGTTCATTTTGTATCCAAAATTTTTTTTAAAAAAAATTACGTTTTTAGAGTTATTTTAATTATTCTAGCACAATGCTGTTTTTTGTACTAAAATCCTATATTAAAGTTAAAAGCATTTGGCTGTTCTAGTATCATATTAAGTCCATTGATTTTATTTCGAGATTTAAATCATGATGAAAAAAGAATTCGAACATTTAAATAATTTTAAAATAAATTTCTATCTTAAAATACAAGAAGAATAATTCATTCTCAGCATAACATATAATGTGTTGATGTGGTGAAATTATTCATGTTTAATTTGGGAATGTGATACGACATATGTTACAATTTTTTTTAAATAAACAAACTGTCAAAGAGGAAATCATGATTTAAAAATTCATTTATATTTAGTTGCATCTCTTTTATTTAAATTTATTGAACAAGAAAAAATAAGTCTCTTATAATGCTTGCTTAAAATGCATTTTAAATAAACAAGTTTATATTTAAAGAAAAAATTAATTTTTATTGGTATTTTTTATTTTAAATTTTGAGTTCCTTATATCTGGTAAATGAACCATATAGTATTTTGAAAAAGATCTTTTTTTTCAACCTAATGTAATACATAGTCAAAATTTATAGCCCCTTTAAACCCTTTCTAATGGAATAATAATGGAATGCTTTGTATGTTCAGAAAATAGAGTTCTTTGTTTATTTTTTCTAACTAATATATTGAGTATTGGATATAGTATATTATTATCAAATATTTAGACATTTGTAAATGAAACTATAAGTATTATAAAGCGAGAATTAAATATTCGTGACATTAATCGAAATTAAGAAATAAATAAAAAATTTAGCATAATGTTAACAAGTAGTATTATTTACTTGAAATTTTATAGACTACTAATATTATTATTAATTGATAGTTTTTAGCATACTTTTAAGTTACTGATGAATTTTTTTGGTTTAACAATAAAAATAATACATGCTGATAAATGGTGTATTTTTTTAATCGAAATTTCATAATTATGCATTTTAAATGAGCTATTTTTACAAGATGAATGTTAATTAATGATGTTTTATCATTGTTGTAATAAATAAATGGAAGTTTTAGTAATAAATTTCCATGTGCTTTACTATTTAAGTATGGCTCTTTGAAAATATAAAACTATATTTTAAATTATTATTAAAGTTAGGATACTTAAACATTTGTCCCAAAGCAAGGCTAGTGAATTCGAGATATTATTAAATATAAACTTATAAATCGTTATTAAACTTTAAAATTTTACCAATTGTTTTTATTTTCCCTTCGAATTTATAAAAGTTCTATTAATAAACTTCCATGTACTCCAGTATTTAAGCCTAAATTTGAAAACAAAACTATATTTTAAGGCTAGTGAATTCAAGGCGTTATTAAATTTAAACTTATTAAACGTTATTAAACTTTAAAAATTTTCCAATTGTTTTTTTCCGTGGAATTTATGGAAATTATATTAATAAACTTCCATGCACTTCAGTATTTAAGCCTAACTTTGAAAACAAAACTATATTTTAAGGCTAGTGAATTCGAGTCGTTATTAAATTTAAGCTTATCAAACGTTTTTAAATTTGACCAATTTCCTATTTTTCACTTTCTCATATTTTTTTTATTTACCACTTTTTTGTGACATCGAGATGTAACCATAAACATTCGACAATCGTCAAGATTGCAAACGATAAAACTCACCACTTTTCTGTGTTCTCCTTTGCGAGATTTGTGAAATGAAGATTTTAATATAACAGTTTAACAACTACCCATACTTAAAACGGTAATTTTACCACTTTTTATTTCTATTTTTTTATGTAAATATATTAATGCATCTTTTAAAATACACTAATTTGTTTGAAATATAAAAAAAACGCATAAAAATACATATGCTTTTAGTTTTTTGTGTATGAATCGAATATTTTGTTTAAAAATAACATTGATTTTAGTAGAATTATCTATATCAAAATATCATGTTACATTCGTATCAATATAGTCAGGTGAGAAATCAACGAATTTCACTTTTTATTAATGTTACACTAGGCTTTTTTTACCCTTTTTGATAAAGTTTATGAACTATAAATGCTAACACTACAAAGCTTCCTCAAAAACTGGTTGCGAGTTCCTTCGCTTAGCTCAATTACGAAACAGGGAAGTACCGTTATCTGATGAAAAAGAAAACGAAACTAAACTGAAAACCGGTCAGAGCGCACATTGATGCAGGAAGAAATTGAAGGAGACTGCTAAATTTCCAACGAAGCTTTAAAAATATTCCCTCAACTTTTAAACTAATGTTTCTTATAAATAGAAGTTTTTTAATAAAATTAATTTTATAGTAAATCCCGCAGCTTAATATTATATAATTCATGTTAAAAAGCAGTATTGTTTTTTTTTGTTAGATTATTAACTTTTCATCTGAAAAATGCCATTTGCTAATGGTCTGAAACTATTTAGATTAAGATAAATATTTTAAAATTTAAATTTTTTAATTTATGTAGTCATTTAATAGGTTTAAAGAGTTTCATTACAAAACGAAAAAATCCTGATTATCATGGCAACATTGATAATATATGATACAATTAATACTTTTTACGTTATTTAAGTATGAAATATCTCCTTTTACGCATTTTAAAATAAAAGAACAATTTATCAAAGAGTATATTTTCTTGTTTTGTTCAAACCTTGCTTGAATTGTTTGGGATTAAACTTTCTAATGTATTTACAGAGATAACTTATAATACATTAATATCGACATATTTTAACACATATCAGAATACGATAATTTGTTTTAAACTTCTTTTACTAAAAATTTTTTCTAGGAAGTGTAAATGAACTTTATTCATTAAAAATATTTTTTTTCTGAGGTAGATTGGCTTAAAAACATAAATATCACAACAAGAACAAAATAAAGAACTTAAATTTTCAAAAGAATAAGTGTTTTGGATAGCCTTAGAATAACATCAGACTAATTTATAAAAAAGATATCTTTTAGTTTTATTAGATAGTTGGAAATCAATATTTTCTCCTATTTTATATTTTGTTACATAAAGCATGAATTTTTAAAGAAACTTAGTTTAAAAGTAACTTCAATATATACACCGTAATTACGAATTAGATGAAGCTGAATGCAATATAAGTTAAAAGTACAAAATAAATAAACATGCTTATAAGTAAATAAATGCATTTTTTAAAATTTTATTATTTTATGAATATAATTTATTATTATTTTTTTATAATGACTGAACCATGAATTAAGTTGTTAAATAAAATTTAACATAGTCTAATTTAAATTTTAATATTCAAATTTCTAATTTGAATCTGTATATTAAATCCAATAAAAAATGGCATTTCAATGTTCTCCAAAAGAAATATGAGGATTATTATTTTTTAAAATTACAAAGTTAAAAAAATGATGGAATAGATTTTTTAAATCTGGATATAGCAAGTTGATTAGTTATATTAGTTGGTTTTAAAAACAATAAGAGTACTATAAACAATTCAAATACTTCACTGGTTTTTAAAAAATAAAATATTGAAACATAGAAGTAAAGTCCAACAGAGTTTTCTCTATAACTTTCAGTTTCACTTTTGTTTTTGTGGGGGAAAAAAATTTTTTCGCATACTAACCTATAATAATTCCTTCTGGGCCGGCCTCTGGCTCAGCCTTGTGTTCAAAGATTCGAATTAATAGGAGCAAAAAAGATCCCAAAAGATGGTAGGATTCCAAAATAACAGTAAGTCCAAGGAGATCGAAAAATTCACAGTTCCAAACCAAACTACACAAGAACAGAACTGAAGCCCTAAACTAAAACTATCCTGCTTTATATCGAAAGGGGGGAATGAAATCATACTGTGGAACCCCTTCCCGCCAACCAAAAATAGGCTTACCTGCTGACGTCATAGGAATAGCAACAGGTCGTTCACTTGAGAGCAGACGATAGTTGTGGAGAATAGGATGGTGGGAGTTGAAAGAGGAAAGGTGTGCGAAGCTAGATCTCACTAGCCTACTTCGAACTGGTCCTCATATTTTGTGTTTGAATGTTGGTTGGCCCCAAGCGCAAACGATTTCTTCTATGTACAGATCGTCCAAGCGAATCTTTCCTGCTTCTTTTCTTCTATACATTTCTGTATATTTACTCCCTTATCTTTTTTTTTCTTATTCTTCTTTTAACTTTTGCATCAAAGTTTCGAGGGAGAGACCTAATTCTTTCTTGTTTGTGTTTTAAAATTTATTTCGCACTTTATCTTCCCTTTTTTTAATACTTCTTTTATTCTTCTTCCTTCTATTTTTCATCAGCTGAGTGAGAGAAAGTGAACAACAGGTATAAATAACAAACAATTTTTTTTTATTCAGTTGATGGACAGCTGAACATTGCTTATGAAGGAATGTATGAACACGTGAGGTGTTAATCTTAAGAAAAAATGTATTTTTTTTTATGGTTATGCTTATTTAATTTTTCAGTAAACATAAAAGAAAGTAAATTCTTAAAACAAAGAATCAAAAAACAAAATCGTTGAAAATATAAATGTTTCTAATTTAAAGAAAATCATTTTTTTCTAACTTAGTAATTAAAAATATGTTAGAATTAATTACAACAATATATTGTTCTTTATTCAATCCTCTTTCAACTTTTGTAAAAAAAGTGTTCAATTCAACATTTAAATTATACACAGCTTACAAAATAATGATGCACAATTTGCAATTAAAAAAAGGGTTATCTTATTCTTAATATTTGTATAAGAGTAATTGTTGTTATATCACATAGTAAAAATAAAAGTTTACAATTAAAAACTGTAACATGATTTCGAAAAATGTGGCATTTATGAAATTCTTTACTCAAAACATTTGTAGAATTTTTCGCGTTTTCAAGTATATCACGACAAGATATATTAAAACGAAACACATCAAAATATTTTTCTAGAAACAAATGATTCCATACAAACAGTTTGAAAGCCAATATCGACAACCATACAGATAATAAATTGAAATAAAGTAGAACAATAACCTAAACGAGCAGAAATGATGTACTTAACAAAGATAGACGATTGTTTCGATACAAAAACAGGAACAGTCATCAATGTGAAAATACAGTCAGACCCTGCTATAGTGAACATTCAAGGGACCAAAGTTTTGGTTCACTATAACCGGGAGTTCACTATGACCATACTCCAAGCAATTTTAACTAATTTTACCGAACTGCTCCGTTTTATTACATATTATTTAAATAAATGACCAATAAAAAGAAATACAAAAATAATTAAAAAAACAATATGTAGTAACAAAAAATGTGTTAACTTTTATTTTTTATTACACTTCGTCTTGCGTACAAATATTTAGGGATGGCCTTTATTTAGGGATGGGTAACTGAGATAGAAGAAGCAAACGGGAAAAAAATGCTTATGGCTACATTCCATTCAATAGATGGTTTTAAAAATCGGTATATGTATTTTATGTAGAAATTTCAAAATTACAAAAAAATGAAGAAAAAAATCGAAGACGGAAAAAAGATCATAATATCCAGTTTACTCTCTTCTTTTGGTTTACTATATTCACAAAAAATAATATCATATGTGTATAGCAAGGCACGGGAGCGAACATTTCGTTCACTATATCCGAGTGTTCACTATATACCATGTTCACTATAAGGGGGTTTGAATGTATTTCTTATTGAAAATCTAAACAGAGAGATTTTTAGCCTTTTCACTTTTGAGTTTTTCTTTACGGTACGTTTTTGCTGCGTTAAATCGGTAATGTATTAGGTGATTTATTTAATCTTACCGGTTTAAAATACTAGAAAGATACTTATAAGCTTTGCAAACAACTACTACAAGAAGGGATGAGCAAATTACAAAAGATACAGGCAAAAGAGTATAGTAGAAAATAACTCCAAAGTGAAAAATAGAAAAACCAGTGCGACGAATACTGTCTATACGATTTAAACTATTTTTTTCTAATAATAATAAATGAATTACCGGAAACGGAAAAAATAAATTAAAACAAATATGATTATCGTCTAAGAAAAATGATCTTAAAAGTAAAAGTGCGAAACTTAATTACATCTGTAGAAAAAAAACGAATGAACAGCTCAGAAATAAAATATAACTAGGAGGCTTCGCCCCCTGCTCGCTGGCGCTCGCCAACCTCCGGAACTGCTTTCGCAGTTCATTTCGGATTGCTTCGCTTGGATACGTTCTTAACGTCTAGCTTTTGTATACTTTTTTGAATACTGAAGTTCCGAAAACTTTTCACTGTAGAAAATTCTAAACCTGTACATTTCAATATTAATTTGAAATTGCAAACAGTTCACATATTTTTCTTAATCACACTATTCTAAATTTCAGTTGTTGAGAAACGTTGTAAGTTTTGTTTTAAAGTCTTCCCCACCAGAGTGTTAAAGCCATGTGTTGTAAAACAATATGAAATAGTAGTCTGAATAGTAGAGAGAGAGAGAGAGAGAGAGAGAGAGAGAGAGAGAGAGAGAGAGAGAGAGAGAGAGAGAGAGAGAGAGAGAGAGAGAGAGAGAGAGAGAGAGAGAATTTCTTTAAAAACACAATTGTTAATTTGGGCATTTGGCGATACAACACTTATAGAATTGAAGGATTTGTTACGTCAAGAGCTCAGGTATCTTAATTTTAATCTAGTTGCGCTTCTAAGTCATTTTGATTTATGTTGCTAAGTTAACTTTCAAAAAATTCTATGGCTGGCAACAGCATTTTTATTTTTTAAGTTGTTTATTTTTATTTCTTTTAGAATTCGTTCTTTTTTTAGCGAAATGTTTTTTAACCTAACAGAATTCTTTGCCGACTGTTTTCTCTATAAATGAAGAAAATAAAGTAAATATTTAAGTGTTGTGAAAAGAATCTTATTTAGTTGTACAAAGTACTTCAGCCAAAATTTGGGAGCCACGTAAGAGAATTAGATATATTAGATCAGAAACACATCATTAAAAGGCAGAATGCTTTGGTGTTTTCAAAGCGTAAACAAAACAAAGCAAACGTTGCCACCGGCGGAAAAGAAATACAGCCAAAATTTGGGAGCCACGTAAGAGAATTATATATATTAGATATTAAAAAATAAACAATAAAAATTAGTTATTCACTTTCAAAAATAAATCAATTTAAAAACATTGTGGCCATTAATTCTTAAATTGATTCACAGGTGCACCAGTTCACTGATTAGAATATTCACTACTTGAAATTGATTTGCTAATTCATTATAATGTCGATATGCAGATTTGCTGATTCACCAACGCACTCTTTTCTGTCCTTTTCCTTGTCTTTCTTTTAGTAATTCGCTATATCAAGAATCACTCACAAAATTAGCAATCATGCTATTTACAAAACATTTTTATGTTCTATATAAAAATTTATTTTATCCACTCTTCTTCTTTTTGTGTTTTTATAGAGCCTGAAATACGTTAAACTTGACCATATTCTTGTAGTTTTTGGCATACTTTTTTTTTTCTCAGTGTGCTTATGATATACATCGGGATACTTCGGATCATAAACTGGTTTTTTTCCCATAAATTTATTGTTTATGATAATCTGAAATCTCAAAACTCAATCTTAAAATTTATTATAGTGTTCATTTTATTTAAATAGAAAATTATACCCGATAATTATTTTATACCCGTCCTTGAACAGCCGACCCAATTTATGGGCTTGCGATTATTTTCTATTTTTTAAATAGTAAGCAAAGTGCAAATATTAAAACACACGTTTTTTGCTGTTAAATTCCGAAAAAGTTATTCCACATTTTATGTTTTTTTTACAACCGGTGTTGAACTTTCTTCCACATTGTGGGTTTACGACTATCAATGCTCAAGTCCATAGCCTTGTAATTTTGAACCCAATGCAGAAGACACACGGAGGAGAAAACCCCGAAAACCTCCCATTGTTAGCCTGCGGGCAAGGGAACACTAACTCCTCAGCCGTCTGAGGATATTTTACGTCCGCACTGTTTTCTGTGCGAGCCGGGTGCGGAACTCGTATCGACCAACGCTAGGATTCGAACCCGGTGGAAAATATTTAGTGCGTGAACCATAAATGTCAATGGAGTTCAAAATTAGCTGCTGTAAACTTAATGGGGTCCTTCTTTTGAGATGGCCCTATCAAAACACTTCATTTTCAATGTTCTTATTGGTCAGAAATTGCAATGTAATCAAGAATGTATCTTAATGTTGCTATTGGTGAGCTAGTACACATTACAATGAAACAATTGCTTATCAAATGTTCGTTATTGGTCAGAAAACAATAAAAAAAACTTTTTCTGCAATATGCTTATAAAACAAGGATAAAATAATAACTTATTCATGCTGGTTAATTTGGTAAAAAATAAAGATAAATGGTTGCTTTTTCCTGTTATTTTTTAGAAAATTAAGAAGCATTATTTCTTTTTGCTCGTTATTCAACGGTAAAGAAATGAGGAAAAAGAGATTATTATTTACACTTATTAGCAAGAAAATAAAAATGTGTTAGTTGATGTTTTTTTATTTGAAAATAAAGATAAAATAGTTCATTTAAAAAAATTTTTATTGGTAAAAAGTTTAAACCAGTGGTTACAATTGTTATTGGTAAATTATTGAATTGTTGCTTTTAAACAATAGTTAGTGATTAGAAAATTAGTATAAAGCTATTGTTTTTTGTTTTTTTCCTATGGCAGGCACTGAATTTGAATCTTTGCCTTTGAAGATGCCAGAACTGTTGCTGATTTCGCGTTACCCAGTGGGCACCTGTGAACCAAAGTCACGGAGGCGAGCAACATTGCCCACGCCACACAGCCACAAACCCGTTTATGGGGTGGGCCACATTCACACATCACACACACAACAGAGGACAGCACAAAGAGAGAGAGAGAAACATCCATGCCCAGAGCGGGATTCGAAACCGCAGCCAATGGCTTTGCAGTCAGGCGCGCTAACCGCTCGGTCACCAGGCCGGCATAAAGCTATTGCTTTTAACACTTCTTAGTTAGAAAATAATAATTAAACAACTGCTTTTTCGGATTCATTTCAGAAAATAAAAATGGAAGAACTTGAAGTATGAGAACAACAAATACAATAAAATATAAGATATAAAATAAAAAACGAGCATGAAAACATTTATGTGCGGACACGTTTACTTTTTTAGAATATTTTATATTCAATTTTTCATTTTCATGAAAAAATTAGTTGTTAAAATTTCCTTTTTGAAGATTATTGATCCAATGTAATGAGTTTTATGGAATTTTTTATCAGAAAAAATGTATTAAGTTTGAAAGTTCATAACTTAAAATAAAAAATAAAAAAAAATGTCGGATGTTTTCATATTGATAAATTTTTCATATGATCCCACGTTGAGAGAAGAAATTATGGTCAAAACTTTCACAAAACTAAAAAGCTCGGTAATGTTTATTCAAACGCTTTGGTAAGGAATTCGGTAAAACTAACAATAAAATATGGCATAAAAAAAATTTACTCTGTTAAATTTACTTGTCAGTTTTGTATTTTTTACTAAATGTGCGGTAATAAGAAAAACAATTTTGAAAACCAAAATTTCCGGTAAACCCTTACCATATGAACGGAAAAAATATCAAATAAATGTTTTAAATACCATGTATTTATGTTTTATTATTTTGTTTTATTTATTTTGTTTCATTTATTATGTTTTATTTATTATGTTTTATTAAGAATTATGGTTCATTTTACCAGAAATGTCATTACACAGAGTAAGGAAATTTTACGAAATTTATTTTTTCTCCGTACACATTTTTTGATATTTTGGTCAAAAGTGATTAAAGAAGAATTGTGAAAATCAATCCAGAATCAAAAGAAAAAAAACGACCGGAAGAAAGAATTTTTTTTCTCCAAGATGTTTGCCATAGAAATTTTACTTAGACTGATTCCCGAATTTTTTGGAAAAACTCGGAAATCTTTCTTCGCGGGGAGATATGGATGTAATAAAGTTTAAATAGTTTATACCTGGTTCTTAGAATGCCAATAGAATTTTTAGTTCTTCCTGGATGCAGGTATTTTGCTCCATAAATTTGAAACTCCAGACTTGGTAAAATTGTGAAGTCTAATTTGATTACTTTGAAGCTTACATTTAAATAATTTAATCACTTTAGTAAAATAGTTGCTATATTTGTTTCAGTTACTGTTGGGAACTTTGGGAGGTGTTAATACAATATTAAATACCGTAATATTTTTTTTACAAATTCTAAACCTCATACTTACACAAAGAGAAAAAGATTCTTGTGAAATTTACCGTACTGTGCGTTAACAAAATTTCTAATGAAAAAAAAAAGCAGCATAATTTTGGTTAATAAAATCAAAATATATGGTATATAAGGGTGATTCTTTTTAAACATGACAATTCGGACCCAAACAATTTCTTCAAATTTAAAGTCTTCAAAATAATCTAAAATTTTTTTTGTAGGGTAAACCAACCGGTGAAGGAACACTACCCAGTCAAGGAACATTTCATATATATTGATTAAAAATAAGAATTTGAAAGTTTTTCTTTAGATTGATTGGTAACAATAGCTTACTACCAAACAATAGGAAGTCATCTAGCAATGTTTTGGATTACCTGGTCAAATAGACTTCTCTGGAAATTTTTTTAAAATTTGTTATTATCTCTGCAACACCTTGTTTCTTTTAAAAAATTATAAGGCGAGTGTTTGTATTTATATGTTTGAAGTGGAATTAATTGCATGCAATAGTTTTGTTTTTCTCGCTGTGAAAAAGAGAATTAAAAATATAGTTATTGAAGTTGCGTTTTATTTTTTTAAGCATCATAGCATAATAAAGTACTGAGATAAGGGGGTGTTTATTCACTGGATCACCAAACGATGAAAAACCAGTGAAGGAACAAGTGTTCCTTTACTGGTTTTTTTTCTAAGTTGATAAAAATAAAAGATAAACTTTAACTTTCTTGTACCTTTAGTGATGTTCCGCATTAAAAGTATGTTAAAAATACGAAAAACAACTTCTAACCAGTGAGGGAACAGGCATGTTCCTTTACTGGGCATAGATTTCCCAGTGAATGAACAGTATGTGTTCATATGTTGACACTTTAATTTTCAATTCATGATTACAAAAAAAAGTTAACATTTTCCAAGTATTTATATGTTATAATTTCAAGAGTAGGCTTGTTTTTAAATATGTATATGGCTTATAAATTCACAAAGAGCATTAAAAAATAACCAAAATTAAGTGTTCTTTTACTGGCTGTTCATTCACTGGTAAGAGCTGTTCCTTCACTTGGTCTTCTTACTACTTGTTATTTGAACCTCCAAAACTTTAAAATAACATTATGCAAGTTCTCTACAATTTTTTTACATAATTTGCAATTAGTAAAAAATATGTTGACACTGTCATTTAACTAAAATTACTAATTTTGAAATTAATATGATTTTTCAAAAGGCAAACGAAGCTTAAGTGTTCCTTCACTGGTTAGTTTACCCTATACTTCTTTAGATACACTTATTAATATCTAATGACAAATTCGCTATTTTAAAGCATATAACTTTACTTTAATTTTATATTTTGGCCTAAGACGTTTATATTCTACAGAAAACAACAGGATTTCTTAAAATAACTCAGATAAATCTATGTAGTTTATGTTATTACTGATTTCAAGAGGCCAGGAAAATGAGAACACAAAAAGCTACTCACTTTGAAAAACTTTTTGAAACAAATTTTGAACCAAAAAATTGGTTCTTTATTCATGCAACAAGACATGTTCATATAGGAGGGTATCTAATCAATCTATTAAGATAAGATATTGATTGCTGACTCTATCTATTTTGGTTATAAACCACTAAATAAAAGTAGCCAGAAAAATGACAGATTTTCTTGGGACAAACAAATTATTGACGGAAAAAATTATTTTAAACGAAGTTTTCGTAAATAATACCCTCTGCGCATATTTTAGAAATGCTTACACCGGTTGAGATAAAAAAAATTAGATATTGAAAAATTTATGGGAAGTTTTGAAGCATTATTGGAAATATTATTGGAAACATTGTTTGGGACATGCCAGGAAAAGGGCATTTTGATATTCAATTAAATTTTTTAATTATACAAAACAGTCAATGCTAGTCCAAAGTCATTTTAAAATGCTAACAGCAATGCTATTTATTAATTTTTTTTAAAAAAAAGTTCTTTTAGTATTATAGTATTAGATCTTGGAGCAAGGGACAGTGAATTGTTATATTTCGTGAGAATCACCCATAAACCATTTGGTAATTTTTTTTGTTCAGATGGTAGGTTGAATAGTTTACCGGAAAATATGTTTTTTAAAGTTATAATTCTTATAGCCAAACTTTTAGTAAAAAATGCAATGTCGAGAAGTAAATTTAACTGAATTATTTTAACTATTTTATTAAATTTAACAGAACTGTCTTTTATGCAAAGCTCAAAGTTATCATGATAAAATTACCAAACTTCACCACATATACCAAGTTTTATCCCATATTATAAAATAATATTTTATAGTTAATTTTACCAAAATCATTTACCAAGAAGCTTCGGTAAGCAGCGGATGGAGGTTGATAATGTTTAAATAAATTTTATACCATTTCTTTTTCTTTTATTGTATAGGACCTTCTTTAAACTAAGCGGAGCCAATGTCTAGCAAATTTTTTTAAATTCTGTCTTCACAGTTTTGAACATCGTATTTTTTTCAGGCATAAAAAATGTGTCTTACGCATATTTCTAAAGATGAAAAATTGAATATTCGGCCAGTGTAGTTTTTGTCATAAACTTTTATTTGCGACAATTACATAGTGTTTATTACCGTTCTAGTTCCCTAAAGTAATGCTCATTTTATTGCTAAATAATTCCGTAAAATTAAAAGAAAAAAATTGCACTAAATACGTTTTAAGTTGGCTGGAATCGGGTCATTCCCACAATGAAGCTAATGAAAATCTCACGATGTTCCTAGAACCTGATGCTCCTTGGTTCAAATTTTTTAGATTTATGATACTGCATTTCTTCAAATAAAAACGCCGACTATTGTCTTTCGAAAAATGCGATGGTGGTTGAATCTATTTTGCACCAAATTTTCGTGCATTCCACCAGAAAGGAAAATAAGAAATGGTTGTTAAAATGAGTTTAAAAAAAGGGCATTCTGTAGTAATAATGTGTATTTTAGAGTAACAATGAATAAAGATGTGTAGTTTCTTCAGTTTCTATTGTCCCTTTTATTTGTTTAGAAAGGTAAGTTTCTTCATAATTTTTTATTTATGTTTGAACTTTCATTTTGCTTTCATTTGAAATTTTTAAATAATAGTAATTAAAAGGAATCCATTATTTATGAAAATGCTTCAAGTGCAAAGCGATTACAGACTTTGTATTTTTCTTATGATATTCTTAAAATTATAAAGAAGTTTTAATTTTAGATTTTATTTCCATTATTTCGTTAATTTAATTTTTTATTGCATGTAAAGCATCTAATTGCTTATACACAGAAGAGCCATTACATTATGACCACCCTCCGTCTATAACAATGGGCTCGCCCAGGTTTTCATGGTTTCTCGCCCAGGGACAATGCTTTCATAGGGCACATTAGGACCCATAATCCTTATTGAACAATCCCTGACGTCTCTAAGCTACTTGAACATAGTTGCAGACCAGGTTCACCCATTCATGGCAACATTTTTTCCTGCGGGGGATGGTGTTTACCAACAGGATAATGCACCATGTCATAAGGGTCGAATCGTCATGGATTGGTTTGCGGAACATTTCAGTGACTTTTAAGTCATGTCTTGGCCCCCAAATTCACCTGACCTCAATCCAATAGAGCATTTGTGGTTCTACTTGGAAAACCAAATTCCTGCTGCCACGCTACCCCCTCGCAATGTCAGGGAATTTGCAGGACTAGTTGGTGAGCGCTTGGTACCAGATATATTCTTTGCCTCAGACTACCTATCAGCACCTTGTGGAATCAATGCTACGGCGGGTGCTAGCAGTTATGAGGGCTAAAGGTAGTCCTACATGTTATTAACAGGATGGTCATAATGTAATGGCTCTTCGGTGTATATCAAGTACTTTTGCAAAAATGCATAGTTTTTTTCCAAGAAGTTTTTTAAGTTAAAAAAATATCAAGTAACCAGATTTTTACACTGAGAAAAAAATATGGTCAAAACTACCAGAATATAGCAAAAATTGCCATGTATCTGGCTCTATAGGAACACAAAAAAGCTTGGTATTTTTTACCGCAACGCTTTGGTAATGATTTTGGTAAAATTAATTATAAAATAAAGCTTACAAATTTTGGTAAATGTGGTAAAATTTGGTAATTTTACCATGATGACTTAGAGCACGACATAAAAGCATTTATTCCGTTAAAATCACTTTTCAGTTGTGCATTTTATATTAAATGTATGGTGGTAAGAACTATAACTTTTATACCCAGAATTTCAGTTAAATCATTATTATATAAACTGAATCGCCAAATGAATGGTTTAAGTATCGTATATCTTTGTTTTTTAATAGAATTGTCATTACCACACAGAACGGTAATTTTAATAGATTTTAGTTTCCTGCTCTTAAGTAGAAAAAAAATTTATAAGGATACACGATATTTTCGAAATATGTTTTAAGTAAATGAAAAAAAGATATGATTGCATAATATTTTTCGAAAAAAAAAAATCAGGACATGAAAGTATATGAATTTTAAAATCTTCTAAATTACCGCAAAATCAAACTACAAGCAAAAAGTAACTTTTAATAAACATCAAATATGAAAACAAAATAAGTATCGATATTTATTCAAGTCGGTTTAATCCATTTTCTTAAGACTAAAATCATTGTAAAGCTTTTAGTTTTTGCATCATTGATACATAATCCAGAGATGGTGTCATACTTTTTACTTTACCGTGGTACCAAATATATCTTATTATTTCAAAAGTTAGCAATATTTGTATTTTTTAGGAAAAAAATTAGTTAAGAAAAAACTTAGTTTCTAAGTGCATGCAAGTTTTTATTTAACAATCTGCTAGTGATGTATTCTACGCATTTTATAAAAACAAAGAAACAAATACAATCACGTATGACTCAAGTGTTGCCAACTTAGATAATGAAATACCTGCACTTTTAGTGAAACGTAGGACAAATATGTGCAAGCGAATTTTTTTTTATTTTTTTTTTTATTTTTATTTTTTTTTTTTTTTAATTTTTTCTCACCAGATTTCACCTGAATATTGTTTTCAAAAATTAGATAATTTTCTTTTCAATTTTAAAATTATAAATGGAGTTGAAAAGTAAGATTACATTTTTTTATCGTCAAATTGGAAAAATATTTTTCGTGATTATCATTGTATTTGTCCACCCATAAAATTTTTTCCGGAAATTATGGAAAATAGAAATAAACTTGAACATATTCTAGAAAATAGAAATAAAATTGATAGATGGTTTTAAAACTTTTTGAGGGCAAACGATTTTATTTCGCTTATTCTAATTCTACTGTTTATCATTTGTCAATATAAGTGGTCGTAATTCTTTAGATATCTCATAAAAAAACAAAAACTACCTTAATAATTTATTTTCACCTAAATTCAGACATTTCAAATAAACAAAGCAAAATAATGAAATTGGAAAAGTTCAAATTAAAAGATAGATGAGTTGGAATGTTTTTAGAACACAAAGCAAATGATTGATCTTATAATGCCTCATTTGAAATTTACAAAAAACTGCTTCACAATCCGCCCTATAAAAGTGTGATTGATTAAATGAAAATGATTGTATTTTATAAATTTAGAACTTATTCTAATAGTTTCTTAGAAATATATTTTTTTTTATAAATAAAGGCTAACAGAGGAAAAATTCACACGATTAAGATATGTGAATCTTAGCGACCATGGGAATGTGGGTCAATGTATAAAACCGATAATTTACTAAAATTAGTTGATGCAACAGACATTTAGAAACTTTAAAATTATGGGATTAAACAAGATACTACGAATTAAGAACACATGATACATATGTAGAAATTTTTGTTTTTAATGCATAACAGATTTGAAAAAAAAATTTTAAAAATCCTTTAACTTATTTATATTATTTGTAAAGTGCGCAAGAAAAAAAAAAGGATCACCCTGTATAACTTTTGACGCAATGATCGGATCTTCACGTTCTAGGACTCAATCTTAATGGTTCGAGGTTTTGACCTCAAATATGCTAATAAAATAGGGCAGAGGATATTTTAAGTTAGGAAATCATACACAAAAAAGTACTTTTTCTGAGTAAACATATCCTTTTTTCAAAGGATTCGGATTTCTGACCGCCAAATTATAGAGGGTAGTCGCAATCTGGGCAATATGGTCCCAATAGTTTGGTTAGGAGAGTGGCCCAAATTTTGGACTCCTTAATTTTTATTTTAGTTTTACATTTTTGCTTATTTCTCCCCACCTCGAGAGCTTTTTAGCGAAGTGAAAACTTTTTGCACATAATCATAAAATTTATTAATCCAAAGATGATTATATACAAAAAATAACTTTTAATAATATTTATTATTTTTTATAACAATGCAAATTTCCTTCGCTTTTTGATCTGCCCAAATTTTAACTGTACTTATTGAAACTATACAAGTTACAATTGTTTCCTAAATAGTACCAAGTAAATCTATTACTCTATCACTTTCTGACGAAATTTCTATCGAAAACTCTTCTAGCATTTTCTTTCGAATGCAAATAATGCAAAAAAACTACGGAAAGTAGTTTATATATAGTTAAAAATATGAAGAAAACATCGAAAATTTTTTAAAAATTTAAAAAACTTAGAAAGGTGGAAAATAATTTAAGGAAAAGATTTAATCTCGTCAGCAGCTCACACGATTAAATCCACAAAAAAGAGTGCTTTCTTATATTGTATTAATATAGACAAAGCAAAATATATCAATAGTGTAAGGCGTACCAAAAAATTGAAACGAAAATAGAAGAAATTAAGCAACAAATGCAAAATAAGAAATGTTAATCAAGAAATGGAAAACAAAATCCAAAAAAAATAAAAATTATAATAATCACAAAATGTAATATATAACAAGAGTAGTGAATTCATATGAACTTCCATCAAATACATTTTAAAATATTTTCGTACAAGATTGCCAGATTACAAAATGTGACATTCTTTT
This sequence comes from Parasteatoda lunata, assembly GCA_949128135.1. Classification (NCBI taxonomy): domain Eukaryota; kingdom Metazoa; phylum Arthropoda; class Arachnida; order Araneae; family Theridiidae; genus Parasteatoda; species Parasteatoda lunata. The sequence goes on from OX421974.1 coordinate 42,126,025, forward strand.
TAATCCTCTTTGCCTTTTTTTAATTGTGCTATATATATACATACCTATTATGCATACACATTGGTCTGATCTACTAGTTTTAGCACAAAGATTTAACTATATAATGTATTGTTGTCTTAAGTTTAAGTTTATTAAATTTTAAATGTGATGTAGACATTAAAGGTACTAAGGTAGAACTAAAAATATAATTACCTGTACAAAAAAAAAAAAATACTGTTTGATAACAGAGCTACCTACGGACTTGTCTAAGGATTATGTACTAGTTTTAGTGCAAAGATTTAAACATACATAGTATTGTCTCATGATTACTAAATATAAAAAGATTTAAACTTTGAAGTGTACTGAAATAATAACTAAAAATGTTATAACCTGTTGTAAAATATGAAAACTAGATAAAGTAAGAGTTTTTATAGTTGGATTTTGATTGTACTACGCAATTGGATATATCTGATCTACTTAATTATATAGGGCAACAGTTGCTATAATTTTTTAATTAAAAAAATAATATTTATTATTTCTTTCTCTTTGCATGACTTCACAAAGCGATTATCTATATAAAAATATAACTGGTTTTCCCTCGTTCACCGAAATTTTTAGTAACTCTGAAATTTTAAAAGAAAGACAAGAAGCTTTCTCCACATAACCATTATTTTGGCCAGTTTAATGACAAATTATTATTTTATTATATGAGTTTAGTGGAATTTGTTTTATAATCAGAATGAGAAAAGTTATAAGAAAAGAAAGAAGTTTCACACAAGTAACATTTTAGATAACTTTATGGCGAATAATTATCTTATTATTTGAGTCTAGTGAATTTTAATTTATGCACAGAATCTGAAAAGTTATAAGAAAGGCTGGAAGTTTTCTCCAAAGAACATTTTTTTCAGTTTTACGAAAAATTATTATGTTATTATTTGAGTCTCGTGGAATTTGTTTTATGTTAATTTTCAAATGTTTTTGTTAACATAAGTTAATTGACAAATGTATGTTTTATGTTAATTAATGTTTCTTTTATGACCAAACTTTTAAGAGATACGCTAACAAAGTATCCTGCGATATCTAAAAAACGCTAAAAAAATTATCCTTTTTATGCAATAAAAGGGATAAAAAATTGCAAATGATTTTATTTAATTAAGCAGTTATTTTACATTTTTTAGCGCATCTACGAGTTGACTCTCTTTTATCTAGCTAATTCTAAGTAAAAACCACGTTTTCTAGCATTTAAATTTCAGGGTATGACTAACTTGTGTTGAACAAAAATTTTTTACTTAAACACTTATAAAACAATAACGACGATAAACGAAAAAATTATACCAATTAAGAAAACAATCATTGGCTTAGTATGGAGAATCTTAACGTTTTACATCAAGATTATCCATACATTTGTTAACAATTCTTTTCCTCATCTGTTAACGTTGGTGACTAAAGCAAACACGCTTTTACTAAAATAGAATGATCCTCGTAAAAGATAAGATCGCCTTTCTTCAAACAACTTCATGCTGATGCGCAAACGAATCACTACAACCTAATAAATTTTCGGAGCAATTTCAACTTTCTGGAATTGCAAATTTCGTGTTTCTATTTTTGCATAAAATGCTCCAATGGTTTGTTTGCGTGCACGCCATCTTTTGTTACAGTCTACTGAAATACCATATTTTCTGGAATATACTCCAGACGCCGAAATAAAGTAAACCAGCCACAAACTAATCACAATAGCTGCGGGCAAAGTTACGAGACTTCCTCGTGTTTGTAGAGAAATATGTTTTGGTATGCTCCAAGCCTTTTAAATCTCAAGTTATTTCGATTATGAAGTGACTTCATCGCATATTAAGCAGCCGTGTTTTGTTTTTATATTTTATGTGCATTTGTCATTACTTACTTAGCTTAGTGACATAAATAGTGGATATATAGGTATCGTCTGTTTCTTTTTCTGGATTATTCGAATTCTTGAAGAAAGTACTGCGTAGCTTTATTATTTACCTACATTTCTAGAAATGCGCTAAAAAGTTATTTAAATCAATCACAGATTATTGAAATACTTTAGAAAAACACAGAATATGCATCTGATAAACACTTTCTTCTTAAGGCGCTTTAGAAAGAGGCAAATAGCTCATTTGATCTTTAAGAATCTTATCTCGCAGTTTGATTATGTATTTATATAATTTTTAAAAGTGTTTAAAAAATTATGGATTGCTTAAACAATATTTTTTCAAATAAACGTAATAATGCAATTGAAACACTTTTTTTTTAATTACTAGGAGGCTTCGCCCCCTGCTCGCTGGCGCTCACCAACCCCCGAAACTGCTTTCGCAGTTCAATTCGGATTGCTTCGCAATCCAATGCTCGCTTTGCTCGCTCATTGGATACGTTCTTAACGTCTAGCTTTTGTATACTTTTTTGAATACTGAAGTTCCGAAAACTTTTCACTGTAGAAAATTCTAAACCTGTACATTTCAATATTAATTTGAAATTGCAATTGTTAATTTGGGCATTTGGCGATACAACACTTATAGAATTGAAGGATTTGTTACGCCAAGCGCTCAGGTATCATAATTTTGATTTAATTTGCTAAGTTAACTTTAGAAAAATTCTATGGCTGGCAACAGCGTTTTTATTTTTTAAGTTGTTTATTTTTATTTTTGCCGCAGCTGAATTGAACAACCTGATAATGCTCACTCTGGTTATTGTTTCCGTTTTTAAAAGCGCTATATGTTGAGCCACCTCAGCTAGATTTGGCATGTGACAGTTTTAGATGCAATCATTAGTCGATTTTCTAACGTTGCCATTCGGAAAGATGTAATGAGGCTTTTTTTTGGTGCCGTGTAAGAGAAATATGTATATAGATCTTTCAAAATGGCAAAATAACCTCTCAAAAAAGCACTTCCAGTTTTATTGTTTATTTATTAACAGCGTATTTAAAAAAAAAACAAATAAAATAAGTGGTTAAAATAATAACAGATTACTAAAGACTTAGAATTTGAATGTATATGATTCTCGCTGCTTAATTGTTTATTGATAATTTTAATCTTCTTGTTTCAAAAAATGCGTAGAAACATTTTAATCAATCAGTGATAACTTAAATATTAAAAAAAAAAAAAAAACTTGAATATGTATAGAGAGTAGCAATTTTTTCAAGTAATCTAAGTCTTGTATATGTAATATTACCCAAGTTTTAAGGTTATAAACTAAAGCAATCAGATTGAACGTATACGCAGAATATCCCTTTTTGTCACAATTAATCAGTTAATTAAAGTGATCAATAAATAGATGCACCAAGAGTTGATGTGGGATTCGAACCCGCTATCTCTACGCTTCTATTTTGGATGTTAAGACATACCTGATGCGTAACTGTTAAGTTACTGATTCAGTTTAACCTTGATCAGGCATTTTTACATTTACAAATGTACATTTCTTATAGTTAGATGTTAACTTATAGCTTACATAGGAAAAAAAACAATTAAGCGACGAAAAGTTAACAAGAGTTTACTAAAGTAGAATTTATCAAACTGAAAATTTTTACGCCATCTCTAATAACATTTATATTTTTAAAAATAGGAACTTTTGGTTAAAATTAGCAAATTTTATCACATTTACTACCGAACAGAATGGTAATAAAAACTTTATTTTATTTTTAATTTTTCCAAAAGGTCATTACAAAAAAAAAAAACACATTACAAAAATTACCGTACTTTTTGGTGTTAAATACAGGCAGAAATACGGTACATTTTACCACATTCTGGTAGTTTTGACTATACTTTTTTTCTCAGGGTTAAGTAGTCTTACTAAAGGTTTATTGTAGTAAGTCTAAGAAAATTCACTCTAAATGTACAATTCTTCTCACAATTTCTAATTAGCTTAAAGATATAAGGGTTGATTGTAATAAGCCTAAAATAATAGTAGTACGAAAAAATGTTCTAATTAGTCTGGCTAATTGCATTCTCAAAGACATTTAGTTGGAGCCGGATTCTTTTCATTAGATTAAAACAGATATACCTTCAGGTACAGACCGTTTTGCCTGGTTTACTCTCAACACTAGCGTTTTTGAAGTAAAGGACCATTGTCCGGTACACACTTTCCTAGTATATTACAACAATTTCGTTGTCAAATATCATATGAATGTGTATCACGATTTCGGCATTTGTGGTTCGTTCTATCACGGTTTAGACGTCTGGGGTTTTACGGTCGCAATTTTGATCGGGAATTATTTATACATAAAACCTTAACGATTCACGTGAATAATATGAAAAAAATTTTGGGCAAGCAAACAGAATTCATTTAAAGTTTTTGGTAAACTTTTTTTTCAATTTTAACTTACATAATAATTTTCACATTTTGATTTTTATTTCGGTTTAAACTTTGCAAAATAAAAACTATTGGCTAAAAAAACTATAAATTAAAATTCATGATACATTAATTGTAGCCAGGGCTCGAAAAACCGCCGATCCGCCCGTCCTCGGCGGTCAAAAATTCCTAGCGGACAACAAATTTCTCGAATCCGACGTCCGCGCGGACGGCCATTTTCCCGTTAAAGTTCGTGATACATTTTCAATTTTTGTTATCTTACAAGAGTCTATCGCCTCACTTCTATAGTGGCCCTCTAATCTAGAAATACAGCAACGTACTGATTGACTAGGTGGAATTGATGTTTTCTTTGTCTGGGAGTACTGCAGCGGTTGAAAGGAGCTTTTCAGTAATGAACTTACAAAAAAACACATTACGTACTGGTCTTAACAAGAAGCGTTAAACGCAATTATGAACATCGACCTAAATGGAAAACCCCTTTCAGATTTCTGAGCACAAACCTCTGTAAATCATTAGATTGATTGTGGAACTGGCAAACGTCATATTTGATTCATTTAAAAAACGCAGTACCCTCGGATAAATTGACATTCCAGATAACTTGACCTTTGTCATTTAAATTATTTCATATAAGAAATAAATTATTTCATAAAATGAATACTAGGTTACTATTAGTAACCTAGTATTTCTTTTATAACTGTATAATGTTATCCTAATATTTGTAATCCTAATAACTACTAATTCATTGTGCAATTTATATGATAATTGTTTGTAATAAATAAGAGAAAATTATATTTTTATTTATTTAGAAGTGACGGGTTAGTTTAAAAGGAGGACGGGTACATTGTTGGACAAACCGTCCTCGGGGACGGTTAAAATTTCCGAGTTTTTTCGAGCACTGATTGTAGCGTATCCTGTACATTATTATATATGCATTATAATTTTTTTTCACTGTAGCAAAAGTTTCGTAATATATCATATTTTAGAAGGAAAAAAAAACTTGTCGAATATTTGAAATTTTAAGTCAAACATATAATGTGAAAAATGTGATTGATATGACACTATGAACTGATTGGTAAAATCTGTCTAATCTTATGAATATTTTTATACTTTAAACTGTTAGGTGTTTTTTGGAATATAACAATTATTATAGATTTAATTATTATTATTATATCCAAAGAGCAAGGGACTGTTGCAAAAAATAGGACTTTGCATCCGGCCAAGTTTGCAAAACTCAAAAGCACCGAAATGTTATCTCAAAAGAAGATAAATATTAAGAAATCTGATCAGCTAGGAAAGGTTTAGTACTAAGATAGTACCACAGCTTAGGTTAATTCTAACTGCTTTAATTACAGGCAATTTTATGATAAAAAAGAATCTGTAATATAAAGTATAGTATTCACTCGGATTTGATTAGAAATAATACATTTAAATGAAGAGCTTAATAAAGCAAATATTTCAAATATCATCCATCATTATCGCATTAAAGATAGAATGAATGATAGAATGAAAGATAGAATGCTTCTGATATCTCATTGCCGTCTTTACACATACTACATATATGCCTTATATGGTTTTCGGTTGAGTTCACCGTCTATTTCGGATATAATAGGATGTCACTAATTAAGAACTATCGCATATTAGTCCAGATCTTTCTGTTTTTTTACATCTGGAAGTATCATCTATATAAATGATACTTCCAGGTGCACTCCTTTATAACGTTTCGAAATATTTCTTTTAGTATCATGACATGCTTTAAGAGTTCAGATTAAGTTAAGTTTTGTTAAAGATTAATTTTTATTGGGGCTGTTGTCAAAGTATTATTCCATATTCAGATGCTGAAATATTTCCTGTTTAAAATATGTACACATGTATTTTTTCTGTTCATAATAAACAGAGCAGTTGTAAACTGTTAAAATGTAACAAGTAACAATAAGTATATATTATGGTCTCATAAAAAAGAGTTTATTGGAAGAAGGTTTTCAGTAATATTTCACTGAGCTTAGAACCATCAGTTTTAGAAAACGTAGCAACCGTTGACAAAACAAATTTTCTTATTAAGTCATGAATGTGGGTTAAAAGTTAGGTTTGGGAAAGAAAGTTTGTTAAAAGGAAAGTTTGCTAAGAAAGGTTTGTTAAAAAATTAGATCTTAAGGTTTAACTTTTACTTTAATTAAACTAATTTATTCACAAAATTGTTTAATTTATCGCAAAATCAGTTAAAATATAATTTTTCGCAGACACTGGAATATTTCTTTTTTGAAAATATGTATACTTTTTGTAATTTCTGCAGGTGGCCTCGCATAACATAGACACGTGATTATACAAGCAATCCCCATTTTAATTATCTAAATCACGTGCCTCGGCCATCCAAAACGGAATTTAATTATCTATTATTGTTAATAAATTTTTCTTTTTATTTTAAATGGAGAGGCTATAATTTGTTAAAATGTAACAATAAGCAGATATTATGGTCTCCTGTTGGCACAAACAAAGAGCTTTTTGAAAAAAGGTTCTAACCAACATTTCAGTGAATCATTAAGACATTTTTGATCATATAAAAATTTTTTTGAACATGTCTAAGTTTTATTATAACTAAGTTTTATAATAAAATTACTATACTATATTATTTGAACTAAATTATTTTCAAATTCAACTAGTTTATCACAAAATTAGCTAAGATATAATTTATCGCAGACACTGGAATATTTCTTATTTCAAATATGTACATTTACATTTTTCTTTTTAATATAAATGGAGCGACTATCAATTATTAAATTGTAACAATAAGCAGATATTATGGTCTCCTATTGGTACAAATAAAGAAACTATTGAAACAAGAGGTTCTAACTATAATAGGGATAAGTAATTAAAAAAATTTGACAACTTGCTCCATAAAAAATGTTTGTTTACCTCAAAACCAAAAATGGTAGCACTGTAAACAACATTTTTTACAGTGTACTCACGCCACAGATCACATAAGAACTAGTCTCATAGTAGACTGATCGTAAAGACACGGTTTCTAGTAGAACACCAAAGTCAAGCCTCAGTGCCTACGGTCAGAGAGCTGGTGGGTGACCACTTTCATCCGCCTGCGTAGGGGCCGAGTGTGAGCTGTACCGGTCCTTGTTAAATTGTTTTACAGTAAAATGCTCCGACTTCGCGCGTAGGTCGTCGGCCTACCAAAGCGGGGCAGGCATCAAAATTGTTATGGCATGTCTTCGGCTCATCCTCAAGGTTGGTCCGCCGCCAATAGCCCATAGTGCAGCTCTACTGCAACGTAAGAAATGTACCTACCTAGCTGTTAAAAACTGTGACTGAATTAGTAACTCATTAGAATCGGACAAGGGAAAATTGTACAAGTGTAAATCTTCAGAAAGCAAATTGGAATCTTATTTCCCTAACTTTCTCAAATGTGGCTTCATGAAATGTATTTTTCCCGAATTCACTAAACTAGTCTTAATTGCTTTTTTCTACGTCTAAATAACACATTTAATTGTAATCCACTCTCACCTCAGTTGAAAGACCGATTTCCCTAAGGAAGAGATTTTCCGCTATCTATATCACTTCCTCTGTGATTCCTTTATAGATTCAATGAAGCGAAAGTGATTTAGTCCAATCAGTGAATGTGATTTTATTGAGAGGGGGGAAAAAAGGGAAATGAGAAAAATATATAAAGAGACTAACCTTTTACCTACTGACCTGAAAGTGGGATTTCGAAAGTTTGTGTCGTTAATAAAGCAATCGGAATTTTCGCGAAGCGGAAACTTGTTCGGTAAAATATTAAAAGAGAGGGAAAAAAGAGAGAGAGACACATGGGCTATACGAGTTTTAACTTTGGAGTATCCCACTGAGGAAATGAGTTGAGTTGTGTTTGTCCTACATCTGCTTTTATAATTGTTTTTATATCGTCAAAATTGCATTCGTATATATATTAATTGTGAAATAAATGTAAATCATTTTGAAATCCGTAAACATTTTTAATAGAGGTGTAACCGCTGAATAATAAATTTTTTTTTTTTTTTTTCACTCTAGCAAGTGAAAAAAATATGTTTCTGAAGATTGAACTGATTTTCCGTTTGCTTAGAAAACAACTATCATAATAATTAAAAAACAAATGTTTTGCTTCTGAAAGTTTTATTCCCTTTAAAATACACATTTTTTTTTTCCTTTTTTACTTCAGTAAAAGAAAATTCAAAGTAAAAGACTGTTCTTAAAACTGAACAGACTGTTCCAGTCCCGAAAATAATTACTTTGGGGTGCAATTTTCTTCCCTGTTGTATGAGATATTCAACTGATCTTAGATACCTTTGTATCGCTGACTTCAAATCTACACCCTTCATCTGCTTCTCTCTACAGTTTTTTGTTAAAATTATATTTTTAGTCTATTTTTTTTGTCGAAGTGTACAAGTTTAAAAACATTATATAAAACAGGAGGTTACATAAATGTTGTGACAAAATTTTTAGGAATGTTAGAGCACATCATCAGGATCAAAATTGCATAGGAACCCATGCCGGAAATGTTGTCATACGCCTCTAGGGGAGCTTTATTTATTGTGAACCGTTCTTTTGTGTGCTTCTGAACAGGACATAATCAGGAAGCGCCCTTAGTCACACACAGCTACATTTCCGGTTAATGAGTTCCTGTACAATTTCAATCATGATGATGTGCCTTAACTCTCCTAGAAGTTTGTCGCAACATTTTCTTGACTCCCTGTTATATTTAACATTTTTAAACTTGTATATTTCGACAAAAAGTAGACAAAAAATGTATTTAAAAAATCTGTAGTTTTAGGAGCAAAACTAATTTCCGATTTGAAATTTGGACACCCGAATTAGGCAAGACATTTGTATAAATTCAACAGAAAGCTTGTTCCCCATTATTATCATAATCATAAAGAAAAAATAATTAATTGTAATTTTTGCATTTGTTTTGCTTCACTTAAAATTTAACATTAAGTCTCATCTATTATTAAATGAGGAAATTAAACCATTAAAAATCAACCAGAGAATGGAAAAAATTAAAGAGTTCCTAAAAACTGCTCAGACTGTATGTGCTTTGGAAATGATTCGAATTTGGAAGTTTCTAAGTTCATAATCATAAAAAACTATTATTTAAAAGTTCACATTTGCATTTATTTGTTTGACTTCAATTTTTACTTTATTTATATTTAAAAAAACAATTAACAATAACGTATAACTCAGTGATAACATCAAACCGTTAAAAATAAGCCAGCAGTTTAAAAAGTTAAGTCATTTCAAAAAACATACATTGACTGCGTGTGCCTTAGAAATAATTATCATAATCATAAAAAAAAAACTATTAAATAAAATTGCACTTTTTTCATTGATTTGCTTTACATCCAAATCAAGAGTTTTACAAGTTTTATTTAACTTAAAAAATTTTTGATAATAAGTTTTACTTATGAGTAAATGCAAATATTAAACCATTAAAAGTTAACTTGTAAGTAAAAAACTTAAACCGTTCCAAACAATAGCATTGACTGCGTGTGCTTTGGAATTAATTATCATAATCCTAAAAAAAAAACTATTAAATAAAATTGAATTTTTTGCATTTATTTGTTTTATTTTAAAAAGTGTTACAATAACTAATTAACTCCTTAATAATAAGTTTTACTTGTAATCGAGAGTAAATATCAAACCATAAAAAATTTAATTTGCAAGTGCAAAAATTAAACCGTTCCAAAAAACTTCTCTGTCTGCGTGTCCTTGGGAAATAATTATCATATTCCTAAAAAAAAAATCTTAAATTAAATTGTACTTTTTCCATTTATTTACTTTAAAGTTTTACATTAATTAAAAAACACTTTAATTAATTTTTCTTATTATTGTGAGAAAAAATTAAACCGCTCAAAATTAACAATCAAGGAAAAAAAATTCGATTGTATCTAAAAAAAGCACTGACGGCTTGTGCTTTAAAAATAATTATTATAATGATATAAACAAATGTTAAGATTTCTTGCATGTGTTTATTTGTGACTTGAAAGAAGACAATAATTTCTTATTGATAAATCACAATATGATGACTAAATGCTTGGAATACTCAAAGGATAACGCAATCTTTAATTTGAGTGATAAAAAAGTGCAGTACGTATGAGATAGCTTCTAATAATTTCTTAATAATCTGCTATTACTCAATCATTCTGCTACTTTATCATCATTGGGAAAGTTAAAACATTTCTCAACCACAATTTGTCACATAATCTTATCTTAGTAATTTCTTTTACATAAAATGGTGCGCTGATTTCATTTGAAAATACTTCTCAGATCGTCCGTTAGTTAACTCTAACTATTAGGACAATAATTTCCGGTGAAATTCTGAGAAAAACTACATGTTTACATTTCAATAACTGATTTCAGATAATTATACTATTTATATAAAAATAATAATAAAACTATTAATTTCTAAATCAGAAGTTTTCTTAATTCACAAATAAAACCATTAATTTCTAGGACATAATTGTTTTGAACTAAAAAAAAGAACCATCGCATTTTTGCTTAAATAATTACTAAAATTCAACTGACCAAATAGACCAATGATTAATCAAATCAGATGTGAGGATTTATACGGATTTACTGACATAATTAATAATTCACTGACATAATTTATAATTCATAGTTAATAATTCACTGACATAATAATGGAGGAATTTATTGAAATTTACGAAACATGAAGAATTACTAATAATTCTTCATGCGTCATTTCAATACAAATCTTCACTTCGCTGATGAAATATATATTTTTAATTACAGTCCCATTGTTGCTGGAATAACTGCTTAAAGTTTTCATAGTTTTTTTTCTTCAAAATTTAATTAATTATTTTCATTTTTATCGTATAATGGTATGTGGTATGTGGCGTTTATGGTATGTGGCATATGAAACAACAACAACAATTTTAATCGTTCGAGGGAGTAACCTCATATTAGCTAATTAACTTGGTGCTGACGATATTTTAAGCTATGAAACAGACCCAAAAACGTACTCGCTCTGAATAAACATTACCTTTTCTTCAAGGGATTTGGATTTTTGATTCCCAAAATATAGGTGCAATCTGGGAAATATGGTCTCAATAGTTTGGTCTGGAGAGCAGTTCAAAGCTAATGTTAACTTTACTTATTGCGTATTTCGTCATATCTCGAGAAATTTTAAAGCGAATCGAAGAGTTTTTGCACAAAATTACAATTTTCGCTTATGCAAGGTAATTCCTTGCAAAAAATAATTTAACATAATTATTATTATGTTTAATTATTTTATTTAGTGATAGTCGAAAAATGTTTGAACTGTAAGGTATACAAATGCTTACATCATTTAAAAGTATGCATTAACAGTTTACTAGCTTATTGCTTCCAAACCGAAAATTTGTTGTTACGGAGAGCTAGAGAGTTGGAGAATGAATTTAAATATCTTTTTGAAGGAGTTGAAAGAAGTTCAAAATGCTTAGGAAAATATGCTTAGTTCTCAGATCCAAATATGCTTAATTCCAAAATCGTGTAAATCTTATGTTTTTAAGTTCTAAAATCGCTTTATAATATTTGAAGCTCGTTTCTGAAGCGTTAATAACGTTTTTGTGTACTAGGGCTTGCTGTTAGGGACTTAGTGGAAAAGTAAATCTAGGTCTTAGCAGAAAAAGTTTGAAGATCTATATCAAATCATGTATAGTTTTAAGATAAGGAGGCGTCTGTAACATTTGAAGATAAGGTTTTCAATTTAACTTCTTTTATGCGGTCTTTTCGTCTAGCACATTTCAAATCCGGAAGAAACCATTTCACCAATTTAATATTCCTTTTCCTTTTTGGAATTTTAATATTTTTTTGTTCCTTATTCATATTTCTTTCTCTCAGGCTAATTAACGATCTAAAACAAATCAGATAATTTTTTCAGTTGTTCTCTAATATTTTAAGATTAGGTTTTTAATTTAATCTATTTCATGTGTAGGGTTTTTTAGACATATTTTCAAAGCGGAAGAAAATTGTTCACCAACTTAATATTTCCTCCCTTTTTTTCATTTGATTTCCTTTATTCCTAATTTATACTTCTCTTAGGCATAAATAAATTGAATACTCAATACCTCAGACTGAATTTATATTTTCTTTTGTCCTTTAATTAGAATAACTTTTTAAAAATCTTTTTTATTTTCAAAAATTAATTTCCTTTCCTCAAAACACTCATTCCCTTTTTTTTCTAAATTTGATTTTTTTTATTCCTAACTTATGTTTTTTTCTGGCATAAATAACTTGATCACTGATTACCTCAAATTGAATTTATACTTTGTTTTAACCGCCAGCCAGGCAGCCGAGTGGTCAGCGTGTCTGACTGCGAAGCCAATGGCTGTGGGTTCGAATCCCGCTCTGGGCGGGATTCGAGCCCGCGAAAAACTTTTTCAAAAAAAAAAAAACAACAACTTTTTTTTATCCTCTAAATTGTGTGATTTTTCGATCTTTTTTATTTCCAAAAGTCAATTTCCGTTCCTCAAAACATTCATTTTCTTTACTTTTTTTCTTAATTTAATTTTTTTCATTCCTAATTTCAGATCCTTCTTTCAGATATAAATAAATTGAATTCTGAATACATCAGGCTGAATTTATACTTTTGTCCTCTAAATTGATTTAAATTCAAAAAATCAATTTCCTTTCCTCAAAACATTAAGTAATGACTTCTTTCTCTTATTCCAAACTTACATTTCTAAAATTATTATTTTTAAAGCTGTTTCTTTTTATCCGAAGATCAGTAAAAAAAAATTTTAAGGTGCACTTTCTTCTTGATTGTATTGCTTTCCTTACATTAAAAACTAACATTTAGTAATTTTCTCTTATAAAACTATGCAGTCTTTTTTCCCAATATGTGGGTAAAGAAAGAGTTAATGTACCGTGAAAAACATAAAAACCAATGAGCGTTAGTAATAAGCTTAAAAAGCGTCTTCGGGAAACTTAAAAAATGTTTGATCAAAAATAAATTACGCGTTCAACCGAGCATTATCTCTGAACACTTTCTACCTAATATAATTCATTATCTTTATATTCCGTTCCACTTATGGTCAACATAAGAAACCTATAGTATTTGGAGATGCAATTACCTTAAAAATAATTTCAGAAAAGACGTTCAAAATGAAATTTAAAAAAAAATAGCTTTAAGCTTCTCTTAACTATTTTTTTTTAATAGATTACGCAAATGGACAACGGTGCCCCTTTATATTTATTTTTTCTAACGATTTAATTACAAATAAATATATATTTTGTTCTTTTTTTATTATATATTTTTTTAATTATAAAAACCAGTCTAATAGTAACTAAAATTTTTTTTATATTATCGGTATTAAATTTTTACAAAAATATAAAATTCAAAAAAAGTAGTTTGAAATTTTTTTTTCCGTTCTCATTTAAAAATAATTTATTTTAAAAATTAAATAAAAAATGATGATTAACTGTTTTTCTTAGATTTAAAGAACTGCAAATAAGTGCAAATTTGAAAAACTATTGTTTGAAAGTGAGCCGTGCTTGGAAGATTTCACCATTAACACAGAAAAAAACAAACAACGCCGGTGCTTATTGCATAAATCATACATTATTAAAATCCTAAATCTAATATTTTACACTTATTTTGATCAAAATTAATACAAAATAATGAAAAAGAAGTATAAAAAATATGTCTAATAGAAATTATGAATCAAAGGGTTACGCAGAACTCCTGATAGTGTTTGAAATACATTGAAACATTTTTTAACTGATAATTAGGAAATCATTTTTAAATTCTATGTTGTTTGGTGATAAATTAAACAATAATCACAATGAACGAGACATACGTAGGCTGTGGTGAGTTAAAAATTAAGATGATTTCAAAATCTACTTTAATTGCTGCCTGAAGATCGATTAATCAATACTAAAGACGCTGAACTAACGGCAATAAATTGCTTCTAACTTATTTTCTTGCTATAGCTTTTTGGAAACTGGAGCTATTAGTAATGACAGAAAATGGGATTTTTTAATTAGAAATTAGTGGCTTAGAAAAAAGTAAACTCATAAGCGTGGTAAAATATTTTTTTAAACAATTCAGTTCATTAAACGTAATAAATTTTTATAATTATTTATAACTATTACATAAAAATGATAGGTTTTAATTATTTTTATTTTTTGAAAATTGTAGAATTTTTATTTTTTATTATTATTATTTTTCTTTTTTGTTGTATTTTTTCATATTCTTTAGTGTATTCCTTAATTTCAAACACTCTTACTAGACTCTTAGTTTAAGCCTGATTTTGTAACAGTGTCATAATAATATATGTTACAAGTAAATAAAAAAATAAGAGGAAATTTAAATATAACGACAAAGCAGGACGTTTTGGTCCCTCCGCTTTGGTTCACTAGCCGTTTCTATCTCGTAGTCGTTTGGTTCACTAGCCTTTTCGATCTCGTAGTCGTTTGGTTCACTAGCCGTTTCGATCTCGTAGTCGTTTGGTTCACTAGCCGTTTCGATCTCGTAGTCGTTTGGTTCACTAGCCGTTTCGATCTCGTAGTCGTTTTGGTTCCGTCATTTCAGACCCATTACCGTTTCGAATTAGCAAATTTGTTCCGTTAACATTCCTTCCGTTGCCATTTCTTTTCTTCTTTTTTTTTAACTATTTAAATTTTTTAACTCCAAAAATGAAAAACATTCCGATGTAATTGCAATGATCTGATACTATTTTATAAATTTTTGGCGGCTATTATTTAACCTTTTTTCTAGCTTTTACATTCCTTGTCCTCAACAACTTCCTTTTTTTCAAGGTAGGAATTACTTGAAAACAGTTTCCTGATTACATCACGCGGAGGTAGTTAACACATCAATTTTTATTTATTTATTTATCAAGCATTACAATCGTAATACATTATTAAACCACTAACATAATAACATAAATACAATTTTACATTTCTGGTTTTCATATGATTGGTGTGTGGAGATCTTCCCCAATCATCCTCCACACTTACGCAATTGATAGAATAGGAGAAAAAAGGAGTTATGAACAAAACTTTATACCTTACTTTCCACAATTAGTAGATTTTAAATACTTAAAATTTCCGATTTTCTGTCACTGAAAATAATAAGTAAATAATTTAATAAATTAAAAATATATTTAAGGCCATTGAAACATAATCATTGCAATGAAAAAGCAAGAAATGGGATGGTATGCCTATATAAAAATAGACGAATCGAAATGCTTGTTACGGAACGCGAGTTGCCAAACCAGCGGCCTTAAACGACCGACTCTCTTGTTTGGCATTTTTTTTTTTAAAGAAAACCATGATGCCTGACTTATTTTTTTTAGTTCAAGTAACAAATTAACAAATTTTACAAGAAATAAAAGTTCCTATTATAACTGTTACTAACTACAACAAAAAGGTAGGTAGGTAGAAACTTTATTTACGTCGTACTAGACTTGCACAATGGCCTATTGGCGATGGTCTGGGAAGCCTCCCTGAGGATGATCCGAAGACATACCATCGCAATTTTGATTCTCTGCAGAGGCGAGATGCAGATGGTTTCCCTGCTTTGGTAGCCCGACGACCTGCGCGCGATGTCGAGCACTTTACGGTAGAACAGTTTAACGATGATCAATATCGCTCACCCTCGGTCCCTACTCAGGCTGATCAAAGGGGTCACCCACTCGCTTATTGACCTCTGCCAATGATGCTTGACTTCGGTGCTCTCGGTCTTTACGATCAGTCCACTGCAGGACACAACCAAAAGAAAAATCTACATAAAAGAGAGCTAGTCGTTAAGTGCCGTTGGATAGAAAATTAGCTAACGGGACTACATCGAGAAGGAACCGAAACAGTACCGGAACCAAAACGACAAGACCGAAATGTCATGGACCGGAAATATACTCCTTTAAGAAATAAAATTATGCCACAGAAAAAGAGAAGTTGAGATGCATTGCTCCACTCAAGAGCTTTAACCTTTAGTAAAAGCATGATTTTGTTCCTCCCTTTCGTGATGAAACTGAAAGTAAATATCTGACTCTTATTTGCATATTGTACTCATTAATATTCCTCCTTCCGAGAGAGCTGTTGAGCTATATACGCAACCAAAATTAGTTAAGTTCTTCCTTGTGAATTCTTTAATAAACAAACGAAATGAGATAAATGTGTTTTCCTCCTTTTTTTTTTTGCAAAATGCCAGCCTTTCTCTGAAAATAAATTAACACTTAAAAGTGAATAAAAGATTTCGTTTTCTCTTTTTAACATCCTGGTCAATGAACATAGCTGATGACTTTAGAAGGAAATGAGAAATATCATCAAATAATGTTAAACTTTTTAAAACGATTTTCTTTTTTTCGAGAAATAGAAATAAAAATGATTTATCAGTTTAATCACTGTTTATACACAACGAAAAAGAGAGGAAAACTTAAGTTAAATCATTTCGCCTTTATCTATATTTAGGAATGAAGTTGAATTAACACAATTGTACAGTGTACACACCCTTGTTTTAATTAAAATGATGAGTATGTGTGTCGGCAGGGCCTGTTTACAGCCAAGGTTCACAAGGCCTTTAAAATTTCTTAAAGAATTACGCACAAATTACACCAAAAAAATAATGTTTAGCACCAATAATTTTAATAATTTTCGAAACATTGAAGCTATTGGCCTTGGAATTTAGTTTCAAAGTGTAGGATTTGTTTTGACTTGTGGGTAATGTTAAATTTTCTTGTGTATTATAAAGTTTTTACATATTGAATGGTTTTATGATAGTAAAAAATTTTTAGCTCTTGAAACTTTCATGCAAAATGCTATTCAGTCACGATTTCTCATTTCTGCCCAAATTCAGATAAACTCTTTGAATGATTGGAGAAAAAAGTAATAATGCTCAGAAAACAGAATTGTTTAATAAATAGACAGCTTGGGAGGAATTTCTTATGCATTATATTTTTTATTTATTTTTTATAACCGTCGTTGAGCACTCGACCCAATCTTATAGTTTTACGACTACTAATGTTGGACTCCGTAGCCTTGTAATTTTGAACCCAATCCAGAAGACAAGGGAACTACTGGATCGAGTATTGGGAGAAATTTGCCCTCGTGGAGGACTTTTTGATGGAGCTAACCCGCATATACGTTACACGGAGAGGAAGACCACGAGAACCTCTCACGGTTAGCCTGATGGCAAGGGGACTCTTACCCATGATCCGTTGACCACTAAGGATATTTCACGTCAGCACTGTGGTCGGTGCCAGCCAGATGCGGAATTCGTACCGACTGGGATTCGAACCCGGTTCGCCTCCTTGGAAGGCGAACGCTCTATCCTCTGAGCCATCACGGCTCTATGCATTACATTCTTTATTACCTTTATTACTTAATTGGCATCTTTTCTTCAACAAGTAATAGGTTTAACTATAAATACAATTATAAAATGGGCTTAAGTTAAACATTTATTTACGTTAACATAGAGAGTTCTAAAGAGGCATACAAATTATGATTGGCTTTGGCGACATTTTTTGTCAGTCAGACCCTCAGTGTTGATTGGTGGCAAGCGCGATTGGATAGCTGCAAGTGACGCCATCGTTGGTAAATCGTGGCATTTGTCGATTCAAAAACCTATCAGGTTCAACACAAACGCGTGAAAAGGCTTACAGCTATTCAATTAAATCTGATTGAGACATAATCACTTAACTTCTTCTCGAGTTGCAAGTACCCTATTGCAGCTACGAAAGTATGATGGTATGGGTTGAACCGAATTCGAGTGCTTATTAGTCTGATTTTGAATTTTTATTTGACTTTCAGATTTCATCGTTTGGTAAAGGTTTTTGTTTTCAATAAATGAGGATACGACCAAACCATAAACGCTACTTTATTTTGCTATATTTCGCTATTTTCGCACATTACTCTATATTTCGAGTGCTTCAGATACAGTCCTCCTCAGTGAGCAAATTTATATGTAAATAGGATACCACCTTGTATAATTTTTAATCAAACAATTAGATTTTTACGTATTAAATTTTTTTAATTTTAAAGGTGGTACACGGGAACTTTTGCAATGTAGCTTGTTGAACTTTTTGGATTTAACTACATAATCTGGCAATAAAAAAAGTGCATTATTCGAATAATTACACCATTTTTTAAAAATTTTTATAAGTAAAATATAGTGGCCTTGCTACGCCTATATCAGAACCAACGTCCACAATATTTTATTTAATTTTATAACCCGTGTTAAAAAGCCGATCCAATTCTATGTTTACGACTTTCAATGTTCAACTCCGCAGCCTTGTAAATTTGAACCTATTCCTGACGACAAGGGAACTCCTGAATCATGCATTGGGAGAAGCTAGCCTTCGTTGAGGACGTTTTAATGGAACTAAGCCGTATTTGCGTTACATGGAGAGAAAAGTCACATACTTTCCACGGCTAGCCTGATAGCAAGGGGCTTCTAACCCTTGATCCGTCTAACACTGAGTATATTTTACGTCAGCACTGTGGTCGACGCGATCAGGAAACAGAATTCGTATAAATCAGCCGCTGCTGGGATTCGAACATGGATCACCTCATTAAGGGGCGAATTCGGTCGAATGAATAATTTCATAGGCAATAGTGATTTGATATTAAATTACTATATAAGGAGCAGATTTGCAAAAATGATTCTAAGACGCGGTGGATCAGGGGATAGAGCATTTGCCTCTCAATGATGTGTACCGGTTTCGAATCCCAGCGATGGTTGGTCGATACGAATTCCGCACCCGGACTGCACCGACCACAGTGCAGACATAAAATGTCTCCAGTGGCTGACGGGTCATGGGTTAGAGTACCCTAGCGCTTAGGCTAACCATGGGATATTTCTAGGATATTTAACCGCGGGAAAATTTCTCTCAGTACTTGAGATCCAGAAGTGCGTTCAAAATTACAACACTGTTTAACGACGGTTAAAAAATAATATATATATATATATATATATATATATATAAAAATGATAGTAATAAAAATTAACATTATCGTTGCTTCGATGTTGAAAGAAAAAAAGAATACATTTCATTTTTCAAAAACAAAATAAAAGACATCGGTTACAAATACGTACATACAAAGATGGGTTCGTGAGTGGGGAGTGAAAGACTTATAGTTTCTCTTTATTTAAAAAAAAAAAAAAAAAAAAAACAAAATTGGTAATTCCACCGTCGCTGTTTTGCATGATCAAATTTACGTAACATTTTATTTCGTTGTGCAAGACTTATTAGACTTAAAAATATATATGTTTGCTGGAAAATGTACAAAGAGTGCGATGGAATCAAAAAATTTAAGATTCGATAATTATTTTGAAATAATTAATTATCTGTTCAAACATGTTATAAAAAAATAGCATGTGAACTGCTCTGCTGCCCACAGTAACGCAATTGCGGAGGTGAAATATGAACTGCTCAAAGAGCAATTTTATTTATGAGCCCAAACAGAGTTTTTTTTCTCGCTATTCTAATTTCATGGAAAGTTATTTACTATTTTAAGTACTTTTTGTGAATTTTTTTTGCTGCTTCAATTGAAGATTATTTATCTGCTTTTATAAGAAAATTAATCTCTCTTTCTCGAGATCTTTATTTTATAAGCTCGCGCTTGAGTTGATGTCGAAAGTAACAAAAAAATGAGAGAGTTTTTAAAGTACAGTTGATTATTTTTCAAATTTAGCAAGTCGCTCTTTTCGTTACGATTAACGTATTAACAGAATGTATTACTATAAAAATGCGATATATTTCAACATAAGCAAGCAACATTTTCTGAGGCTCGCAAAAAGGCATAATCTTGATCATCTTAAATTAGTGTATTAGTGGTGTTTGATAAAATGCTCTACTCAGAGGGCCCCCAAGGTAAAGGGATGAGTATGATAGTTTCCTTTTGTAATGTAGAACACTAGGTGAATATATTTAAACAAAAAAAGGAATTATCAAATATTTTTTTTTGTCGACAATTTGCGCAAAATGTCATCGAAAATAGAAATTTGACAGATGGCGTTTTGGTCGGATAATCATCTAGAATGAATCTTCGCCGAAAAGAAAAAAAAAAACGCTCTTCTCTACAACGCATGTATAAAAAAAAAAGGTAGTGAAAATAGTAGAAGTCTTTTGAAGAAAAAATAAGTTGTAGTAAAAAGAAAAACCAAATTGCAAATTCACTGCCTAAGGAGAAGTTAAGAAAACGGTAGTTTAACTTAAATGCCGTAATATAGATACTGTAAGGAGGTTAAAAAAAAAGAGAATGATTGCTTTGATATTGTTCTATTTTTTTTATTACAAATGACAAAGATGAATTGTTCAAATTATGTAATTATGCCTATAATATGGGTGACTTCTGTAAAATGAAATAAATTATTAACGTATAAAGTTTAAAAAATAAGAATCAAAATAAAATCCCAACAATTCATTCAAATAATATCCTTATTTCTCTTCAGAATAAGCAATATACATTTTAATTATTAGGTCAAATCAAATAACTAATAACTGAAAACTTTAAATAATATGTGTTAATAATAATAATTTAAATAATATGTAAATATTAGTAATTATAGTAAATATATTACATTCTAAAATCGTTTTTAAATTTTCAATCATTTTCAAATTAAGACAGTGTAAATTTATTAGTGGATAATTTATTAATAACTTAATTGTTCGTTGATTTGACAGTTAATTAAATCTTGGGAAATGCTTTCCTAAATTACTAGTTTAAATTAGAATACTGAATTTAACATGAACTTGACTTTACTGAGGAAAAAATTATATTTCTTTTTCTTTGAAAAAAAAAAAAAAACCTTAATTGCTGTAACATATCATTACTTGATGCCTATATTGAAGTTAAATTGTGTATAAATTTTTAAGGTGTTTTAAACCTAAGGTGTTTAATAAGGGGTACACTGACAAAAAAAGTATGGACATAACTACCAGAATTTGGTAAAATTTACTATGCTGCTGGCTTTATGGAAACACCAAAAAGCTTGATAATTTTTATCGAAGCACTATAATAATGATTCGGTAAAAAAACAAACATTAAAATACAGTTTTACAATACGTAATAAAATCCGGTAAATTTGTTAATCTTAACACGATATATTAGGACACGGAATAAAAACTATTATTCAGATAAATTTACTTTTCTGTTTTATATTGTTAACAAAATGTGTGATAAAAGAGCTATAATTTCGAAATTTTGAAAACTGGAATTTCTGTTTAACCGTTACTATAGGAACGGAAAAATTACCAAATATATGGTTTAAATACTGTCTATTTTAGTTTTATGAACCAAAATTATTTATTATTATTTTTTTTTTTTTACCAGAAATGTTGTTCCCATAGAGTACGGTAATTTTATCAGAAACTTTTTCTCCATATCGATTTTTCGCACGATCGCATTTCTAGTTATTTTGGTAAATTTATTATTTTACAGCTTAGTTTATTGATTTACTATTTGTAAATTTACTACATGTATGGAGCATGACAGCTGCTTGCTATTTATTTAGTCAGGTTTATATTATACAAAATCAAGCGATAAGCATTAAAAAAGACTTCTAGTAAGAAAATAAGATATATATATATATATATATATATATATAATATAAATGACGGGCACTTGGGACCATCGTCCATTGGCCACAGAAAGTGCCAGAACTGCTAACTCTCTTTTATGCTCAGGTGCCCAGTGGGCACCTGTGGCGAAGCCACAGTGTTGGAGCAGCGTCAGAAAAAAGCGTCAGAGCAAAGTCAGAAATTGTTCTTGATTTCGGGAATTGACCGCCCAAATCGTGAATTGGCATAGGAGGATCAGCCAAAGTTGGAAGAAAAAATCATTATACCGGGCAAATCTTTGCCGGGCAGGGGCACTTGACCTTAAAAAAAAACATCAGTGTAGGATATACTGGGCAAACGTATACCGGACAGTGGCACTGAGCCTTAAAAAAACATCAGTGTAGGGTATACCGGTCAGTGGCACTTGACTAGACCTTTGATGTATGTATCACTAGACATATAAATAGACAATTTAAAAACTTCTATTTATTGTATTTTTAAATTAGAAGATTTATAAGAATTATATATATAATTATAGAAGGCCGCCAAAGTAAAATATTCACTGATTGTTTTAATTATTTCGGACTTTGGCCAGCCATTCTCGGCCACTTCGCGATCTGGCCGGCCAATTCCCGAAATCAAGAAAATTTCGGATTTTGGCTAAGAGGTCCCGGCCAATTCGCGAATTAGCTTCGGGCTTTGGCCGTAATATATATATATATATATACATAAAAGTTGTAAACATATTGAAAGAGAAAAAAAGTAGTAAGTAATCTTTGTTAGGGGATGCACCTTTTCCCGAAATAGGAACACGGAAAAAATTGAACAAAAGGTTAATAAAAACCGTCGATCGTTAATTTAGGATTAAAAAACAAATAGAAGTTCGGAACCGAAAATAAACGGACGATTGAGGTTTGAATCTCAAGTTTTCCTGTATCGGCGCCACCCTCAGATTCCAAGAACTTGTGAGAGAAATTCTATCTCACACCACCCAGATTTCTTTTTTATTTTAACTGCTTTTATTGGATCTAGAAAATAGATCACTACTCGAACAATTCGAAATGATTTCTTCGAAAGGCTAACTCAGGGCATTTGGTTTAGTTTGATTATTGTCTTATCACGTTCTCGAATGCTATTGTAATCATAAAAGTTTGTAGAATAAGTATTTTTTTCAGAAAGCAGTTGATTTATTTAAAGTTTCACAATAAAGCATGCATTTCACGAAAAATGTTTTGTTTTTTTTTAAATCAAAACATTACATAAGAGAGTACACGGAAAAATATATTAAAAATGACTTTAAATTTTTGAGTTGTTATAGAATTTCTAACAAGTAGATGCAATAATTAGAAACTTCTCTCGTAAGGCACGATATAATTTGTAGAGAATTCCTTCAAAAAGCTTATTAGATCGAAGGCCAGCTGCATTTTTGATGTCTGTATATTTTCAAAAATTAAAAAGTGGTGGCAAATTGACTTGTTTTTAATTAGTTTCTAGAAAAGATCAAGATGTTTTTATTTCAAAGAAAGAACATATATAAAAATGGGATTCGATTTCGAAGTTTCGATTTAAATATTATTCCGCTCATTTTCAAATTTTTAAGTAAATATTAGTGCTTTTCACCACGAGACGCGGTGGCTCAATGGTCAAAGGTTGTCTTTCGCAATAATTTAAGAAGTGTCGAATAGTTAGTTATACGTTAAGTATTTATTTAAAATAATTTTGTTTTATTTTATGGAAATTAAAACTTAGCTAAGAATTAATTAATTATTTACATTTATTTTCGATACTTTCTAGAATGGTTGTTGAAATATTAAACATAAACGGTTCTATGGTGCCGCATACTGTCATACCAATTATTGATGACGGAGCTTGAATTTTTCGAGCAATAACATATGTTACTCGATACTCAAGTTATGGACCCAGTGGTGTGGGAGGGAGTAGCACAGTACGTCACATTTTAATTTATTATTAAATTTCAATGCCTAAAATGCTTTTTTTTTTATATAACCGTCGTTGTACAGCCGACCCAATTTTATGGGTTTACGACTACTAATGTTCAACTCCGTAGCCTTGTAATTTTGAACCCAATGCAGAAGACAATGGAACCCCTGGATCGAGTATTGGGAGAAATTTGCCGTCGTGGAGGACTTTTTGATGGAGCTAACCCACGTTTGCGTTACATGGAGGGGAAAACCACGAGCACCTCCCACGGTTAGACTGACGGCAAGGGGACTCTAACCCATGATCCGTCTACCACTGAGGATATTACACATCAGCACTGTGGTCGGTGCAAGCCGGATGCGGATTCGTATCGACCAGGCATCGCCGGTATTTGAACCAGGTACACCTCATTGAAAGGCGAATGCCCTATCCCCTGAGCAATCGAGGCAAATACTTTGCATAAAATACTTTGACAATATCTCGGACATCTCTTGAAAATAGTTAAAATTGAATTCTGTTCGGATTTCAAATATTTTCCTCAAAATAAATTGTTGCCGGGAGGGCAACAGCTAGAAGGTGAAAGAATTTGATTAATATATTATTTGAAACTAATTAAGGTGTTAAGATTGGAGGAGGGTTTGAAGAGTTAGAAAATGTCAACACAGTTAGGTTTGCTGTGCATTCTGCTTGGTTATAATTAAAGTTTATGTGTTGCACAAAATGATTTTAAAAGGTGATCAAGCCGGTGGTCGTCAAAGGCGGCTAGTTAAGGAAGATTTATTTTATGTAATAAATTAAGCAGTAAATGTCTTAAAACGTTATGCCTTTATCAAACCATTATGACTTAGCGAAAAAAATTCGAATTTTGAATGTCAATTACAATGCGTGTATGAGGTCACAGGTTCGAAGAGAGCATAAACTTTTAAACCGCACCCCCTATTTTCTTTTCACTTGACCCCATTTTAAAAATTCAACTTTGATCCTTTCTTTAAAAACAGGAGGATCCATTGCCACTAAAAACAACTTATTTCATTGTTTTTCATCGTACAAAAGAAAAATATTCTAGAATGGGAGACGATGTTTTCATCTGGGGTCTCCCAATGTCACGTAATCATTCTTATGTGAAAACAATACTTATGTGATCTTTAATCTTAGGTTTGTGTTTTAACAAACCCCAAAAAAAGAAATAACTAGATCCGTTTTCCTCAAATAGATCTTCGAAAGAAAAATAAAAGAGAAGGAATAATTTTAAAGTTTTTAAATGGCCTATCTTTCATCTGGACTCGTGACAAATAAGTAAAATGAGTAACTGAATGATATGATTGTTGGAGAGAAAAAAAATGTGGGAAGAATTTTTAAGATGTTGCTCGTTTCTCTCTATATAAAAAAATAAATCATCCGCATTTTTTAGATAGCCTGATTTGTATTCAGGACAAGTCTTGTAAGGAGTTAAGAGGGAAGCTGTTTTCGCGTATTTTCCAATACAAAAGAAAGGAAAAACACTTAAGGATAAGGGATAAGATGAATTGGTCTATATTTCTTTTCAGAAACACCAGATATTGTTCTAGAAAAAGAATGAATCATCATATTTTTGACATGCATAGAAACCTTTAATTAATGTGTTGTTCATGATATTAAATGGCAATAATATTTTCTCTTCTACATTTTACTATTGTGGGGTTGAAAAAAAAAATCGAAACAGCTACTTTTTTTTAAACTCGTAAGAAAAATTGTGCAGAAATAATAATGTTAATAAGTCTAGATTGGTTTTTGAGTGTCGCGCTGCATAATTTGTGACCTTACGTTAGTTTCAACTGTTTGAATGAACTTATAAAATTGAAAATGCATGCTTGTTATTTGTTTATAATTTAATTTATAATTTAACTTCATAACAGGTGTATTGCAAGTTTTGTAACTAAAAGGTAGGAGAGTTTGTACATGTAATGTAATGCATGTACTTAATACAAATCCGCAATTCTGGCGTTTAGTTGATTGTCTGGCGTACATGCGTTGGAAGATACGGTAGGCTTGTTTACATTTAAACTCCCTCTGACGTTTAGTTCATACGATACATTCCGTACAAAAGAGTTTTTAAAAGGATTTCATAATCATTTTATAGTATAATGGAACATATAATCGATTATAGTATATGTGCCGAGTATATATATATATATATATATATATATAATCGATTATACTATATATCGAATATTTTACACATTCATCTATATATACATTTCTCTTACACGGTGACAAAAAAAAAGCCTCATTACATCTCCCCGAATGGCAAAGCTAGAAAATCGACCAATGACTGCCGCTAAAAATGTCACATGTCAAATCTAGCTGAGGTGGCTCAACATATAGCGCTTTTAAAAACGGAAACTAAAATAACCAGAGAGAGTATTCTTACCAAATGTGATCTCTTCCGATATTCACCCTATCAGGTTGTTTAATTCAGCTGCGGCAATCTCATACTATTAAGCTAGGCAGAAGTGAGTAGTCTTTGTCGATAGATCTCTATTTTAGTATTTTGTCAAAAGCGCTTTTTTTTTTCACGAATTCATAAATTACGAATTCATTTGACGATTTTTGATTTATATCACGATATTTTGATCTATATAGCGAGCGAAGCGAGCTTGGTTTGCGAATCAAACCATATAAGATTGCGTAGCAATTTTCGGGGGTTGGCGAGCGTTAGCGAGCAAGAGGCGCAGCCCACTAGTACTATATATAATCGAAAATAATTTTTTTTGGATCCGCTTTTTCCAATTATTTATTTTTGATTTTCAACGTAGGTTAGCACAAACAAGATATGACAAACAGTAATATTTTTACATGACATGGGCGAATGGGATATTCTCAACTCAAGAAGAAGACCGCTGGCAACCAACCGTCTAGGCTTTAATCTCAGCTACTTTTGGTTGTTTATAAATAAGATAGTGTGTTAACGTTACAGTTGTTAGGCTTGTTTTACTGTCGGCTAATTTTCGTTAATAAAGGAAAATTTATAGCTCATTTCTTTTATTTTGCTAAGTATTAATTGCATATTTCAGTAATTTAAATGAATGGTTACCAGCAATATCCAGAACACTTACACATTATCTTGTTTATAAGAAACCAGCCTGGCGCTAAGGACATACGTCAGCTGTTTGTGTCGGTAATATTCCTCTTCTTCAGTTGCGAATACCAATTCATAAAATAAAATTATGATTGAGGTTAATTATTGCAATCAGGATTGCAGATGTAATAAAAACTACGTAAAGTGAGTTTAAGTTAAACTTCAATTTTTTTTCTGTTTTGATAAACTTAAGTTACGAGATTATCTTACAATAAGATAATCGACTACGCGATCGCATATCGAATTCATATTTCTTGGTCTAGGCTTACTCGAAATAGAATGGAAAGAACAGTTGCTAACATAAACAGAGGCTGCGTTTCAACAGTGAATCAAGATCAATACCCACGAGGATATCGCTTGTAGGTATCCAATAAGGATTTTCTAAGATCTATGAAATCCATGTTTATTTTGCTATTTAAACGTGTTTTTAACAACTAAAATTATATTTTTTAAATTTTATTTTATAACCGTCGTTGAACAGTCAACCCAATTTTGGGTTTACGACTACTAAATGTTCAACTCCGTAGCCTTGTAATTTTGAACCAATTCAGAAGACAAGGAAATTTCTGGATCAGTACCCCAGAGGTATGGTTTGTTATGAGAACATGGAGGACTTTGAGACTCGACAGATTTAACGTGCATCAGTCACCGTTTACTACAAGGGGAGTTTTCGAGCAGCGGGGATCGAACCCACGATCTCTTGGACAAGGGCCCAGTGCCCTACCAACTAGGCTATCACAGCCCAAATAATTTATTGTAAACAAGAATCGAAAGAAAAAAAAAAACAAGTGGTAAAACAAATAGTAAAATCAAAATAAGTGGAAGCTGAACTCTCAGAAAAGTCACTGTTGGAGTCGAAGCTTTCAATTACCACCTCTACAGCTCTGGTTTCTTCTCAATTTCATGCTCTGTAAAATTTAATTCTAGGGTAAAAACAAAATATTTTTTTAACTGTGAACGTATAACGTTCAAGATTAATAAGCTTACATTTTGTATTAAAAATTATGTTGTTAAAATAGGAATTTCAATATTTCTGGTTTTAATTGTACTTATGCGTTAAATAATGTGTTTCAGTGAATGAATTTACTATTAAACTTTTAGTTCGTTTTTCTACCCAAAACTATTTAATTCTATCAAATATATTTTCTTAACCTTTTGACGTTGAATGTTTATTAAACATGTTTTTCATACTTTTTAATTTTTTTTATTAATTTAGGTTAAAATGAGTTTAAAAAATATTATATTTAGCATTTTAATAATTTATGGTTACCTACAGCTTAAGACACCGGTGTCTTTATCTACGTTAAGGGTAAAAAATCTTCCAATATACGGTTCACTTTCAAACAATAATTTTTCAAACTTGCACTTATGTGAAGTCATTTAGATCTAAGAGAAACAATTATTCATCATTGAAATTTCTTTAAATTACAAAATCATAATTGATAAATTTTTGTAAACGAATGAAAAAGGAAAGTTTTTTTAAACTACTTGTTTCGGATTTTATTTTTTAATACAAATATAATCTAACAGATTATTTTTAGAAACTATTGGAGTGTTTTTTATAATAAAAGAATATGCAAAAATTTATTTTTGTTTGTAATTAGAGCGTCAGTAAAAAATATGTAAAAGTGACACCGTTGTTCCATCTGCTTCAAAGGGTTAAGAAGTGATCGTTTCTTTCGCATGAGCTAAAATTAAAATTCTAATTTAGGAGTGTGAGTGAATATAAGAAACGAACACTGCACATGCTATTACCTAATAGAAAACAATTAACTACAACTATTTTTAGCAAAACAACAATTTATGAGTAATCATCTAACTTTTACAACTCGCACGAAAACGTTAAGACTATTGCCAATAGTATTCTGGTATTTTTTCCCCCCAATATATCAGATAACAATTTCAGACAAATGACTCAGATAAACAGAATTATTTCGTGAGAAAAAACTTGTTTCAAATGTGTTAGATTCACTTAGGTTTTTTTCGTTATCTTCTTCAAACAATGTGTTTGCTTAGATATAGATCTCTTAAAATGATTCATTACACAAAACAATCAATAATTAGTCATGGATGTGATCTGCTCTAAGATAAGTATGCCAAGAATGATAGGTTTATGTATTCATTTACAAAAGTTGTTATGAATAATTAGTCGAGAGTTCATTTTTCTAAAAATATTCCAGTTCTTCTTTCACTTGTGCATCTATTTTTAATTTACAATTCTTGTGAATTTTTTTTTTTTTTTCAGTTTGAGTGAATGAGTGTTTGCTTTTATGGTTTAATAACAGTACAATAAAATAATTAAGGAATAATTGTGTTATAAACCAAAAGGTTTTAATCCAAACCAGTAATTGTAAGGAATACAAATATTTGTATCATTTTTAAAGTATGTAATTTTAAGTGAAATATCTGAACAAAATCGGCCGAATAGTTTCTGAGTTTTAAATTTTAAATTTATTCAGCCGATTTTGATCAAATTTTGTATTAGGTCATTTAAAATCATTTTCTTTCAGGTAATGTAAGAAAATTTTGTATACCTTATAATTCAAAATGTTTATTGTTAATCAAGATTCTGACAACTTTCCGAATAGCTAGAGCATTCAAACTTTAGTTAGAGATGATTGAAAATGCTCATTTAAATCGTTTCATTAACTCTACTAGCGAAGTATATCGCCAGTTTGGTACCAGATAAAATTTATCGTCAATGAAAATTCCTACGTAATTCTAACTAGAATACTTAAATTTCCTCTCATCTCATTTCCATATGAAGAAAATACAAGTTTCAATCGGTCGCTTTCAACTATCTGCAAGATTCATTGCCTTATTATTGCTACAGTGATCTTATCGTAAATCAAAATTGAGACCACTATCCAACTCACTAGATTACAGAAATCTCTTGGGAAAAATTGCACCCGAGGACAATAGAAGTTTCAATCGTTTTTTCATCGATAATATCAGAGGTTATCATTAGCAGATCATCGCGAAAAGGAATTAATCGTCAATTAAAATTTTGACTATTTTCCGACTAGTTTCAGTGTTCACTTTTCAACTGGAATTCTGTTCCGGATGACAATATCAGTTGCAATTTTTCATAAATGTTGAAATCAAAATTTATAACTCATCAAGATTTTGACCACTTTCCGAACTAATAGACAGAAACCAGGCAATGATAGAATGAAATGAAGTTTTTCAAAACTACATTTTTACTGTGGATTAGAGAGAGAAAATAATTCTATTTTGTCTATGACAATTCTATTTTGTCGAAAATAATTCCATCTTGTAGATCGAATAGCATATGGCTCACCCAGTATTGCCCCAACAGGAGGTGTAAAAGTAGCTGATGTGAATTCAAAAAGAGGTGAATTTGTCAATTTGTAACCCTAATATAGAAGAAAGGGCAAATTTAAGTCTTACCTTATTGTATCAACATAACTCACGGAGTTTTTACACCAAATGGTATGCCCAATACCAAAATATATAATAATTTGCGATATGGCAATTATAATTAAGCTGGAAAAATAAAATTTTCTACTTAAACCAAGGTTCCAAATCTCATTCAATTCCATTTATTAAGTTATTTTTTTATAAATTAATAACTATACACAATGATAGCGAAAATGGAACAAAAACAAAGCTAGTCTATACATCTATCTACACATAATAATAAACGCGGCTGTGTGTGTGTCTGAAATCACAATATATCGCCCCAGAAGCCTCACCATAATGAAGAAGTATTTTTTTTCTTTTTCAAAAATTTGGATTAGTTTTTCAGTCATTTTGTAAGAAAATCTATGCTTTTTCGTCTTCAAAGAGCCATATTCAAAAAACTATTAAAAAATGCATATACTTTTCTCCACTCTTATAAATGTATGCTAATGCGAACCTTACAATTGAAATATTAATTTTTGACAACTTAAACCAATAATATACGAAGGAATTAATAATTTAATTGTAAGGTTCGCATTAGTTTAAATTTATCAAAGTGGAGAAAAGTTTAACTTTTGTATTGAAAATGTGGCAACATATTCGATACGTAAATAGAACGCTTCGCTTTGATATATTTGTCGCTGTTCATAATTGTTATAATATGTTTTTCTTCTTCTTTCCACGCTCTATTTTTTTTTCTTAAGCAAAGACGATAATTTTTGTAGCGATATAAAAATAGAAATTGATACCATAAAAAATTATATAGAAATAGAAATTGATACCATAAAAAATTAATTCGTTTTCGTGTTCTTTTCATGTATTTAGCATTTTAGTTTTTTTTTCTTAAGCGTTGTAGCTGCATAATATATAAAATAGGAATTTAATTGTTTTTGAAGGAACGATCACACTTACCTTCGATCTCTTTGATTTTTCTATTCTTTATTTTAACAGTTTTTATTAAATGTAATTAGTTATTTTCAGAAAGTTTCAGTTTGCAGGTAAGCACTTAGAATTTAATATTGAAGTTTCATGATTTGCTTTCATAGTAATTGTTGTTCTAAAGTATTCGTTGACTTCTTAAAAACCCGATTACTGACATGGCAGAACCGCCTTCCAAAACACTTTGTATTTTGTCAAAGAAAAAGATATTAAGAGATTCTCAAAGAAGAAGAAGGGCCCAAGAAACGTCTGTGGAACGTCAAAGAAGGATGGAACATGACCGAATTTCGACAAGCAATTCTAGAGCCCAAGAAGTATCAGAGAAACGTCAAAGAAGATTAGAAAGGATCGTGTCTCAACTAGCAGTGCTAGGGCCCGAGAAACGTCAAAGAAGATTGGAAGAGGATAGTGTCTCAACTAGCAGTGTTAGGGCCCGAGAAACACCTGAAGAACGCGGAAGAAGAATTGTCCACTAACCTTCAGATTTCCTGCTATGTTTTAAAAAACTTTATTTGTGAAAACCTTTAGCGTGGCGGACAGCTGGCCGCCTTAAGCGGCTAGTTATTTAATAAAAATAGTTGAAAATAGTTGAAAAACTAGGTTAAAATTATTTGGAGACAACTAGGAAATTTATTTGGAAAGCTTCCCCAACTAGTGATGTAAGTTTTTATCACAGTGTATTTTCAGTTTATACGTTTTGATGAGAATTTTGCTAATGCAGCCAAAAAGACGCCTTTATTTGTTTATAGAGGTTGTCGATGGAGAAGCTCTGAAACGCTTCCTCGTGAGACAGAATGACATCTCGTATAGTTTGTCTAAAATAAGAACTCCTCCAGACATTCGTCTGAACCTGTGGCGAGGACCATGGTAACGAGGTATGACTATTTCAAGTAGGGGTGCGGGATCACTGCTTTGAAGTGGTTTCGACTCGAGTCAGCGAGAGAAAGGGAATATCTTCGGCGTGTTGTGTTAGTCCCAGAGTGAAGCTACCCTCTCTAAAATGCGCCATTCTTGTTTCCATAGCACCAGACGGCTTCAGACTTTGTGGCGGATGGAGTTCTTAGCTTAGACTAACTATAGTAAAACTTGCAGTGAAAAAAATTTTCTTGACAGTATTTCTACTGCATTATCTAAATAAGATTATGTTTTGTGATTTTTAAAATTAATATAAAAAGTAAAGCATTTTTAAGATTTGGACCGTTCGAAAAAAAATGAGTAACCCTAGTTGCAATTTTAGTACTGAGGACCAATTCGCTACTTAAATCCCAATCTGACAACACTGCTCATCACCATCCTACCGAACTTCTATCACCATCCATATTTTTCTCTACCTCTTTCCTTCATGCATTTCAAAAGGGTTGCGATTCACTTTTATCGTTTTGGATGTGGATAAAATATAATTATTTCCTCCTTTTTATTCCACTTAAAAAAAGTTTTTAAATTTTTTATTTTATTTAAACTATTAGATATTTTAACTTAGTTATTTGCTGACATTAGTATATTATAATTTGGCAGCTGCATACATGAAGATTACAAAATTTAAAGTTAGCCAGGCACTTTCTGATGTATTTTTTAAAAAAAAAAACTTAAAATTGTATGAATGATGTTTTGAATTTTAAGAGTAAAAAGATAAATTAATATATTTAAACAGGCTTATAGTTAATTAGTATTCAAAAACAATATTCTAATTCTGCTGAAGTATTTAAAAATACTTTCCTGAAGTCTTTCACGCAACAGAATATTATTTAATACTAAGTTTTCGATTCAATGCCAAGTTCAATATTTCAGTTTTTATATTCTGGAACTTAAAATGTTTGCGAAAAACCCTTTAAAAAGTCTGACATTGCAAGAGGGCGCAAAACGAGATTTGCAAACCCTAGCTAGGCCTCAGGAAAGCCGCAATCTGTGAAATATGGTCAGGAAAATGGTAATTTGGTGAGGAAAGTGGTCCTAAGTTTGAACCCTTTAATATTTAATTTTATTTTTCTCGTATTTCACCATATCTCAAAATTTTTTTAAGCAAATCGAAATTTTTTTAGCTCAGATTTATAAATTTCTTTCTATCCAAAGATAATTCCACGCAAAGAGTAACTTTTAATAATTATTTATAATTTTTTTATTATTAAATTTTTTTTATTATATTTTTCATAATTTTTTTTAAAATTATTCTATTTAACAATAGGCAAAAAATTTTGAATTTTTCAAATAATTTTAAAGAATTTCGTTTTACAATAGATAATACTAAGTTTGAACGTAATAGAGGGCATTGTAACAGAGAAATCGAATTTTACAAAATTCGTACACAATATTTCAAACGGTTAATGAAGTTTTGTCTCCAATTATATAGTATATCTCATCAATAAAGCACATGACACAGCAAAAAAATTTTTTCATTGTTGATTCCAATCAGAACATTCTGTACAATCTTTTGCATCTAGATTTGTGATAATTATAATAACTCCTGGATTTTTTGTTTCACATTTTGATAACAGTAGACTTTTGGATAACAGAATGTAAAATATCACGAGTAAAAATATTTTGAATTCTTTTATTTACAAATACAAAGATCAAAAAAAAAAAAAAAAAAAAAAAAAAAAAAAAATTACTCATCGTAATCTTTCTATGATAAACTATGGAAATTACTTTTTTTGTTCCATCAATGCTTTAGTTTCTTTCGTTTTCAGATGTTACAATTATTGAAACTATGATCGTAGTTGTTGGTCCAATTTTAGTGGAGGTAGTATCATTATAGTATTATATTATTATGGCTGCTTCAGATACGTTTTAATTTGGATATGAAATAGGGATATTTATTCCAGAAAAATTAATAAAATCATTTAGGAAAAATTGATTTATTATGTATATCTTATTATAATGAACATGCCACATTCCAAAATTGTAAAACAAAGAAAGTCCCTTAATGGGAGAATCATTCTTGTTCTCTCATCAAGAAAAACCATTAATTGGTGATCGGGTAGAGAGCCTATACCCCCAGTCTTTACGCCAATAAAATAAAAAATTTATAGCGAATTGTTCCCACAGACAGTTAGGAGCATGGGAAGAGATCCATGGGTGGAAATTGGTTGAAAGATCAAAATAAGAATAATCAAAAACAGAACTAACCCCCACCCCGTAATAAACATTAAATGTGAAAATAGTTTGACTATGAGTGTAAGGCCAAAAGAATATAAGAATTAGTGTAACCATGTAACTGAAACATTTTTGTGGTAAAAAGAAAGAGTTATAAATAGATTTTGTTTTTGATTTAGTCGCGACAGTGAATTAATGAGTTTCACGTTTGTATTGAAATAAAAAAATAGCAGTTACATTGTTAAGAAAGTTGATTGTTAAGTTAAGAGTTAAGTTAAGAGAAAGTTAAGTTAAGAGTTCATTGATTGTTAAGAAAAGGATAAAACATTTATATTAGCTTTTTATAAAATGTAATGAAAATTAAATAATTAGTTTGATTTAATTAAAATTCGATTAAGGATGATTAAAAAAAAAATTTTAAAAATTAAAGAATAAAAGCTTGGAAAATGTGTTGTATGATTTTTTAATATAGGAAAAAAACAATAAAATTAGATACTTTGAATATTCATGCACAGGATACAATTCCACTATAGGTGCAAATTTTGCTACACATTTGAAATTAATATCTTTCTAACACTTTAATTATAATTAATGCAACTTCAGTACATATCATAAAATTTTGATTGCTTTAGTGCAGTTTCACTATCCATATGGCATTAAATAATGTTATTCGAATAGTTCGTGCTCAGTTCGTGCATAATAATGTGTTTTGGTGTTTGGTTGGCGAGACTGTTGGAGAACGTGACGAATGTACTCATGATATAATTAATTTAATTTGATGTTAGAATCTAATCAAATCATTCACCATGAGTCGATCAAAAAGGTATAATTTTTTTCACTACACTGCGTGCGTTAAAATGAGAAATCCATAGCATCCACCTGACCTTGGCAACTCAACTTATTATCGTTATCCTGATGTTATCTATCAGCAAGATAAATTGAAGCCAAAAAATTCATTCTGTGGAGAAATCACAACCACCATTTCTGCTTTCTTTGAAAAAAAAGAAGAAGAAACTTGCGATATCTATTCAAACAGATTTTGAGATATATTATAGAAAAACAGAAAATATAAATGTATTGCATTTCATTTGATGCAATCACCTGATGCCAACACAGTTAAAATGTGTATAGCATTAAACACTCACTGAAGTTTAAGCAAGATATTATGAGTATTCCGTAATTAGATTTCACTTTCCTCGCCTCACAAATGAAAAATTATATGAATTTACTGTATTATCTATGAAAAATTAAATGAATTTATTATATTATCTATGACAAATTATATGAATTTATTATATTATCTATGAAAAATTATATGAATTTATTGTATTATCTATGAAAAATTAAATGAATTTATTATATTATCTATGACAAATTATATGAATTTATTATATTATCTATGAAAAATTATATGAATTTATTATAATATCTATGAAAAATTATATGAATGTCAATTACTCATTTATGAAGTCAGTAACTAATATTTTAGAATATTTTTTTATTCATTTTATTCAACAAAATGTATTTTATCATATACTTAGTTTCCAAATAGTAATTTAAAAAAAAAAACTAAATATTTTTTTTAAAAATTACTTGAATAGGTTTAGTAAAGTTTGAAAACGTTTAAAAATGCTTATAATAAAATTAATTACAATTTGAGAATCTAAAATCCATAAAATGTATTTTAATGAATAAAATGAAAAGAAAATTTCTTATGAAAAATAATTATTGACGCAATAAATAGGAAATAGCTATTCATATAAATATCCATATTGATGGGAAGCAGGGAAAATTGGATCTGATTCTAGAATAATCCACTAGTTAAATTACATTACTTTGTAATTTATTTAATCGATCGCATTCCTGATTATGTAACAACATGGTTTGACCTAAGCGAAAGCCATGCAAATTACAACAAAAGTAGACACATATCCATGAAATAACAATAACAAAACCTTTTAAACAAAACTTTTCCTATACCTAATACCGCAATTAACTTTTCCAAATGATTGGATATCATTAGAATTTATTTCTCAGCAAGGTGGGAAAAAAAGGGGGAGGCGAAATTTAAATATTTAGAAAAGATGGACTGATTCCGCGTCGAGTGGGTGAAAAGCAATAACTAGTATCTTCAGCAGGTCGTTTCATTCACCCACGCGTCGCGATGTCACCGCCGATGCTATCCCCGCGGTCAAGAACCCTTCTTTTCACTTCGATGATTCTGGGCCGTTGTTTTTTGACACCGAAAGTTTTTTTTTTTCTTTCCCCGTTCTGTTTGTATATAGCATGTTTTTAAGAGCGAGCAACTTCTTCGATTTTCCAGAATTCGGTCCATTTTTCTGAAGGTAAGAATATGTTCTAAGAAAAGAGGATTCGAAATGCAAGTTGAAAGACCGGAATAGAGTGGTTTTTTATTAGCCAGATCATGATGTCGCATTTTTTATTTATTCATTTATTATTTTTTTTATGTGCTGATAAATAATGCAGCATATAATCGCATTTTATAAAGTGAAAGCACGCATGTGGAAGAAATAAAGAAAGTATCGATTAAATAATAATTGGATGTAATGATTAACAATCAACAACTTCTATCTTTTTTTTTTCTTTTTGACAAAGGATATTGATGTTTTTTATTTACAGTTTAACTTTTCGACACAGAATTTCTTATTAAACATACTTTTCTTTCATTATTTTGTATTAATTTAGGTCATAGTAAGTAAAAAAAAAATTATATTTAGCATTTTAATAATTTATGGTTATAAAATACAGTATGAAACACCAAAATATTTCAAGCACGAATTACTTTCAAATAATAATTTTTTTAAATTTGAACTTAATTGCAGTTGCCGAAAGGACTGTGTAGTGGTCAAGGATCTGACCATACATTGAAAAGGTTTTGGGTTTGAATCCCGGCAAGAAATGAATGTTCTTTTATTCTCTGTACTATCGATCCATACTGTGGGAGCAATGTCGACCTATCATGGTGCCCCTGAAAAAGTGGCCAATAAAAATGTTTTACTAATATATGCCCTCATAATAAAAAAAAAAAGTTAATTGCTGGTTGTTTTTTAGATCTAAGCGAAACAGCTATTCATCATTGAAATTTCTTTAATTTACAAAATCAATTATGAATAAATTTTTGAACAGAAAGGGGAAAAAAATTAAATTACTTTTTTTTTTATTTTATATTTTAGTGCAAATATAATTCCGATGTTTTTTTATAATTAAAAAATTACCAAAATATACTTTAACTTGTAATTAGAGCGTCTGAAAAAAAATAAATAAAAGGGACACTGGTGTTTCATCTGTGTCAAAGGGATAAATAGTAATTAAAAAAAAGAAAATTAGTTGAAAGTAATTGATTGTTTTAAGCCAAAATTTTACCCATATATAATTAAAATGTTTCGAAAAACTATTAATAGAAAATGAACTAAAAATACCTAACAGAATTCTTTTAAAAGGAAAAGTAATGTTTAAATATATAAAAACTCATGTTCTTATTAAACACTAGCTGAATATCCCTTCTTTGTATGGTAGGAAAAATGATGAATAATCAATAAACTACGGAACTTCCCAGTGGCTTTATCAGATCAAGCAAAACATGTTTTTTGAAATTAATCTCATTAAAATTAAGGTTAACCGTTGGATATTCAGAGTCATTAGGCTATCGCTCGAGGTCAATTCTTGAAAAGTCAAGACTGATCGTTAAGATACGGTTCCCACCAGATCACCGAAGTCAAGCATCTCTGGCTGCGGTCAGTGTGCGGGTGGGTGACCACTTTGATCCGTCTGCGTAGGGACCGAGGGTGTGCGGTATTGGTCCTCGTTAAACTGTTTTAGCGTAAAGTGCTCGACTTCGCGTGCAGGTCGTCGGGCTACCAATGCAGGGGAGCCATCCCCTCTGCTGAGGATCAAAATTGTGATGTGGAGGATCAAAAATGTGTATGTCTTCGGATCATCCTCAGGGATGTTTCCCAGACCGTCGCCAATAGCCCATTGTGCAGCTCTAGTGCGATGTAAATGAACTACAACTACAACCTGAAAAGTCAAAAACTTCCATAGTCAACAATTTTTTCCAGCACCTCTCGCTTTTGGTGGGCCATAAAGACCTATTCCACTGTACTTATAGTAGTTATCTTGGTACCAATATTATTATATATAGTACCTATTAAGAACAATCAAGATTATTAGGAATTTGAATCTGGTCAGGCGACGTGGGCAGCGCCTCTCTCCAAATTTCCTCACCACATTTAACACAAGGAATTTAAGCCACGACAGATTTAACCTACTCCTTGATGAGTATGCTTGCCGGTTTTTTTTTTTTTTTTTTTTCCCTCGGTTGCCAGGACCGAACTCACAACCCCCAGCTCTCTATCAGAATGAATGAAAACAAAAATAACAAGTAGACAATATTTAAATGAAAGAAAACATTTGAAAACTGCGCTCTTTAAAGTAGGCAGAAAATAAAAAAATGTTTTAGTTTTGTGAGACTTAAAAGGAAGAAAGTAGGGAGCATCACTTTCTTGATTGGGGAATTATCGCCACTGAAAAATTCCTCAAGTCTTTAGAAAATGATGGTTCTTATTTTCTCGTATTAGATCTTTAAAAAATAAATATATATTTTTTTTATTTTATAATTTACTATTTCCCAATAAAACATAAATGTCCAATTTTTTTTTAAAAAAAAAGAAGAAAAAAAAAGAAGAAAAAAAAACATTTTCTTCATAATCTATCTACAGCAAGCGCGACCGCCAAATCTATCGCGAGCTACTGTACCTCGTGGGATCATTTTCAGTAGTATAGACGCTATTTGGAATTTGGATGATAAAAAGCTTATTGATCATGGAGTGGTTACTTTCAGGTCTATATTGTACAATCTGATCGGATTCTAAACCAGTACTATACTCTCTAAGCAACCCACGCACGAAAAATTCACTCTCGGCTAAAATACAAAAATTACTCCTTAATACAAATACATTTATCTCATGGATAAAAGCACATGACGACAGAACAGGTAATGAAAATGCAGACGTCCTAGCCAAATTGTCGACAACTAAACAACAAAATGACTCATATCCCTTCCCGATCTCCCATCTAAAGAATCAACTTCGGAACTCTTTATCACAAATTTGGCAAAATGATTGGAACAATTCAGATAAGGGAAGAAGATTATTTAAAATTATTAATAAAGTAGATTATTTTAAGAAGATACCATCAAAACAAGAAATCTGGTTTTTAACTGGGCATGGTCCTTTTCCATGTTATTTCAAATATCTAAACATCTCAGATAATGATCACTGTACATGCGGCCTTCAGGGCACTCCAGAACACTATCTTACTGAATGCATCTATACAGCCTCATGGCATACTCGTGCATCGAATCACTAATCTACCAACCAGGCAAAAACATTTCATAACTAACAACACACTTAAAACCAAATTATAAATAGTAATGAATTTTCTTTCTGATAATGATAATATTCTAAAATTTTAAGTATACAAAAAAAAATTAATATATATTTTGGAATGCTTACCTATATGTTGTAAATATTATATATATATCTTTTTCTATTCAATTTTTTATTTATTATTATGACATTTTAATTACTTTCTTTTATTATTTAATATCTGGAAATCAAAATTTTAAAGGAGAAGTTTAAAAAAAAATTTTTTTTTTTATTTATCATTAACCTTTTATTTAATAATTTACTTTTCAAAATTCATTTATTGTCACTTCCTATGACATATATACTTATAAAAAAATTCTTGTTTAAACAATATTCAAATGAATATTTCTGTATTTATGAAAAACAAAACTGTAACCTCCTTTCTTTTGAAATTTTAAATAATTGCCACTGATCAAGCACGGGATCGAGGTTGGCTGGAATAGTGGTCAGACGCGGATTATACGGGTAAGGGTTTTACTAACCTAGGTACGTATCCGCGTCTGGAAGGAAAGGAAAGGTCAATAGTGTTGACACTATTTGAAATTTGGACAAGAAAAAGCTTATTGATCGTCATTTACATAATTATTTTGTTATGAAATTACCTATTGTTTTTGTTAGGAAATTACCTATTATTTTTGTTATGAAAATTTTAATGGTTACCTTCTTTTAAAATGAGACTTAAAAAAATTTTAAAGTACATTTTTTTAGCAATTTAAAAAAAAAAAAAAAAAAGGATATTTTTGTCTATTCTAGTCCCTTGTCACTGTGCCAGTGTAGACATGCTAAGAGGTTAGTGTGGACGAGTCATAAGACTTAATTATTTAATCTGCTGTTACTAATAAAATAGCAAGTAAAAATTTTTTTGTGCTAATTTTCGTCTAAAAGCAATAGTTAGTGACTAGTCTAAAAAATTTTTATTTTAATTTAGTTTAAAGATCCTTATATGCCATATATATTATTATTATATTTTAATAAATCCTTATATGCCAATTTTTCCGATTTTTACTGACGTTTTTCTTGAAGTGTTACGTTTTATCATTTGATTTTCGATTTAGTAAACTTACTTTCAACGATTTTAAACATAACGTTAGTTATTTTCAGAGTGATGCATTCATTGCTTACAGAAATTGTTTAACGCATTAAACACTTTAAATATTGTATAAAATTTAGTAGAATTATCCTTAATTTCCATATTTTTAACAATGTGAATATTAATATATTATTGATAATTGAATTATATTTTATTTGGATATTAAAAGAAGAAAATCGCTTTTAAGACCAGTGATAACAGTAGAATTTGTTTTATTTATTTATTTTATATTTTATTTAACACATTGAGAAAAAAATATGGTCAAAACTACCAGAATATGGAGAAATTTAACGTGTTTCTGGTTCCATGGGAACACCAACACATTAAATATTGTATTATCTTTAGTATGGTATTATCTTTAATTTTAAGGTTTTCACAATGCAAATATTAATACATTATTGATAATTGAACTATATTTTATTTGGATATTATAAGAAGAAAATCGCTTTTCGGACCAGTGATAACAGTAGAATTTGTTTTATTTATTTATTTTATATTTTATTTAACACATTGAGAAAAAAATATGGTCAAAACTACCAGAATATGGAGAAATTTAACGTGTTTCTGGTTCCATGGGAACACCAACACATTAAATATTGTATTATCTTTAGTAGTATTATCTTTAATTTTAAGGTTTTCACAATGTAAATATTAATACTTTATTGATAATTGAACTATATTTTATTTGGATATTATAAGAAGAAAATCGCTTTTAAGACCAGTGATAACAGTAGAATTTGTTTTATTTATTTATTTTATATTTTATTTAACACATTGAGAAAAAAATATGGTCAAAACTACCAGAATATGGAGAAATTTAACGTGTTTCTAGCTTCATGGGAACACCAACACATTAAATATTGTATTATCTTTAGTAGTGTATTATCTTTAATTTTAAGTTTTTCACAATGCAAATATTAATACATTATTGATAATTGAACTATATTTTATTTGGATAGTAAAAGAAGAAAATCGCTTTTAGGACCAGTGATAACAGTAGAATTTGTTTTATTTATTTATTTTATATTTTATTTAACACATTGAGTAAAAAATATGGTCAAAACTACCAGAATATGGAGAAATTTAACGTGTTTCTAGCTTCATGGGAACACCAACACATTAAATATTGTATTATCTTTAGTATGGTATTATCTTTAATTTTAAGGTTTTCACAATGCAAATATTAATACATTATTGATAATTGAACTATATTTTATTTGGATATTATAAGAAGAAAATCGCTTTTCGGACCAGTGATAACAGTAGAATTTGTTTTATTTATTTATTTTATATTTTATTTAACACATTGAGTAAAAAATATGGTCAAAACTACCAGAATATGGAGAAATTTAACGTGTTTCTAGCTTCATGGGAACACCAACACATTAAATATTGTATTATCTTTAGTAGTGTATTATCTTTAATTTTAAGTTTTTCACAATGCAAATATTAATACATTATTGATAATTAAACTATATTTTATTTGGATAGTAAAAGAAGAAAATCGCTTTTCGGACCAGTGATAACAGTAGAATTTGTTTTATTTATTTATTTTATATTTTATTTAACACATTGAGAAAAAAATATGGTCAAAACTACCAGAATATGGAGAAATTTAACGTGTTTCTAGCTTCATGGGAACACCAACACATTAAATATTGTATTATCTTTAGTAGTGTATTATCTTTAATTTTAAGTTTTTCACAATGCAAATATTAATACATTATTGATAATTGAACTATATTTTATTTGGATAGTAAAAGAAGAAAATCGCTTTTAGGACCAGTGATAACAGTAGAATTTGTTTTATTTATTTATTTTATATTTTATTTAACACATTGAGTAAAAAATATGGTCAAAACTACCAGAATATGGAGAAATTTAACGTGTTTCTAGCTTCATGGGAACACCAACACATTAAATATTGTATTATCTTTAGTATGGTATTATCTTTAATTTTAAGGTTTTCACAATGCAAATATTAATACATTATTGATAATTGAACTATATTTTATTTGGATATTATAAGAAGAAAATCGCTTTTCGGACCAGTGATAACAGTAGAATTTGTTTTATTTATTTATTTTATATTTTATTTAACACATTGAGTAAAAAATATGGTCAAAACTACCAGAATATGGAGAAATTTAACGTGTTTCTAGCTTCATGGGAACACCAACACATTAAATATTGTATTATCTTTAGTAGTGTATTATCTTTAATTTTAAGTTTTTCACAATGCAAATATTAATACATTATTGATAATTAAACTATATTTTATTTGGATAGTAAAAGAAGAAAATCGCTTTTCGGACCAGTGATAACAGTAGAATTTGTTTTATTTATTTATTTTATATTTTATTTAACACATTGAGAAAAAAATATGGTCAAAACTACCAGAATATGGAGAAATTTAACGTGTTTCTAGCTTCATGGGAACACCAACACATTAAATATTGTATTATCTTTAGTAGT
This sequence comes from Parasteatoda lunata, assembly GCA_949128135.1. Lineage (NCBI taxonomy): Eukaryota > Metazoa > Arthropoda > Arachnida > Araneae > Theridiidae > Parasteatoda > Parasteatoda lunata. The sequence continues at coordinate 42,169,372 of OX421974.1, forward strand.
GTATTATCTTTAATTTTAAGTTTTTCACAATGCAAATATTAATACATTATTGATAATTGAACTATATTTTATTTGGATAGTAAAAGAAGAAAATCGCTTTTAGGACCAGTGATAACAGTAGAATTTGTTTTATTTATTTATTTTATATTTTATTTAACACATTGAGTAAAAAATATGGTCAAAACTACCAGAATATGGAGAAATTTAACGTGTTTCTAGCTTCATGGGAACACCAACACATTAAATATTGTATTATCTTTAGTATGGTATTATCTTTAATTTTAAGGTTTTCACAATGCAAATATTAATACATTATTGATAATTGAACTATATTTTATTTGGATATTATAAGAAGAAAATCGCTTTTCGGACCAGTGATAACAGTAGAATTTGTTTTATTTATTTATTTTATATTTTATTTAACACATTGAGTAAAAAATATGGTCAAAACTACCAGAATATGGAGAAATTTAACGTGTTTCTAGCTTCATGGGAACACCAACACATTAAATATTGTATTATCTTTAGTAGTGTATTATCTTTAATTTTAAGGTTTTCACAATGCAAATATTAATACATTATTGATAATTGAACTATATTTTATTTGGATATTAAAAGAAGAAAATCGCTTTTAGGACCAGTGATAACAGTAGAATTTGTTTTATTTATTTATTTTATATTTTGTTTAACACATTGAGTAAAAAATATGGTCAAAACTACCAGAATATGGAGAAATTTAACATGTTTCTGGCTTCATGGACACACCAACACATTAAATATTGTATTATCCTTTAGTAGTATTGTCTTTAATTTTAAGGTTTTCACAATGTAAATATTAATATATTATTGATAATTGAATTATATTTTGACTATTTAAAAAATTGCTTCAAAGAGGAATGATTGCATAAGAATTTTTTCTTTGTAATTATTTAGCACAATGAAAAAAAAGTAAGGTCGAAACTACCAGAATTTGCTAAATTTTACCATGTTTCTGGCTGTAGAGAAACATCAAAAAGCTTAGTAGCCCTTATAGAAGCGTAATAAATTTGGTGAAATTAGCAATAAAATATGGCTTTACAATATGAGATTAAATTTGGTAAAAGTGGTGAAATTTGTTAATTTTGTCATCCTACCTTAGAGCATGGTATGAAAAACCATTTACTCGGTTAAGTTTACTTTTCCGTTTTGTATTTTTTAATAAACATATGGTAGAAAAAACTGTAATTTTGAAAATCGGAATTTCCGGTCAATATATGACATGAAAGGAAAAATTAACAAATGTATGGCTTAAATACCGTATATTTTGGTTTCATTACCAAAACTATGATATTTTTTTTTAAAACCAGAAATGTCTTTACGATACAGTAATTTAATTTTATAAAAATTTTATTTTCCGTGGAGAAAAAAAAAAGCAGTATTTATTTAATAAATCGGATTTGATTTTTCTTTTATAAAGTAATTAAATTAAATTAAATATTCGATGAGAAGTGTCAACAGGATTTCAGAAGTACATATTTTACACTTGCATCAAATCTTACTATATATAAAAATCTAATGATGGTGTCGCGGTTTGCCATTGTTGTCAATACATTTTTATTGGCTGGAAAATCACGTGGTAGGATCCAGTTTTCCCTCATTTATTTCCATATTGTTCTGGCTGTAATCAGCATAAAATTAACAATAGTCGTAAATTGTTTTCCTTTAAATATTTTTGTATTCCTAATTTAAACTTATTTTCCAGTACTGCTATTATTGGCGAGAATATTAAATTATGGTTGTGAACTCAAATTTGTTAGAACAATATAATGTTATAAGAATATAAATGTTATTTTAAAAAATGATTACTTCGAAAAATCACTTCCGTTCACCAAGAGATCTAAATGTTTATAATAATAATAGATAATAATATTTGGACGTGGGAAGTAGAGGCACGAGAGTAAGCAAACAGAATTCCTTTTAGTACATATATGTTAAGTGAATAATTTTAACTTAAGTAGAAAAACTGTTTTCTGCCAAGAAAAGACAATTATTGCGAAGCAATAATCGGGTTTGGTGAGCGGCAGCGAACAGGGGGCTTAGCCCCCTAGTAAATAATAAAATTCCATAGATTATCAATAATTCGATTTATTACAAAAATCTTGAAATGTGTTAAGGCATTTAATTTTTATTTAATTTGCCATTATACAAAAATTAATTGAATTCATAAATAAAATATGTAAAAAAAAAATGTATAAAATTAGATATTTTATAAAATTAATCTAATTCAGTAGATGAATATCCTAATAGGTGGTTTTTCGGTAATCATTCAAAATTATTATAACAGAAAGCTTAATCAGGGTTTTGTCTTTGAAAATCTAATGCTAGTAACGGATATTAGAAAAAAGTGAGATCGTTTTAGAACATTTATTAAAGCCACTATATAGGTTGTAAAAAGCATGCGAATCTAGGGCTATTATATCCCTAAATGTCAAAATGGTATATATAAAAGCATTAACGTGAATTTAGTACCAGTATTCAATTTTTCCTACCTTTGAAACCCTTATAATTTTGACTAGCTCAAACGCCGTTGAGTTATTCATACATTTAAGAGAAAGGCATTTTAAAAGTGATTATTAAATTATATATTCAGCATATTCATTAATCATAAAAAAAATAAATTATAATTAAATATGGCGAATATAAATAATCTGAAGTCGTAGTGTAAAAAGCAAATTAAGAAGTTACTTTTGCATTAGGAAAATCTTGTTTCTGAAATTTCTCTTTCACAATAAAATTTTTTGTCTTGCTTCCAGTAGATATGAAAGTGTAACACATTTATACTACATTATAACGCAGAAGACAAGGGAACTCCTGAATTTCTCTTCTTGGAGGACTTTTTTATAGAACTAACTCTCGTTTGAGGAAAACCACGAAATCCTCCCACGGTTAGCCCAACGGCAAGATGATTCTAACCCCTGATCCGTTTACCACTGAAGCCGGGAGCATTATTCGTATTAACCAGCCACCTCTAGGATTCGGACCTGGGTCACATCATTGGGAGGCAAACGCCCTATCTCATGAGTTACCGCGTCTCAGTTTTATCAATTTGACAAAATTTATAGAGAAATTTTGAGTGATAAATAACAGAAGTATTCCGTTTTTCCACACTAAGCTTACATCTACACAAATTCCGCTCCCTTACTTATTTTTGTTTATCTTGGTGTTGAAGATATTTCCAAGCATTTAAAATTTAGTAATGAGTGTATTTTTTATACTTCTAGTGTCTCAAAGAATTCAATCTAATCAAAGAATGCAATTTAACAATGCAATATTAATTCAGTCGACCGGCCTGTGTAGGGATCAGGGAACTGCCCTTGCATCAGTAAAGTTCTGGGTTCGAATCCCGGGAAAAGCATGGATGTTCTTTCATTCTCTGTACTATCTGTCCTTATACAGTGGGAGCAACTTTGGCCCACCTAATATGGTGCCCCTGAAAGAGTGGCCAACAAATCTGCCTTTCAGATGCCTGTATGATGCCCAGGTGGGTCATTCTAAAAAGGTGGGCATTGGGAAAAAAAACCATTAATTCAAAGAATGCAATCTAACAATGCAGCATTAATTTTGCAACCCAACAATGCAATAATTTTGATGATATTGTAAAATTCGTCATTTATATTTTTTATACTAGGTAATTTTTTTAATATTTTTTTCACAATTTCGTTTAGTTTGTACGAGGTCAAATTAAAAATTATTTACTTCAAAATTTATATGGCGGTTGCTACTATAATTGGTTTTTGGTATAGATATTGATTTTGATTAATTTAAATAAATGAAGAAACTAATGAGAGAAGGAAAGGATCAGTGAATGAGATGATAAGGCTATGAGCAAATCAGTTAGTGAATAAATAAAAATTTCATAAACTTGTGATTTCTGATACGGCAGCAGACAGCAACATTTTTTATTTATTTATTTGCAATAAATACCGACAGCTGATGCATGATTTAATTGCTTTTTTTATTACTGAGTAAAATCACTGATTCATATAAAAAAAATATCCTTAACAGGGAAAGATATTGCGATCAATCAGAAAGAGGAAAGATTGATTAGTGTATCTTGCACAGATACGCTTTGTTTGATGAGAAAGAGTAATGATTAATTGCTATATCATCGCAATCAATCAATGGCTGTCATTTGGTTTCCGTTTCTAATTCTATATTTTCATTAAACTTTTCTCATTAACTTCGCTGTTAAAGTCCAGTGCAGAAATATTCTGACTTGAAAAGTAACCTAATCATCATTATTATCGAAAAAAAAAAAAAATAAATAAATAAATAAATAAATAAATAAAAATCTTAATCTGAGTGTTTGTATGCTAAATCTTGCATAATATTTTTTTAAAAACTAATACAGTGTTATCTGTGTGAAACCATTTGCGGTGTATTGTTTTAACGATCAACTTAAATAGGATGTTAGCTTATATCATTTCTAATATCACTGTTACTCACGCTGTTAATGTTTATGCTAACGTAATTTCTAATGACATAACATTATCTATTTATAGTCATCATGCGTCAAGAGCTACCTGAGAAAACTAAAAACCTACATGTATTACTCTTAATATGACCAAAATAATTAATTCCATAAAAAAGAGAAAATTAAAAAAAAAACATCAAAACAAATGGTTATCGTAAAGAAAAACGAATCTTAAATTAGGATAATACCTATTGTTCCGTAATACATATATAGATGAAATTTGCTTCAAAAACTAAAACCAATTTAGAAATTCCATTCTATGTTTTTTTTTAAAAACTTTTTTTTTACCTTCACAGAAGTTCTAAAGTGATCAATTATTTTCTTGTTTATTAATTAAAAGTATCTTCTTGCTGACATATTTGTGTCAAGCGTTCTAGCAAAGTTGTTTTGTGTGGACACTTTGAGTGGGCGCTCGTCTATTTATTGACTCTACTTTCCCTTTGTCAATTGTAATAATATCAACTATTGTATAAAAATAACAAAAAAAAAGAGACTTCTTGACGCTTAGGTGTTCCTTCTATACAATGCAGTTTGTAACTGCGGATATAGGACAGTTCTAAAAATGACCCTATTTACGTACAGATAAGAGTAAATTTTTCAAACGGGATTCACTTGAAAAGTTTATTAATAGAAACGGAGAAAACTAAAACACTTAAAATTTTAATAATAACTTCAATACGTTTTTTTTAGTTTAAATGATTTATATCACATACTGCCCGCACTATTCTTTTGTGAATTTTTGCTTTTTAATGAGAAAGAACTATCTTTTGTACTAATTTATCAGTGTTGTCATTCTATGATTAACTCGATGATTTATTTTAATCTTTCATTGCTAGGTAAATAGTGAAGCAAATACAATCAAATTTGGTGTCAATGTGTCTATTGTGCTTAAATTAATACAAATTGTTATTACGAAAATTGTCTGGATATGAAATCGCGCGGATATTAAAAATTGCTAGGATATGAAATCGTTTTCCTGGGAGAAAATTTAGTTATATTGAGATAATATGTAAAGAAAGGTATTTCTTTGGATTATGGGCGCTGATACAGGGGAACAATTTTTTTCTTTTTCTGCTGAATGGGAATTTATAACTGATTTTCAGCTTTCGTATCGCTAATTTCAAAACTGTAATCGGTTTCTCTTTCCTAGCTACAGTTTTTTTTTTAAATTAATTTTTTTAAATGACATTTTTAGTCTATTTTTTGCAGAAATGTAAAAGTGTAGAAACGTTATGAGAGTTAGTGCTCATCACCAGGATTAAAATTGCATAAGAAACCATGCTCGGAAATATCGTAATACCCGACTAGGAGGGCTTTACCATTATGAACTGTTTCTTTATGTGCTTCTGGGCAGGTCATAATAGGAATGCGCCCCTAGCTGCGTATGACACTGAACCTGATGGTGTGCACTAACTCCCCTAGGAGTTCATCGTAACATTTACACGACTCCCTGTTATATATAACATATTTAAACTCGTACATTTTGTCAAATATTCATTTAATATATATAAAATTCGAATGTACTAAAAATGTCATTTAAAATATATATATATATATATATATATATATATATATATATATATATATATATATATATATATATATATATATATATATATATATATATATATATATATAGCTTTAGGAGCAAAATCCTCCCCTCCCCACTCCTGAATTAGGCAAGGTAAAGTATTTGTATTAATGCAGCTAAGAAATTTGTTCTCCAGTGTAAATTGTGTTTAAAATAATAGAAGTTATTTTTTCCAAAAATTGCGTATCAATATGCACCACTCTTGAAACTGTCAAGGCCTGGATATGAAATTATTTTTCGGGGGAAATATTTGCTTATTAGGGTAATATAAATTGATTATATATTTATATGCGTATAATACATAGTATATAGCACATGATATTGCATAGAATACAAATAGTGTTTGTTGAAAATTGGTAAGACCATCAACTTCTAATTACATTATTCATTTCAAGATATTTGCTCATTAAAATGATTAATAATAAATCAAACTAATAATGTTTTACAGAACGTAGGAGAAAATGCTGTTGAAAATATATATTAATATTAACGTAACGTCGTTTCGGCTCATTATTCGCCAGTCTTAAAAACCAATTCATTTTTTCGACCCATATCGATTCATTTTCGATCTGGCATTGAAAGGTTGTTGCTAACGAGGGTGAATACATTATTGATTAAAAATAAAATCTTGATAACAAATACCAAATGCACCGAAACGACATTACTTTCCGGTCCCCCTAATCCCCTAATATTGATAACAGGCATTTAGTGCTTTTTCAAACACCATGCCCAGGATTGTGGTTTCGTAAAATTAACATCACCCCTGCGCATAAATTTAAATATTAATAAAATACTTTTAAATTCGGGTGTGGCAATGTTTTTCTCGTTCGTTTATTTCACAAAGTTCTTCTCGAAGAAAAGCCTTCCTTCCTATTGGAAATTACAAAGTTGAATGGCCAAATTGTTTCTTAATTAGATCACACTCCTTCGAATTGATAAACCAAACATTTTTATTTTTAAATCGAAATTTATTCCTGGAAATATTTCAGGTTTCCATATTTATGTGTCTAATATATTTATAGACAGATATTTTTGGTGAAAGTACAGATGTTACACGCTCCTTTAAACAAGCTCCTGTGTAGACCTTAATCGTAATTGAAAATCCGAGGGATTCCAAAAAGCACTTTCTTTTGACCTCACGCATTGCCATTAAAAACAAACAATGGGCAACACAAATTGGGATGCAACTAAACATGCAGTTTGCTGGTTTCGTAATGCAGACTTTGCCAGCAATGAATCCCTCATGCATCGAAAAACAAAGGAGCTTCCTCTATTGCAAGAAGAAAAAAAATGTCTCGCTCCGTTAGATAGCTTTTTTTATTCACTTGTTCATATAACTTTTTTGTAGTTACTCTCACCCTCATTGGCACTTCCTCTGTTTGGTGGCCGATTAGCCACTGCTGAGCCTCCTGACCCACATTTTCAACGGTAGGTGAATGGCCCTAGCAAGTGTAAGTGAACCCCGGGGTATATCTTGTTCACACTGCACCAACAAGTGGAGAGTTGCTACAGTTGGCTACTTTTCTCTCCCGTTATAGCTTACTTTTCATTTATTTTTTCACGCTACAATTCGTGATTTCACACATCATATATTTTCATACGCATGCGAAAAAGAAATCAAAACGTTTCCATGAAAATAATGTTAAAATTAGCCTGAGAACTTAACGGCCTGTACTGAATGTTTGTCATAAAAACATCCATTTCATCTATGAAGGCTATCAAAACTAATAATTTACAATAGCAAACTCAGTGTATTGATTTCTTTTCTTCAACATTCAAGTCTATTGTTGACAGGTGATTTTTATAAACACCGTCAGTGCTGTTGCGCTAACTGATATATGAAAGGATATAAATTGTGATTATTTCCGAATATTAGTGGTATTTTGAAGTATACAATATAAAATATTTTATTGAACTTAATGGTTCTGCAAATTAAACGTGACATTTTCCTCGCACCGATATTGTTTCAACAGATAAGTGCATTGATACATGCTCTAACAGTTATTTGATTGATATTAGTTGTAATTCATTTAAAATCGAGGCTGTATTTCAGAATTGTAGAATATCTCATAAATATTTTTTTGCTTCCTCGAAACTAAATTAAATCTATACATATAAAAAGAAATTTCCTAATCAATTTTATAAATGCTGTAAAATTTTTTAATTTATTTTTTCTCAAAATTATACAAGGTTGAATATCCTAGGTTTCTTGGCAATAATATTGTTTCGACATATAAGTGTGTTGAGGCATGCTCTAACTGTTATTTGATTGATATTAGTTGCATTTCATTTAAAATCGATGTTGTATTTCAGAAATGAAGAATACACCATAAAATATTTTGCCTCCTTGAAACTAAATAAAATCTTTACATAAAAATTTAATTGATAATATGAATTAAATCTATAGATAAAAAATAGCACTTTCTTTGAATAAACATGTTTTTATTTTTATTTATTTTATTTTATTTTTGTTGCTGTTACAGTTGAAGGTTTTGGATTTCTGATTCTCAAGACATGGAAGGGGAAGTCCGCTATCTGGAAAATATGCTTTCAATAGTTCGGCCAAGAGAACGACTGAGAGCCTGGACTCCTAACTTTTTGAGTATTTCACTGCATCTCGAGATCCATTTATGCGAATCGGAACATTTATACACACAATTATAAAATTCGCTTATCCAAAGATAATTTCATGCAAAAAAAAAAATTTTTTTTTTTAAATATTTATTATTTTTTATTATTATTTTTTTATTATTTTGTTTAATAATAGTCGAAAAAATTATGATAGGTAAGATATACAAAAGCTTACATAATTTTAAGACATAATTTTGTATCACAAAATACAACATTTGAGCGCAATCAGTCGAATAGTTTCTGAGTTATTAAATCTTTTTTTTTTCTTCGTGTAATAAGAATTTTATAGCGGGTTCGAAAACCGAGAGAGTGCGGTTTTTTGTTGACCGAAAACCCTGGCCAATTTCTCTGTAACCGTGTGGTTCTTCTTGATGCTTACCAGAGGACTCTTCGCCGATTATTTAATAAAGCATGTGGTCCCAATTATTTAGTTAATTATCTTTCTACAGGTTTTCGTTCCGCATTCAGAAAAAGGCTTGCTGAAGCAACGTGAGAAATGAAAGCTGGTGTTAGATCTAGAATGGTCCATCTTGGATTAGTCCGGGCTGAAGCAGGTCTCGAAGACTTAGATTAATAAAATAGACGTGATTACTACCGTAGACTAAACTTATCAGAGGAATAAGATCTGCCGCTGAATGGATTTATGTTCTGGCCAAATGTGTTTTTTTAAAATAACTTATACCCGTTAGTTCATCAATGTCTCTCTATTGTAGACGTCAATAAAGGTTCATTGCGTTGTTTTATAGAGGTTGTCTTATTTCTGCAATACAATAGAGTTTAAATGGGTTATTGCGGGTATTTGTTTGAAATTCAATTATATCTATGGAAATTTACTGGTTACATTGATAATGCATAAGTCAGTCCCCAAAAAAGTCGTTAATTTCAAATTTTATTTCACAAGAGCTATTTTACCGATCTTGTTTTTTGCCAAATAAAATAACATTCTTAATGATGATGTAAAAATTTATATGCCTTAGGCTCAAAAATTTTTTTTATACTTCTACTAGTTAAATTAATAACAAATAATTTTTAAGAATTATTTTAAAATGGAATAAAAATTTTTAATTCGCTTGAAAATTTTCGAGACATGGGGAAATACGCAAAAAGTAAAATTATCACTAAGGCTTCCAAACTTTCAATCACTCTCCTGACCAAATTTTTGGGTCCGAATTTCCCATATTGAGGTTCCCCTCTCTCTTCTCCCCTTCTTTGGAGACAAGAAATCCTAACTTACCAAAAAAAGATATGTTAATCAGAGAAAGTAAGTTTTGTATCTGATTTTGAAGCTTAAAGTATCGCCTACATTAATAAATTACAATACTTAAAGTGTAGCATTAGAACCATTAAGATTGAGTCCTAGTAAGTGAAAATCCTATCATTAGGGATCAAAAGTTATAAAAGGTGTTCATTTTTATATTTCTTTTTTCCGTGCTTAAAATCTACGGCATTTTTAATATGGTTCCACTGTTAACTCACATTATCGTGCAAATCAAATGATCTTTAAGTTGATTATATGACGGTTCAAATTAAACGAAAGCGTAGTTAAATTTAATATTTTAAAAAGATTGTAACACATTTGCATAGTATTAAATTTCAACGGGTATTAGTATTATACTTTGACTTTGAACTAATGTTTCCGAAAATGCATGGAACATAAACAAAATCTAAATTGATCATCATCATTATTGGCGCGACAGCCCAGGGTGGACCCTGGCCTTCTCCAGAATTCTCTTCCATCCTGACCTGTGATTTAAATGTACACAGGTTGTAAAAATATGTTAAATCTAAATCAGTTTCGTTTCTAAGAAAAAATTGTGCTTTTTTAAATTTTCGAATAAAGAACTTATTCATTTTCAATGCATTCGTGAACCTTAAAAATTTTATTTCAAATAATTTAGTTTCATGTTTGCTAAGTTTCTGCAAGAATTAAGGACACGTACTGATGCATTTATAATTAAAACTTCAACATTGTAAAAAATATAACTGATTCAGTTTTATACTTTATAATTAGCATACATTTCGTTAAATTAGCATTGCATTGTTATCATATATTCATAGTTACATTGTTGCGTTTAGTGCTATTATTTGTTTCTAAATTATATATTTAAATTAGTAAACATACCAAACTAATAAACATGGCAAATAATTAACATAACTAATATGTCATAAAACTTACATAAACTTAAAAAAAATTTAACATTATTCTATATTTTATTGAAATTAATTTATTCTTATTAAGTTTTTGTTTTTAGTTTAATTAATTCTGCGTTCAAAAGTTGTGGCAAATAGTTTTTGAAATGTCTAGTATTATACTTGGTATAATTTTAGAAGCTCATTTTCCTATATAATCATCAATTTCTATTAATTTGTCGAGACTGTTTCCTTTTCTATTATATTCTATAATTTTATTTTCATAGAAAAATTCCTACGAATATATATTTATTTTATTTTAAGTAAATTATTTCTGAATTATAAGTTTGTTAGGTATTCTCTGTTTGAAGTGCTTATTAATGAAAGGTTAATAAATAACGTGAGAATTACACGCCCTACATTAGAAAAAGGAATTACAACACGTTTCAGGTAAGTCTGTTCAACTTCCTAATCTAGCAATTTCCGTTCTACTTATTATTTTAGTTTTTAACTTAAAAACGGGCAAAAGACATACTGTAACAATAATAATAATATTAAAAAAACATCATATACTCATTTTTTAAACTATTCTCACTCTCGTTTAAACAAAAAAATTATTCAAAATTGCATGATGTGTCATTTTTAAGACTACGCATTTTGCTCATAAATGAATTTTATAATTGCGTGCAAAGCCGTGGTGGCTCAGGAAATAGAGCACGCATCTTCCAATGGGGCTCCCCAGGTTCGAATCTCAACGATGACTAGTCGATTAGAATTCTGCACCGGGCTCGCACCGACCACAGTGCTGACGTACAATACTTCAGTAGTAGACGGATCTTGGGTTAGAGTCCCCTTGCCATCAGACTAGCCGTGGGAGGTTTTCGTGGTTTTCTTCTCCGTGTGACGCAAATGGGAGATAGTTCCGTTAAAAAAAACCTCCGCGAAGGCTAGTTTGACCCAATACTTGATCCAGGAGTTCCCTCATCTCTGTGTTGGGTTCAAAATTACAAGGTTTCGGAGTTGAACATTGGAAGTTGTAAACTCAGAATTGGGACAGCGATTCAACAACGATTCGAAAATAAAACAAAATTGTGTGCAAAAGTTTTCGTTAAAGAGCTCAAACATTCGTCTGCTCTATTGTCTAACTAAACTATTGGGAGTGTAGGGCCCCCCCGCTCTTCCCATATTTTGTTGGGCAAAAATTCTATATCTATCGAAAAAAGGAGTTTTTGTGCCGGATTCCATAACTCAATTAATAACAGATAATTGAAAATTGAATTAGCATTCGAATTGCCCTTATTGAATTAATATATTTAAAATCATCTTTTTAAACCATTAAGTTCAGCACTTAGTTCAAGAAAATCTGATCACTAGAACTTCAACTTTTGAGGTTGATGTACCTTTTTTTGCTCACTTTACATACTTATAAGAAAATTTTGATATTTATAAGTAAAGTAAGGTTATAGCCCCTCATCAGGGTTTTTAGTTTTCCAGTTGAGAACATTCTTGCCCCTCCTCTGGAAAATAGTACTGCTTTGGCGAGAAAAAATCATTTTCCTCTCACTGCATTTCATTTTTTTTCTTATGTATTCCACACCAGTTTCTCGAATATTCTAGATATACTTTATATTCATTCGTTTCATTGCAATAAAATCATTTAATTTCCTCCTCTTCAGTTTTCCCTGAATTGTCAATAAAGTTGTCTTTATTTTTTTACTTTTTATTTTAGCAGCAACCCTTATGCTTGGCGCCTAAAAGCTTATAAGGGAAAGTGTGAGTCTTACAAAATGCCTCAGGTTTTAGGTCAAATCTTTTTGGAAACTTCTTTCCCTTTCTTTCCGATTTTTCTTCGTGTATACTTAGAATCGGCTCATTATAAAAACAAACCTTCGTTTAAATTTCATGGATGGTAATTCAAATTTTGCCTTTATGTTTTCCACAAGCAATACGTGTTTTTAAATAAATAAATAAAAAATCTCTATTTGAAACTGAAAAAATATACACGCCTTAAAATACTAAACTGGAAGGCGGAAATGAATTGAAAGGGAAAGTTGAGTTATAAATATCAACTAGAATAAAATACAAAAAAATTAATACAGTTTTCTCTTTCAAAATAAACTCCAAGTGTATCCAGATTTAGAATGTGTTACTCTTTGCTTAATGATCATTTTATTTTCAAATGAAAACAATAGCTAAAAATTGAATCAGGTATTTTTTTAACGGAGTGATTAAAATCAACAATATTTTCATATTAAGTGCAAATTAAAATAGATTTGATTAAAATAAAACATCAAAGCATCGATCATTTTTTAAATAAACTTGCAGGGAAAGAGATTAAAATAGGCGATGGAATCAGTTTTGTGTTAAGGTATGTCGCTGTAATAAATAGAACTTTATACTGTTCATTGAAGTGAAGGGCACAAAAAAAAAAAAAAAATGGAACATTCTAAACAACTTTTGATCTAATGTTCGGATTTACAAGTATTAGGACTCGAACTTAAGGGTTCACGGTTTGATTTCAAATATGCTAATTATATGACAATAATTTATTAATGGAAACGCTATTTTAAATTATAAAATCAAAAACAAAAACGTACTTTTCTGAATAAACATTATTTTTTTCGACGAATTTATTCCTTACCTTCACAATACGTAATCTAGCTACAATCTGAGAAACATTGTCCCGATATTTTGTTCTGGAGAGCGGTTGAATAGTTTGGGCCCTTAAATGTTAATTTTACTTTTAGCATATATCGTATTTCGCCATATCTCAAAAATCTTCTTGAGCGATTGAAACATTTTTGCATACAATTATAAAATTCGATTGTCTAAAGACAATGAAAAAAATTTTAAGAACTATTCTTAGTTTTCATTTGTTTATTTATTAATAGTAAAAAAATTTGTTTTTTAATGTATAAAATTTTTTGCTTAATTTGAAAGAATGTTATTTAATATGAAAAAAAAATTATAAAATTTGAGCATAATCGGACAAATAGTTGAGAATTCAAATTTTATATAACTTTTTTTCAAATGAGATTTCTCTGGAACTATTCGATCTATTTCGTCAAAATTTTGCGATTTGCAGTTTCAAATTGCATTCTTTAAAATTATGTAAAAATTTGTATATCATTCGATTAAAAGTGTTTTCGACTATTATTAAATAAGATAATAAAAAATAAAAAAAAATTATTAAAAATTGTTTTGGGCAAGGAATTATTTTTAGATAAACGAATTTTATAATTGTATGCAAAATGTTTTCAAATCGCTCAATTTCTTTAGATAAGGTGAAATACGCAGAAAGAAAAATTATCATTAAGTGGCCCAAACTTTGGACCGCTCTCCTGTCTAAATTATTGGGAATCCATTTTTCCGGTTGTGGATAACCCCCATATTTTTAGGGTCAAACGTCCGAATCCGAATTAAATAAAATAACAATAAAATAATAAATGAATAAAAATAAAATAATAAATAAAATAACGAAAAAAAATTATTTATTAAAAGTTATATTTTGCATAAATTATCTTTGGACAAACGAATTTTATAACTGTGTGCAAAAACTTTTCGATTTGCTTTGAAAGTTCTCGAGAAATGGTAAAACATGCGAGAAGTGAACCACTCTCTTGAGCAAAGTAATAAACCATGCTTTCCATATTGCAGCTACCCCCTATATTTGGGGGGTCAAAAATCCAAGTCCATCGGAGAGAAAGTGTGTTTATTCAGAAAAAGTACGTTTTTGTATCTCATTTTGTAACTTAAAATATCGCATGTACTATTTACTTGGCATATTTGAATTCAGCTCTTTGAACCATTAAGTTTGAGTCTTAGTAAGTAAAAATCCGATCATTAGATTAAAAGTTATTCAAGATGTTTTTTTTAAAAGCATTATACATCCTCTCATTTTATTTAATGGGCCCTGCTAGAATTGTAGCAAGTTTTATTAAGTAACTTCTTGGTATTTCAAACCTCCTTCATTCACTCATACCTCGCATTAATAAGCATCTTATTATTTGATGAATCAGAGTCAAAATAATATCTATATTATCTGAGAATAATAAAGATATCTAAATTTATATTTAGCACTTTTTGACTTAGATCATTCCTTGCATAGCTAAATTTTTTTAATATGTTTCTTTGCATTTACATACCTCTCTCATCTACTCGCCTTTCCAATAATTATTAGGATTATAATAATTGTGTGGAAAAAAAACTGGCAAAACAAAATTCATTTTATCTGAATATAATATAGATATCTTGCATTATATTTATGACCTGTGGACTTTGACAAAAAATTAATTAACTTTATTTACATAATTTTGTGTATAATTAACTGTTTGGGGTTTTCTTTTCTATATGACGCAAATGCGATTATTTTCTTCAAGAAGTTCTCCTCGTAGGGTAGTTTGTCCCAATGCTTGATCCAGGAGTTCTCTCGTCTTTTGGGTTGGGTTAAAAACTACAAGGCTACGGAGTTGAACATTGATAGTCGTAAATTCAAAATTGTTTCGCATTTCAACACCGGTTATTAAAAAAAATATATAAAAATCAAACTGATGTGTGTAGTCTATAATTCAAATAAATATTATCATTATTTATAATTTTAATGTTATCATATATTTGTAAGGCTTGGGGCATTAAAAACACGTGTTGCATTACCTCAAATTCTATCACAACAAAAATATTCAAAGTAATATTCTGCTGAAATAGGAGGAACGCGCTCCAGCTTCCTGGTTTGTATCTAGGAACCAGTTTTTACCGACCTCTTGATATGGAATAATATTAGTGCCGGGAGCAGTCAAATCGAAAATATTTTGATTACTTTTTTTAATTCACAACTTTCATATAATTATGATAATATTTGAGCGTACGAATTTAGTTTTTAAGTTAAGCCAATTCTTTAAAAAACATTCTTTGACTTCTAGCTTCGTCCGCCATTTTCAAAACCTACTGATCGTTGCAAAAAATAATGATATTAACTTATTTAAATTGATCAACATTTATGTGATAAACGTTTAGTTACTTCGAAAATTATAGTGAAAAAAACCCCACCAAAGCACGTATTTTTTAATTCGCAGTTTTTAAATTTGCTAAATTTTTCTTTATTTGGAGAGGTTATAAAAGTTTGGGAGATAATTTATTTACAGCTTTCACAGAATAAGAAAAAGATTACTTCCATTTTGTTCGGAATATTTAAACGTAAACGAAAATAAAGACTTGCTAATTATTAAAAAATTCTTGCGATGTACAGGGGATCATGATCCACTAGGTGTTGAGATTTATATGGAATAAAAAGTTAAATATTGATCAATATTCACTGTTAGAAACAATAGTAGATAGTATTTATTAATATCTTCACTGTTGAAGATAATACAAGCAATAAATTTTCATTCATTATCTTTAAATCTCAAGCATACATATCAGATTAATCTTGCTTTGTTAATTAAATCATGTTTATAAATGTTTACGCATAAATCAATGTAAAATCAAAATTCAAAGAAGAGAAAATTATTTACCTTCAATCCTTTAATTTGTTTCGAATCTCTTGATCAGTTTATAGAACATTTGGTTTTCTTCGTGGATATTGTTTTCCTCTTTGGAATACATTCAGTTTTATGTTATGTTATTTTTTTTATTTGTATTTATTTAATATTAATTTGAGATAAGCACGAGGCAGTGGGTGGAATGTTCTACTACATTACTACACCAAAGAGCGCATTAGAACTACTGAACGCATTTGCTACTCCTTTAAATGCTTTGAAAGAAACAGTAGATGACTGATGCAAACGATTTACGTTTAAAGTAGTAGTATTTTATTAAAGCAAACGATTTTTCTTTCAAAAATCAAGACAAAATATCAATGCAATAAATGCTGTAAATTATTATTTGGCATATTCGTTAGTATTGGTATTTAAGCAAACGATTTTTTTCTAGGAAATAAAGTTAAAATATCAACTATAAAATATATTTAATTAAAACATAACGCTATTGATTATTGTTTTAAAACTTCATCAGTATTGGTTTGTAAAACTTAATCAAATGTAAAATATATTTAGTTAAAACATAAAGCTATTCGCGATCGCAACGAACTATAGGGGACGTTGTTGTATGTGCCGAATCCCTGCGATTTCCATATGAACAGTCATTCAGTTACACTGGAGACGCCTTTAATGTAACATGTAGCATTGTAACGTTCCGTCTTCATTGTGACTGATTAAATTTAAAAAAGAAAAATGTTTGTTTTCTTTCTTATGCAAACGAAAACAAAATGGTATCACTTTTTTTTTAGAGAAGGAACATCCAGAACACATCGGAAAAATATTTGTAAATAAAGAGAAAAAAATAGGTATATTCTTATAAGAGTTCAAACCTAATGCCTGAGAAATAGTTTTACTAAATTTAATGGTATAACATGAAAGGCCCATTTAAATTTTAACGTAAAATAAAGAATGCTTACGAAACAAAAAGAAAAAAAAGAACCATTCTTTTTTTGTCGCCATTTTTTAGTGTTACGAAAATGCGTCTTTGGGACTTGCCAAAAACAAAACAAGATGCAATTTTATTTTTTTAGGAGCGAAATATTTTATGGAGTGAAATATAACGAAAATGTACCAAAGTCCATAACATGAAACTTTATCTTAGTAAACGTCCGTTTAGGAAATGTTATTTCATTTTGAATCTTATTTATTAGAGTTCATAATGGCTATAGAATCAGGTGAGAGAAAAGTTTGTTTTGAATCTATGCTAAACTCTATATCGGCCCATTTTCCACCGAAATCCGATTGACTACTTTGATTTTAAACAAAGTGTTTCATTTTTGATTTTAAACAAAGTGTTTCATTTTAAGATTTTTTCCAAAAATTTTAAGTGTAAATTGGCGGCACTAAAAATCTGCCAAATCTGTAGCTGTGGTTAATACGTAAGTACCGAATTTTTCTTCCATACTTTTCTGAATCATATTACTTCAAATATTAGAATATGCAAGAAGTATACATAAACACATAATTTAATACCATTTAATTTTTCAAAAAAAGTATTTTGACAACAATTTTATCAAAAAATTATAAACTAAAAAGCGTAAAATAAAGAATTCTTAGGATAAAAACGATTTTAAAAATTCCTCATTTTTCAATAAAAACTTTCGTATTGTTTTTTTTTTTAATTCTTATAGTATTTAATCAGACGTAAAAAAAACATTTTGTAGAGAACGATCATCAAGTACGAAAAAAAATTATTTACAAGCAAATTTTTTATTATAAAAATCATAACACTTACCTGATTTATAAGTCCGGAGAATTCCAAAATGATATGTTCTTTGTTTGATCCTTCATTATTATCCCTTCATTACTTTTAGGTAACATACCACACATCAAAATTTTATAATTGTAAGATCTCGATATGAATTTTAATATGTAGCTTAAAAACAGAATAGCTGAATTCTAGTTGAAATTCTTTCAAAACTAAAAAACACTTACCAAGAAAACGATAAAAAATTTATTTATAATCAGCACAAAAGATACTTTTTCAAGTAATTCGGATTATTCTTTATTGTTGTTTTCTGAATTATGTAGATACAGAAATATATACATTTCTATGAAGAAGAAGAATATTCTATAACTATTACAGTTCTGTATGGAATTCATTGGAACACATTTATTCATTGGAATGACGAAAGCAATGTTGACTTCATTTTAACTTGTAATGAATGGAAGACAGAAAAATTATTTTACCGCAATACACACATCTATAACAGCAAGTGATCATGAAATCATGTTATGTTGTTGGTAATAGAAAGGTAAAAATTATTGAGAAGTTGTTCTTCAAATGCTTGGCGTGTTCTGCTTCAATGTTTGGCATGTTCTGATTAGTTTTTTCAAGAAGTTTTACCTTTTCTTTAGGGAAATTTTGCTTCCTATTGAAAATGGCGTCCGTCATTGCCAATGGTTATGTGGGAACTAATGCCCGATATTTACAGTCTCCCGCTAGATGGCGTATCGAGTGTTGCGATGGCGAATTAATTATTGTTTGAAAAATTGTTTGGCATTGATTTGTAAAACTTAAACTTCTAACACTTTAAAAAAAAAAAAAAAAAAAAAAAAAAAAAAAAAAAAAACGATATATGTTTTCTAGCAATGTATTTCTTTTGTGTTTGATAAACGATAATTTTTAGAAATTATCTGATGAACCCATGTAAGACCTAACAAAACTTGCATAATGTTAGTATAAATGTTTCCACTCTAATAATAATTATTATTATTATTTTTTTTTTTTTTTTTTTTTTTTTTTTTTTTTTAAAGCTCGGAAAAATGACAAACACTTTCATCCAAACCGTTTAATCACCATACTACTGCAAGAAACTTAACTACTAGTTAGATTCGTGAGTTTATCGTTTTCTTTCATTGTTTTTAATTGGATTTATGAAGTACGCTGTTATCGTTTAGTTATTCGTTTTATGTTAATTCTTTACGAATATCGGGTGTTAGTGAAGACAAAAGAACATTTTATAACGTAAATTACGATTCATTTTAAATATTTTAATTTGTCACAATTTTTCTTGTTCTTAAATTTTTTTTTCAAGAAATACATATTTATATGGATGCCCATTAATTCCTTTAAACTAAAGAATAAATGATATTAAAATTCAGAAATGAATAACTAAAGAATAAGTTATATTAAAACTCAGAATTAAAAGCGAGTTTTCGAACTGTAAGTCGAAAAAAAGAAATATAATTTCATTCTAAATAAATATTATATAAATGCAAAAAAAAATATCGTTTTCTTTTAGTATTGCCCTTTCGGCGAGAAAAAACTTTTAGAGAAACGTCGATATAAAACCACTTTAGATATTATCGTTCATGGCATAATGTTGTGCCATGGTAATGCCACAACTTTAATTAAAAACTAAAAATCGAGGGTTCGATTCAAAAAGCCAATCCAAAAACCGCACATTAAAAAAAAAAAAAAAAAAAAAAAAAGTTCGCGTCGAAAATAGGCATTTTACATTAGTCATGACCTCAAATCGTTCCACGGGTGCAGTAAAAAGCGTATAAGGGAAAGACCTTAGCGGTCGACTATGATCTTCATAAGATCACTAAAAGTAGGGACGGGGGGATATAAGCTTGAAACCTTGGTTGTGAATAAAGCCTATTATCAAAATTAAAAAATAAATAAATTAAATAGAAAAATACTGTTTAACACCATTGCCTAATTTAAAATCTTCCAATTATTATTTTTATACTTTCAATGCGTTTAAATGGCATAAAACAGTGTCTTATCATTACCGCCCTTAACAAAATCTTAAGACACATTATCAAGAGAAACCGAATTTAAAACTTTTAAACTTATTTGTTTTTTTGATGAAACTTAGAGAAGAGATAGGATTCATGAATACAGCTTTAAATTTCCGTTTGAAATCAAACAAGTTTTGATGTTTTTTTTTTTTTTTTTTTTTTTTTTTGATCTTCTCCTTCTCAGTAAAGTTTTTTTTTTTCTTTTAATTTTTATTTTGCGACCTATGCGTATATATTTGCATGATTTGATATCTGACTAGAATTCTAAAAATGTATATTAAGGACGGTGATTACACAACATCGTCAATTTGTTGAATAATTTATTAACTCAAGATCTAATTTGTTTTGTACACACTAACGGCAAAAATTTCGTGAAAAGGCTTTTTAGTGACGCTTGTTAAACAATTCATTTTTTTCCACAGAAACGCTCTTTTAATTAGACAATAAACGTTTCATTTTTTTTTTCAAACTATGACATCCAGTCTAAGTAGAAATAATATTTTTTAAAACAGGCTTTTTAAGAATTAATTGATTATAATAATTTTTTTTTTTAATTTCTGACAAAATATTTGAATATAAAATTGAGTATCTAAAAAATTAGATAGAAATTAGGTTTTCAATTGGATAGAAATTAGGTTTTCAATTCAGCGTGATTTACAAATTTTGGTTATTATATTCTTATTCGAACTAAAAGAAGCTTTTGTTACGAATATAATACTTTGTTCAAGTTTAAACTCATAAAAATTACTTTTAGATTAAGATTAAAGCAATAAATTTAACTTAAAGAAATAAACTAAGAATAAAATTAATTGCTTTAAAACTTAAGAAATAGAATAACACTTAAAACGAATTAGGAAAACAGGATATTAAAATAATATTCGTTTCGATAACTCGCCTTTCCATGCAATGATAACACAATTTTTTTTTTTTTTTTTACCGATCTCTATTTCGTTAATTATATATTTTGATTACAGCGGTGCAATTTATTTCCACAATATTTTGGTAATTGTGTCAATTTGTTAAATTTTGATGAACTCTTAGTTTAAATTGAATAGCTTATTACATTGAATGTATGATAAAAAATTTCAGTTTTGGAAATTAAAAAAAAAAAAAAACAGTTCTAGATAATTTCTAGTTCCAGTTCTAGATGACTATATTTAAAGTTTAGCTGAAGGACTCAAGTGACCGATGTATGGGATAGGGAAAGGGCAAATTTTGAAATAACGAAATTTGCACTAAAAAACAAAAGAAGTTTTTTTTTTTTTTTTTTTTTTTTTGCGAAAGTGTATGTCTACAGTATATGCCCTCTATGTTATTATAACTAACAGATATCACAAACTATTTCTTAACTTCTTAATGATGACTGGAATAATGTGCCACACCAAGCATTCTGATTATGTTTCCAAGGTCATTAAAATTTAAACACTAAAACGCTAAGAAATCAATAATGTGTAACATTTTGCCACGAACACGTAAATGACAGACTGTATCCAATAAAACATGATTTTCTAGTGTTTATTGATGCAAATTACTTTATATCAAAATTTCCCGTCTCCCTGAGCCACTCTCCCTAATTAACAGATGTTTAAAACCAAACGTTTATTAATATTTATACTAGTCTTCTGTACAATGGTGCCGTGTGTACTATTCTATGTGTGCCAGTAGTAGTATACTGTATTATATTAATATAGTGATAGTACTAGTGTGCAGCATAGTGTTCTACTAGTTTATTGCTTACTAGTTTATGTGTACGTGTACACATTTGAATTAGTCTGTTAAAACTACATTGACGCTTTCCTGTAAAAAGATACCATAAAGATTCTTCTGAAACATCCTAAAAAAGGTCCTGAGATCAATCCTGAAAAGATTGGAAAAAAGAGAAGAAGAAAAAATACTAAACTAAAATTAAAGATAGGAGTTATAAAAGATTGCTAGACAAAAATCGGTTTAAAACTTGTAACAATGTTGCAAAGTTAGGGAATTTTCAGATTTCATTCATATCTTCAAAAATACTAGATAGACTTAAATAAAATTTGGTATGAACGTTGATTAATGTATTGAACATTGATTAATATAATACAGAAATTTTAATACTTAATTTAACATGTAGTTACGTAACTTTGAGAGGGATTAATTTAATTGAAAAAGGAAAATTTTAAACATAAAATAAATTTAAAAAAAAAAGTTCTATAGCTTTCATATTTTCTAGCTTGTTGTACGCTTATATTATCTACGCTATATATCGATAATATATTATACACAGCATATATTATCAATTTGAAAATAGCATAAGATTCTCTTTAAATTTTATGAGTATTTGGAAAACATAATATTTAAAATTGTGTTAAAAGTTTCGCAAAATTGAAATACATAATTGATAAAAATAATTTTTTCTATTTTTTAAAAGTTTATTCTAGTACAATATTCAGTTACGTTTCATTACTTTCGATATTAATTGTATTCTTAATAGAAAAAAAAAGGGGGAAAACAAACTTGTATTTGTTACAACAACTTTTTCTTGATGTCAGTTCTCAATTTTGGATTAAAAGCTTTCAATTGCAAAATGAAAAGTAAAATATTAATCATTAATGTGTTCGTTTAGTTAATAAGGAAATGTCCAAAAGAGACGTTTAAACGCAACAACATCTTCTTCAGCAACTCGTGCAGTGAATTGTTCTGTTTCGGTGGTAAAGAGGGTTGTTTTTCCGGCAATTGTTTTCTAAGAAAGCACTTAAGTCAAAATATTAATGCGCTGACCTCCTTTGGACTTCCATTTCAAAAGGGTCAGTCATTTGTGTGAAAGTGGCGCCATTAAGAAAGTTGGTAACCTAAAAAAAGAAATTTGTTTCTTTTGTGATGAAGATAAGACTAAAACACGTTGTGTAAGATTAGAATTAATAGAACAATGCATCTCAATTAGGGTTCGTTTTTTCGTAAAAGATTATGTTAAATCACAAACACAAACTTCAACTTTTGTTTCGTTTGTGTGCTTTTAGAGTTTATAAAACTAAGACTAGTTTAAGAACGTGGATTAACATGGCACATTTGTTATGGGCATGAGATCATTCACTGCAGATTGTGAAAGTTTACTGTGTTAGGAATCGTTTATTGCCACAGTTAATTAAACGTAGCATCTCAGTTAGGGTTACGTTTAAAGTTAGGGTTACGTTACGTTACGAAGATTACGTTTAATCACAAACAAAAATTTCAAAACTTCTACTCTGCGTTTCTGCGCTTTTAGGGTTGAGAATACGATTGAGAGTTGAGAATAGTGACAGTGACTAGTGGGAGTTGTGAATGTGAATTAATATGGCACAACAAGTGCAGTATTTTCTATCTTTAACATTGGACGGCACCACTTGATAAACTAATTAAGCAACATTCCACGGTTCACTAGACAAAACACAACTCAACCACAACCTAACTCCCGTGTTCATTGCCTAATACAGTGATTCTCAACCACTGTGCCGCGGCACTTTTGTGTGCCGCCAAATTCTTAAAATGTGCTGCCAAATATTTGAAATGATACAATAAAAATTATAATGCTTCTTTTTATTACGAGTAAAGTTTAAATTAAAGAAAAGTGTACATATATGCAATATTATATATATTACACATATATAATATTATATATATACTTTTATATACTTTATATATATATATATATATATATATATATATATATATATATATATATATATATATATATATATATACTTTTTATAATTTTTCCACGCTTTAACAACGCGAACATCTTTGTCGGCGATTGTCTTGTCTCTGACAATCTTAAAATAAGTTAAAATAAGAAAGAAGTGTTTAAATTGTCTTTGACACACAATTTTAAAAAATGTAAAAATAAGTAGGAAATTTAATGACTATTAAAATAATTAACAAAGGCTTAAACGAGCTAAATATTAACTTCTCAAAGGAAATAAAAGCTAATCATTAAAGTAAACTATGCAGTTAATAGTTATAAGAGCAAATTAACAAAGACTAACTAACAAAAAAATAAGCTAGCAATTAATAATTAGCAAAAAACTAATTAAGAAGAAATCACAAAAAAATAATAATTAATGTAAAAAAAACTAACAGTTAATAACTATAGAAAACAAGCTAACAATTAATAACTAGCAAAAAAAAAAAATAACTGTTACTAACTAATGAAAAATTAGTCAAAAGAAATAATTAATCCTTTAATAAACGTGCTTTTGTTGTACATATTATTTTATTTCATATTCAAAATTATTATCACAGACTATTTAACACATTGTATTATAGGTAAGTAAACAACTTTTAAACTAATTTTTTTCATTGTGTGCCGTCAAATTTTGAAATCGTTAAAAGTGTGCCGCCGCAAAAAAAAGGTTGAGAATCACTGGCCTAAAAGATCCTAACTCCAATGTTCAGTTAAATTTCCTTTTTGCCGTTTTGAAACCATACTAGTTTTGAATGGTTACAAAACTGTAGAGTTTTGTATTAATGTTTTTTTTTTATTTATTTTTTTTTTTTTTTACCATAACAATTGCAAATGGTTTCAAACCCGTAGAGGTGAAGAAATGTTCCTAAACGTTAACTTTGCGGATAATTGGAAGGACAGACTGTTGCCGTTTACTTTACCGTAATTTTAGAATGAAAATTCTAACAGTGTGTAAGTGCAAAGTTGCATAACCCGCTCTAAGATTTACATTCGCTGTTCGATTGCCCTTATCTTCTTAAATTTTATTTTAACTAAGATTTCCTCTCTCTTAAGTCTCAGATTTGTACTGTAAGACTGAGTATAAAGCTGAGAAGAAAAATCTTAAATTTCTTTTGAAAAAAAAAAAAAAAAATAGCGAAAATTTCGATTTACATTTTCTATAATGGCATGTACTGTTAACAAATTGATTAAATTTTATTGAAATTGGGCTATTGGTGTGATTGATTTTGTGTAAAATTATTACTTCTTGCTTCTCACTCAAAGATTATGAGTTTTAAAGCTATCTACTTCACTTCACTTAATTACGCACTTTTAATTTGTATGAGGAAATTTTATATTTTATAACCGTCGTTGAACAGCCGACCCAACTTAATGGGTTTACGGCTACTAATGTTCAACTCCGTAGCCTTGTAATTTTGAACCCAATCCAGAAGACAAGGGAGCTCCTGGATCGAGTATTGGGAGAAATTTGCCTTCGTGGAGGACTTTTTGATGGAGCTAACCCGCATTTGCGTTACATGGAGAGGAAGACCACGAGAACCTCCCACGGTTAGCCTGACGGCAAGGGGACTCTAACCCATGATCCGTCTAGCACTGAGGATATTTCACGTCAGCACTGTGGTCAGTGCAAGCCGGATGCGGAATTCGTATCGACTGGGATTCGAACCCGGTTCGCCTCGTTGGAAGGCGAACGTTCTATCCCCTGAGCCATCGGCTCTGTATGAGGAAATTAAGAAGACTTAATCCTGAAACCTTAACTATAGTTCTAGTAATTCTAATCTTTATTCTTTATGTATAGTACGACATGTAATGTTTCGCCACTTTATAATAGTAAGTATTAATATTTTTTATATAATATTGTTTATATAATCTAGTTAAAAACGGAGGCAATAAACAAATACGTATTCTATTGATAAAAACAATCTGGAAAAAAAAAAGGGTTACTAGCTCAGACGATGTTCCCGTAATTAAATTACGTGGCATTTCTACCATGGTATAGAGCCCTGAAACTGGGGCTAGGTGCTTGGCCATGGATGGGTGATGTGTGATAAGAATAATGGCAAAAATAAAAGATTTAATCAGAATAGGCTATGGAGAAAAAAAAACTTAGCTTTTTTCACATTTTTAGGCATGCTTCTGAACCTTTTTGATTTACTTTTTCAACATTTCACTCTTTTTTAGACCAGTAAACATTTCCTTATTTTTATTCATTTAAGAAACAGAAAAACAAATAAATACGAAAACCACGAAAAATTTAATCACAATTTTTTACCTTCTTTCAAAAATATTCTGTAATTATTTTTACGAATTTAAATATTTTGAATTTTTTTACTAATAACACACTGCAGACGATAAAAGGAAATAATGCGTTTTATAATTGTTTTTTTATTTTTTATGTATTGTATATGTTGGAAGGAGATTTTTTTTCTTCTTCCAGTTTAAAACTTTTATCTCTCATTTGTGCTCTTTAAGAGTTTAGCACTTATCAAAACTAAGAGCTACTGAATTATAATGTTGCATTTTTATTCCTTTTAAATTGAATGGTTATGCTACGAACAGTAATTGGATGCTAGCAAGTAATGTCATGATAGCTAACTCCTGGCATTTATCGATTCAGAAGCCAATCAGGTTAGACACTTATGCTTGGCGTTCCTTACAGGTATCTAATTAAATCTGATTTAAATCATTAGGTTAAGCATAATCACTTTGCTTCTTACTCTTACCCAATTGTAGCATTGGCTTTCAAGCTACGTTTAAATGTATTTTTCTTCCATCATGAATACTTATAAAAAGTGCATTGGATTTGCGTAAATATGAGTAGAAAACATTGATTTTTATAGTACTATTATTTAAGTAAATAAGTTAGATTCAATTAAGTAAGAAATATATTACAATTATGAAATATATTTCATTTCAGCATTTTTTTCGCCATGTTTAGCCTTAAAAAAATAAACCAATTTAGAAAAACCACTAGAAAATTATGTTAATAGGTTACCGAAGCTTTCTGGTAATAATGCTTATTAGATAGCCTGGCCTAGAGTATAGATACATTGATTCTATATAGAAAATATTTTCTAAAACACACAAAAGATAAAAAAAATTTTTAATTCATTACATAGGAATTTTCAAAAATTTGTAGATAAGTTTGATGCTTGAAACAAATCAAACTGATTCTTAATATAGAAATTAAACCTGCACTCTCTACCAGAAAAATTAAGGATAAATATTTTAATAAAATGTTGAATTTAAGAGAGAGAAGAACTTAGATTTTGCAGTTCTACTTTCTTTTTAGCAATTCGATCAATAAACTGCATTTAAGGTAAACGACCTATATTAACTTCTTCGTTAATACTTTTCTAAATACGTATTACTTCACGTTTTCATTACTTTAATAAGTATTAAAAAATTTTAATTAAAATACTCAATTTAAGATGTAATCTAAAATTACCATTCTAAAAATTATATAATTTTATTATTATTATATATATATTTTTTTTGAAGAAGTATCTTGCCAGAAATATAAGAAAAGATAGTCCAAAACACGTTTGAAATAATAGAAATTCATTATTTAAATAATTTATTTGTTTTCAAAAATTTATTGTCCCATTGAGTAAAAATATATGTATTTTCAATTCGAAAATTACTTTTGATAGAAATTTTTCTATTAGGTGATTTTATCTAAAAAACAAATTTACTTCACAAGTTACGATCGCCATCAGCTATTAAATTTGGCATCATGAATATTAAAAACAAAAATTTATATAATTTTATTTCTGATATTTTGAGAAAAGGGTAAACTAATTTGAGAGCAATCATGCCTTTATTTTGAAACTACCTATTCCTTACATTTTCGTATCTGATACATAATATTAAGTTTAAAATACATCTTTAAAAAAAAATTGTAAATCGTTATGAGCTGTTGAATTTGGAAAGTTCTGAAAAATTCTTTCATAATATTCTGTTATTCTATTAGTTACAAAGAGATTGGATGCATATAATATGAAATATTGCAGAAGACGTTTACCATTATTATTATCATCATGTTGAAGTTAGTTAAAATTTCATAAATCTATACAAAACTTTTGTTAATGTATAAGCTTTCAGCACACGAAATTAAAAATTATTTTAATTACTTTTTGTAAATTTTTTTTCCTCCATAAAAAGCAATTCTGCTGTTAAAGGAATTAAAATAATTAGATATGGGCCATTCTTATATAATTGGAAATATTAGTTTTAAAAAAAATTACAAACCGTCTTAATTTAATTTTTTATTTATTTTCTTTTATTACTGTAAGTATTACAGTAAGTATTATTCTTTTTATTACTGTAAGTATTATGTCTGATAAAATGAAAACAATTATAAGAAGAGTACGTTTGCATTAACTATAGCTTTAAATAATTTTCTCACTTTATTTTATTTTGCTTCTTAAATGTAATTGAAATTAAAATTTCGCGACACTTGGTTTCGAATTTTGGAGACAGTCGTAGATGTCCTCTTATTCCAATTAGGAGCGCAAATAACTCAGGGGCAACGGTATATCAATTGGGTGCTGGTCAGCAAACACTACGGCGCTGACGAAAAAGTTTCCCTGTGGTAGACGCATCAAAGACTAGAGTCTCCCGGACATCGGGCTAACTGTGAAAGGTAACGCAATCCTGTCCATCTATATATCACACGTGCAGGCTATTTCACTTATTAAGTTCAAAAAAGTCGCTGAGGCTCAGGGAGTAGAGCGTTCGCCTTCCGATGAGGTGACCCAGATTCGATTCAAAACGAAGGCTGGTTCATACGAATTCTGTCTCCGGCTCGCTCCAGCCACAGACCTAAATTAAAATATCCTCAGTATTATAAAGATCATAGATTGGAGTTCCCTTGCCATCCGGCTAACCGTGAGAGATTTTCGTGCATTTTTCTCTCTCCGTGCCACGCAAATACGGGTTAGTTCCTTCAAAAAGTTTTCAACGATGACTTGTTTCAATGCTTAACCTAGAAACTACTTGTCTTCTGGGTTGGGTTCAAAATTACAAGGCTAGAGAGTTGAACATTGATAGTCATATACTCAGATTTGAATCGACTGTTTAACTCAAGTAATGGAATTTAAAATAAAATGAATCCTCCAAGAAAGGAAAGTTTTTTTCTAGGAGTTGCCTTGTCTTTTGAGTAGGGTCCAAAATTACAAGGTTTCGACGTTCAACTATGACAGTGCAGCAAATACACAATAATATATTATTGATACACATATGTTTAAGACTTTTTACCCTCGTCTTTAAACTTTAAAATAAGTGTTAATAGTAGAAAAATGAAATATTTACAAAACTGATGCCTTTGTTTCAAGATATCCCAATTTCATGAAAATTTGAAAAGTTTGAAGCTAAGTTGATTCACACTTTTGGCGGAAGCCTAGTTAAAGACATTTATAACTTTAAAGTTTATTTTTATATCTTGAACTTCTTTTCTTCTTCTTTCTTTCTTTTCTTCTTTTAATATTTTAATATGCACAAAAGAGTCGTTGAGAAAATATTGTTGAAAATTTTTTTAAAATTCATGGTTCACTTAGATTTTTTATTTTGAAGATTATTATCTAAGAATATTTAAAATAGCATTTGTTTTTAGGAAACAAAAAATAATTAATTATTACTTAATGTCATAAAAATAGTTAATATTTAAATCAATAAAAATGGACAGAAAAAGTAATCAAACAAAAATAAATTAATTAATAAATAAATTAAAAATAATAAAAAAAATAAATTAATGAAAGAAAAATCTTTATTGTGTGAGATAATAGATTTTAGTGTAAATTTAAAGAAACAGACTCAAAATTCTAATAGCATTAATGCAGAGGAATTTAAAAGAAAAAAAGGGGGGAAGGAGAAAAATTAATTTGATAAACGAAATAAAATAATTTTTGTTTTCAGTAAAATGTAATTAATTTTATTATTATTTTTTTTTTAATGGGTTTTGAAAAAAATGTATTGCAAAATGTCAATAAAATTCAATTACTACAAGCTTGTTATCTTCGATAGCTTCTTATCTTTATAATGGTATTAGTTTTCCTACAACAAAATATCTTAACTCTTTCAGAAATAGATAAGGTGCTTAAGATAAGTAGAATTATCGGAAGATGCGCGTGACCTTTAGAAAATGACATTACATGGAGAGTTATTACATGATAGTATTTTTTTTTCTTCCTTAAATATTCTAATTTCCTATTGCTAAAGTCCATGGTAGTATGTAGGTTGGAAAAGTGGTTCTAAAGCTAAATTAATCCACATTATCCCACGATTTAATCTAAAAATAATTTTATTAAAAATCATGTCGTTTTAAATTATAATTGAGAATTTTTTATTAAGATTTTTTTATTGAAAGGATATTTTATTGATTGAGAATTTTTATCGATTCAAAAAAAAATATTTTGAGAATTTTTTATTGCTTCAAAAAATAAATTGAGAATTTTTCATAATTTCTTAATTAAGAAATTTTTATTAATTCAAAAATATATTGAGAATTTTTAAAGATTTTTTTTGTTGAGATTTGTTTTTTTGATTCAAGATTTTTTATTATATCTTAATTGAAAAATTTAATTAATTCTTAATTGAGAATTTTTATTGATTTAAAAAATATATTGAGAATTTTTAATTAATTCAAAATTTTCTTATGATTTTCAATTAAGAATTTCTTATTTATTCATTCTTAATTGAGAATTTTTCTTTGATTCAGAATTAATGTTTAATTGAGAATTTTTTATTGATTTTCAATTGAGAATTTTTTTAGAAATTCTACACTGAAATTTTTTTTGCTGATTCGAAAAGTATTTTGGGAATTTTTATTGATTCGAAAACTATAGAAGATAATGATATGTGTAGAATTGCCCATTGAGTCGAAAGTCTACGTCATTTTGCTGATACGTCTGCATTTATTCTCGATATTTAATTTAGTCTCGACATTTTTATAACCATTTTGAATAAATTTGGCTAAATTTTGTTGATACAGCACTTGATTTTCTCCTACAAGGCGTGGCTATGGGCTTGTTGGCATAAATTTTAGGCTTAAAAAAACAAAGACAATTACGCTAAATTGCATAATCTGGACGTCGAATATACTTACAACCAAAGTGGAAAATTACACCTTGATCAGGAAATGCTCAAAATATTGCTTCCCTTCAAATTCATATTAATTTTATATATATATATATATATATATATATATATATATATATATATATATATATATATATATATATATATATATATATATATATATATATTAAACTCATTTTTGACAAGAATTCTAAAATAATTATGAAAGATGGTAGTTATAGAATACTCTATTTAAGTGAATTAACAATAATCTTATATTTATTTATTTATTGATTAAGTTTTTTATTCACGATACTTGGTATGACTACTTGGGGACTCTTTGGCAAGATGTTTTTAAGTGAAGGAAGGGTAAGGGAACATCAATCATCATAAAGGGAAATTATTAAAATTAAAATTTGATGAATTGATTATAAGGCAAAACTGGAGTAATTTATTTTTGTCTACTATGTTAAGAAGAGATGCTATAAAGCTCTATCAACATTAAATCGAAAGATTTGATGAGCTTAAGCTTATTAGAAAATTAAAAAAAAAAAAAAAGCGTTCGCACACAACAGTATGGTTTAAGCACAGTTGCTACCATATCATACAATAGGCTTTGCTTTGTGTAAATTGGGAGAAAGAAAATGGTTGCTGTTTTAGATTTTTAACTGGCTTGAAGACAATTTATTTTCTGATGAGTATTTAAAAAAAAAATTTTTTTTATCTTTAATAACTCAAGTAAAAGTGCATTGCAAATAATGGTTGAACTATCTGTTTTTGTGACGAAATTATAAGATTAGTTCCTTTGAAATCTTATTTGTACAAACAAGATTTAAGTGGGCAGATAAAACTAATTTTTTAATACATAAACATGGTGCGTAGTGTTTTTAAAAAGTGCTTAAAGGTGCTTATTTTCGATTTTCCTTTTTTAAAAGCCTTTAATGGTGTTTTTAAAAAGTGCTTAATTTTCCTTTTTTGAAAATGAGATTTTTTTTCTTTGCCATGTCAATTTTCACCACGTAAGCGTGCTTTTCACATTGTTCTATTCAACGTTTTCACAATTCATTTAACCACAATCTATTTCAACGTACCGTCGGTCCATAGCATATGAAAGCTCCAATTATTTTACAGGTTTGATGAAATACTTGCGAGTCCGCATGTGCGTACAGTGAGCTGGGTTCTATGAGATTATTGCACCCTTACGTACAACCCTTCTGCATTTTGCATGATATTCTCAATTTCAAGCTTCATCCCTGAAGCCCCCTGAAATCTTTTGATCATTTTTCAAGGCTGATATAATAAAAAAAAAAGAGTTAATCAAAAACTAGTTATTTTATCATGAACGTGTAAAATGCATTTTGTTAATGTATATAGTGCTTAAAAATATTTTTTGAGAGCTTAAAGGTACTTAAAAGGTGCTTATTTTTTGTTGTAAGATTTGGCTACGCACCCTGATAAATACGTAAAAAAAAATCTTGATTATTTTGAGTATGCAATGCTTACTTTTTTTGTGCATATTACCTTTTTGCATATATTTTTTTCATTTTGTGTTCATTCTCAAATGGAAACATTTCCCTTAAAAATGAAATTTTTTTAAAAAATTCCCTTAAAAAAGAATGAATCCATAAAAAAAAAAAAAAAAAAAAAAAAAAAAAAAAGAAAGAAAAAAAAGAAAAGAAAAAGATAAAGGGGGAAAAAAAGTACTTCCTCCCCACCGAATTGCTTTCTCTCAATTTATACACAGAAGTGTAATATGTTTCAGTAATAAATTGCGAATGGTATGTTACACACAGAATAAGATGCGAAATGATGAGAATTTAAAGCATTTTAAATTTATACTTTTGAAATTGAAAAAAAAAAAAAATTATTTTACACAAATTTCTGCATGTGCCGTTAAGAAATTTTTCTTAGGATTGACGACAAAATGATTCTTATCCGTGATCTATCTATTATAGGGTTATTTTAAAGCATGACTATGGTCAATGCCGAAACGAAAAAATTAGGAGAATGTGAACCCAACTGCCATAAAAAAGTTCATTATTAGGAAGTTATCTTCATTTAAATAGAACAATTTTCTTTTAATTCTTGAAATTTGTGTTATTGTAGTGTTTTTCTTTTGAATAAAATTAAATGCCTTATCATATGAATGTATCTATAAAATAATAAGAATTAATTATTCGGTACTGCAACAATGACTAATTAATCACTAAATGTAATATCTAATTTTAGCTTTTGGAATAAATATAAAATAAAACAGGAATAGAACTGAACAAAAAGTTTTACACACATAAAGCAATGAATTGTTCTTTACATTATTCCTTTATGTATTTTTATTTTAAAAATCTCCTTATTTTTGATGTTAGTAATTTAGAAAGCAAAAATATATCAAGGTGTAAGAATTTTTTTTCGACAACGAGATTCGCAATGAAAGAAAGAAAAATTTTAGCGGAACTTTTCCATGATCTTTCTTTAAATTTTGAAATATTAAATATTACATAAAGGCTCTTATTCTTTAACAATATTAAAAAATAAGCGAACGAATAAAAAATAAACAAAAATTCTGCTCAAGTAGAACGGAAGCGAAGCACAGTAATTTGTTTCCAGAAAATGCATCTCGATTTCATAATTATTTCCCCTCATTATTGCATTATTTAAATGAAATAACAAGAGTAAAAAAATAAATAATAGGAATTGAATAATTAAAAAAAAAAAAAAAGATTTTAATTCGAAAAAAAGTAAAATGACGGCAGAAATTGTTTTTTCAAAATAATGTTTTTATTACAGTACTTCACCCTGCTTTGCTTAGTATACTAACCATAATATACTAAATCCAACTCTTTTAGGAAAGATATGCTTTATTAGAAACTTCAACTGCAGTTATTTTATTACCAAAAAACACTTTCTTGTAATTCCTTTATAATAACTGTTGTTTTATTTTAAAATCATTTTAAAACTCTGCGTCTGTACGTCAAAATTCACATCAAATCGATATATATACACAATAAAGACAAAAAGGAAAAGAGAGATTAACGAAGAAAATTAAGAAAAATAATACTAATAAGTTTTATTTATTGCGCATAAGCTGCAAGTATATAGAAACCATAAAACAAGTTAAAAAAAAAAGAGATGGAAAAAAATATATAAATTTTTTAAAGAAAAGAAGAAAAATTATTAATGAATAAAATATATATATATTTTTAATTATTCAAAGTTAAAAAGTGGAAAACAAAATAAGGAAATTATCTAAACTCGCATCAGCTCACAAAATTATATCCTCAAAAAAGAGTGCTTTCCAATATTGTAATAATATAGCCAAAGCAAAATATATAAAAAAAAAAATACCAAATACCAATACCAATTACCAAAAAAATTGAAACGATAATTGTGTTTTATTCTGTATTTTCTAGAATTTTTATTTTTTGCCTGACATGTTTTATTTTGTCTTTTTTGCTTAATATGTTCAATTATCGTTTAAATATTTTTTTTTTTTTTACTCCTTACTCTATTGTATTGATATATTTTTCCTTGGCTATATTAATAAAAAGCACACTTTTTCAGCGGATACAATTGTGTGAGCTGATGATTAGATTATATCTCTGCCTTATTTTGTTTTCGAACTTTTAAATTATTTAAAATTTTAAATAAGTTTTTTAAAAAATATTTCATTTGTTAATAATTTTTTTCTTATCTTTAAAAATGTATATATTTAAACTTTTTCTCTAGAAAGGACCTCCGGAATACTAGATATTTTATAGTGCTGCCATCTGCTTTTGATGATTTATACTGTTTTTTAAATCAAAGAAAGTACCAATTTACCTATCTTGAATTAATAGTTGGTTTAATTTAAGAGATAGAAGTTGAAAATTGAATCAAAGTAATAAAAATATATTAAATTTTTACACGATGAAATTAATAAGGGTTTATTGTTAAGTTTTTATTTTATTTATTGTCTGAAGTATATAAAAAATGTAAAATACACAGTGGGCAAATCATCACAATTCTGATGAGAAAAAAAAAAAAAAAAGTTCTATATTTTAAACTGAAATGTTGAAAAAATGAACAAAAAGAGCTAGCTTTGTATTGCATAAAAGAATACAAAAGAGTAGAATACATGTCCAACATTTTTTCATTAATTCAAATTTTTTTTTGTTCCTGCATAAATATACATATTAAGGGAAAAAAAACATTTGAATGATAAATGCATAATTATCTGAATGATAAATTATCTATTATAAAGACAATAACATTTAATTTAAGAACATTGAACAATTTTATTAAGTAGTGAGCAAAACCTGCACACAAGAAGGGAAAGGAGAGAAGTAGGGATGATTTCCTTGGTTGAGAATCCTTACAAAAATGTAGTGTTCTTTTTTAATTGTTTAAAAACAATTACAGATAGATTTTTTTTTTACGAATAAAATGAAAACTAATAATATAAACTACTAAGTGTTAAATTTTTAACACAAATAAGCACAAATAAAAAAAAAATGGGTATAAATTTGAATTTATGGAAATTGATGTTCTCAGAATCTAAAAAGGAAAAAGAATTTTGATAAAGGTTTTTTTATTAGTTTTTTTAATTTACAAAATTTGAAAATAAGTCCTTTGTATTCCGTAGACTGACCAGCTTTGTTACATATGTATATAATCAATATATAGATTTTTATAATCAATATAGATTTTTATAAAAATTAAAACACTTTTGCAAAAAAAAATCAGTGATTATAGAAATTTTTTTTGTCTGAATTAGGTGGTGGAGCAATAGTTTAAACTAATTACAAGAATTAAATAATAATTTGCTTACAGGAAGTTTTTGTATGAAATTTTTTGTTTGCAGAAAGTTCTTCATTTTGTAAAGATTATCCTTATAATTCCTTTAATAATTATTTTTTATAATTATTCATTATTATTTAATTTAGAAACCAAAAATATTTCAAATTACAAAAAATACAAATTCATATATTATTTTATACTGAAGTTAAAATTACAGAATTCAAAATTTCTTTCCCTTAACAATTTTTGAAAAATAAAAATTTAGGACTTTTTTTTTATTGCATGGAAACTATATGAATTGGTTATACGAATGTGTAATTATGAGAATTGGTATAATAATATAACAATCTATTTACAAACACAATTAAATTTCATAAATTATAAATTCCTTTTTAAAATACAAATTCTAAAATAAAAAAAATTTTGAATTTAGTTTTAGAAAAGAAAAAAAAACTCATTTTAAATAAATATTTTAAGCATGACTGTTAATTTGGATTTATTTTGTCTGAATGCAAATAAATATGAATCATGCTTTAAGTCTTATTTTATTGCTGTCGAAAAAAAAAAAAAAAAAGAAATATAATTAAAAATAAACAATTAATAAATTTTTGAACAAAATATCATATATTTAAAGAACTTTCACTTATTATTCTGGAAGAAAAATATTTCTTAGGATATCTGATTCAATAGCCCTTAACTTTGACACAGTATGAGTTACTTCAAATAAAACAACCTTTCCATCGGATTGCCCCACAAAAAGCCAGTCATTATATGGGCAAAACTTTAAAGATGTGAATGCATTTTCTTTAGAATCCACTTCAACAATTGGTTTATGTAAGTCAGTAGACAAATCATAAATATACAATCGATGCTTTGTTATTGCAGAAAATAAGGTAGAATTTATAGAAGATAAAGAAATACTAAGAATATTATCAGGAAAAATAAGGGTCTTTGATGGCTTGGTCTTGTCAAGCTCCCAAATATGCAAGTAACGGTCAGTACTGCATGTGAAAAAAACATTTTTAGCAAGCGGTGACCATTTTATATCATTCACAGAGCCAAAGTGACAATTTTTTATTGTAATATGATCATCCAGATTGTTTAAGTTCAAAATTAAAACTTTTCCTTCAATTGTCCCGACAGCAAAAATATCATCATTATCTGGATTTGAATGCATACACATACAAAGTGTTGTATTACTAATATGAAATTGCTTATTCGTTTTCTCCTCTGCTAATTCTTTTTTAATAGTAGTAAGAACATTCCCTTCCAGGTCTTTTCCATATTTCCAAGAAGTAACAAACCCATCTACTGAAACTACTAACAAAATTTCCACTGTTTCATTTAATGAATATTTTTTCAACATCCATCTTATGCTTTTAATTGTGCCAACAGGTCGATCTTTAGAAGATCTGTTCACAACATATGCAAGATTATCAGACTGTTGCAAATCAATCACTGCCACTAAACCATAGCGCATACCTACAGCAATCAGGTAAGGCTTACACTCAGATATATCAATACACGTAACAGCTTCTTCTAAATAATATATTCTTTCAGGATATCCGCATTTATTGATGTTCCAGCATAAAACAATACCTCGAGGTTCATGTTCTGCTTCCTCATCAGAGAATGTACTATAACCACAAATAAAAATGCCAGGTTTTAAAGGATTGCATTCAATGCAAGAAACATTGTATTTATTTTTTAAAGTTGGAAAATAAAACTCTAGGCACTGATGAGCAGTGCTTTGAGAAATTGTTGAAAATTCAGATTGTTTGGACTCTAAAGCAGAACTAAGATCAGATGGATCCACAGAACTGTTAAATGATACAATTGTTTTTTCATTAGTGTTATAATTTAAAGCTTTTTCGATCACATAAAGTTTTGTTTTTATTCTTTTTAAAATTTCCAAATTTTCAGGAAGTTTGTGATGAAATTCTTTAAAATCTCTAAAGGTTGTTCGTGACTTTATATATTGTTGAAATGTTTTTGGAGTGGGCTTTACATATAATTCTTTCCTACTATAGTGTTTTCCCATTAAATATGCATTCACTAAAAATGACTTATCTTCGAGGATAATTGGTGTTGTTTCAATTTGTTTTACACTGACGTCTACACTTCCAATAAGAGTACTTTTATCCTGAAAATTAGATGGAAACCTTTGACGGTAATCCAATGCCTGTTTATAGTTATTATTTTTAGAAAAGACTTTTTGGTATTGAGGAGACCAGTTCGAAATGTATGTATCTGCGATTTCAAAGAGGGGTATAATTTTGCTGCTAAGAAATATGTTCTTCCTCTCATAATCAATTTCGATTTTGTTCTTTTTAATAGCCGAAGATTGGCTTGTATCTATATTTTCGATCTTAGAATGTGTTTCCTCTGATCTTTTTGTTCTTTGGCGCAAATTATCTTGTATAATATCTAAATATTCAGTTAAAAAACTCGAATCTAATTCCGTTTCACCAAGATACACGGGAAAAAGAGGCTTAGGTGCAATTTTTACACCGATTTCACTAATTAAGAGCGGAAACACGGTGTGTTCTTGTTTTTTGTCATCTGTAAAGGATTTATCATATATTGAAAAGCCTTCTTCTAACCAAGAATAAATTACTTCTTTCATCATTTTGAAATGAAGTAGAAATTTGGAAGTTTTCTATTTAAATAAATTATTTTCTGAGATATTTTACTATCAATAATTCCATTTTGCCGAAACTTTTATGATCACTAGTTTGTAAATACCGTAACCTTAGCAACGTATTATTACTGTTGCCAAGTATAATAAATTAATAACTAAAATATAACAACGCGTGAAAAAATTTCATGAAAGAATAATAATACGCTGATATCACGGGCATTTATGTTTGTATATATCTTATATTTAAATGAAATATACCACAAGTAATCGTTAAAATTAAAAAAAAAATTTTTTTGCTTCTTTCTTTCAAAGTTTTTGGCAACGTTACTCATTCTTTTTCAGAATGGCTCGCCGTGGTTCCGGCGAAATTTGTTTGTGTATTTAACATAGTATTTAATTATGTAACATATTTTGATTGTAAACTTCCGATCATTTTTGTTACTGCATAAACTTATTCTAATTTGAAGATCATAAACATACATTCTGTAAAATGGCTGACGCTGGATTCTTTCGAGTAAGCTTTCAATATTTATTTCACAACGACAGATAACCTTGCTGTAAAATGTTTGTTTATATTTGCTACCGCATTTGTTCTAAAATTTGTTATGCTTGCTAATATTCCCAAATATGCAATGAAAGTTTCATAAGTATCCATTGCTAAGTTCATTTCTAATTTAAATGCAATAATTTTTGGTTCTTTAAATTATAATTTACTAAGATTTATCTGTTGAACAAAGTAAGATATGCTTGTAAATTAATGAATTCAATTATTGTTAATATGTTTGAAGATCTATATTACTTAACTTTGATTTATGTTTTCCATTTTTAAAATGCTTGAATTAACTTTTTACTTGATTCTATGTTAGTTGTTTATTTAATTAAATTGGCCGCATTTACCCAAAATAGCGCAAGCATGTAAGCTCCTATGTTTTGTGAACTTGAGCATTGTTTTAACATAGGTTAGAATATAATTATGAATACTTAAACCTTATGCAAAAATTTCGGGTTCTTTATTGTGATCTGAAGCAGAATAATTGCCAATTCATGGCAATTTCCAGGCAGCTGCTATGGAAAATTAAAAAAAGAAAAAACACGGTTAGGGACCAACTCGAAGGGTATAACTCGTAGCCCCCCCTGGGATGGGAGATTTCTGTTTTATGATCTGCTGCAGAATAATCGCCAAGTTATGGTAACATTCGGGCAGCGGCCTGCGAGGAACTAAACAAATTATCTCTGAAAAGGACCAATTCAAAAGGTATAATTCGTAGCCACCCCCTGCAAAGATCTATGTGTTTTTTTAAATAAAATTTGCAAGTTTGAAATCTATTTGGCACTTTGGCGATAGTTGTTGGCGTGGCAGATCTCGATACAGAAATATCTCCAGAACTATGCATTTGGCTTGATCTTGTGTTCCAACTTATTCATTATGCATTTTGTGCCTTAATTGATAGAAGGGAAGATATCCCTATTGTGATCTGTGGCAGAATAGTTGCCAAGTGTTTACAACTTCGATGCAGTGGCCCATGAGAAACTAAAAATGCTTCAACATAGGGGACTAACTTGAAGGGTATAACTTGTAGCCACCTCCGGAAAAACCTCTACATGTTTTTTTTTTTTAAATCAAGTTTGCAAGGTTAAAATCCATTAGGTGCCATGGCAATTGTAGTTGGTGCAACCCTAATTGAATAGAAGAAGAATTCTTTTCAAATAGCAGTCATAATTTTGGAATGTTCGTAGGCTAATTCAAAAAGTTCCAGTATATTCTAATCAGTCGTATAATTTTTAGTTTGTAGCGAGCTCACATACTTTTTTGCTTATCAGAAAAGATCTCCATCATTCATTGGTCAATTAATCTGATTTATATCAGGCAGTTAGCAATATACGAGAGTAGGGAAGGCTTGTTGTATATACCTAACTTCATAAAAGTTTTAATGCAATAAGCCTAAGTAAAGTCTAATTGAGTGATTCATTTCCAATTTTCAAAATGGTGTTAAGAAACGTAAAGGGTAATTGTATTTGGCGGATTAGAATATCTTACTTAAGAATTTTCTAATTGACCTTGTAAAATTAAAAATAAATTATAAATTATGAATTACTTGTGATATGTGTAAAGAGTCATGTGTAAAAAAGAGAAGATTTCTGTATTTATTCTGCAAGATCATTTTTAGTTAAAAAAGAAAACGTTTATATAGAAAATAATTAAATAATGAATTGAAATAAAATAAAAAAAACTTTAATTTTAATGTACTATTATCTTTTCATGCTGATATTAAAAAAAGGCTCTTAAATTAATTCTTCTTCTTACTAGAAATAATAACATATAGGGGTCAAAGAAATATGCTGTTTTCTATTTTATTTATTTGTTTTTAAATACTTAGTTATAGTTTCATTTTTTTTTTTTTTTTTTGTTAAAAAAATAAGTCTTTTACAGTCCAACTAATTACTTAACTATTATTTATTTAAAAAATTTCTTAGCAGTTTTTTGATTTGCTCTTTGTATTTAGAATTAGTTTTGCTGTGATTAATAAAATAATTAGTTAATCAT
The DNA here is from genome assembly GCA_949128135.1 of Parasteatoda lunata. Classification (NCBI taxonomy): domain Eukaryota; kingdom Metazoa; phylum Arthropoda; class Arachnida; order Araneae; family Theridiidae; genus Parasteatoda; species Parasteatoda lunata. Next base: position 42,210,254 of record OX421974.1, read on the forward strand.
GTAAACTTTTATTACATAAAATTTATAATGCAAAATAAGTTAACATTAATTTTATATTATTCAGTGTTTTTTTTATTTTTTTATCATGGTTTGAAATGGATGAATTTTTATATTTAAATGATTATTTTGTAGCATTAAAATATAACTACTTGCAAAATATTTTAATCCATTCATTTTTATATTTTATAAAACAAAAATATTTTTTTAAAAAGAATTAATAAATTCTTTTTTTAATATTTTGTTATATTGCTTATGCTTATTTTATTCAAAGTTGAAAACTTATTTATTAAGGAGATAAAAGAAAGACAAAGTTATTCCAACCTGTACTCTACACCTGTTCAATTCAAAACAAATAACATTAAAAAAACTCAAATTATTGTTTAAAAAAAGTGATTTTTCTTAACTTTGAATCAAGAAAATTTATTATATTAATTCAAAGTTACATACGAATTTATTTTATTCTAAGTTTTGTAAGTAGGGTTATGTATATTTGTGTATTATGTATTAATTTAAGTCAAATAAATAATATACAGCCAGATTTTATTATGTTTAAAAAAAAAAAAATATTTGAGTAGGGTTTTATTGCAATTTTTTGTGTGAATCTTTTTGGGTTTGTTTGTAGATCAGAAACCCTGAAATAAAGCCAAACATTTTTAAATTAGCCTATGCCATATCATATTCATCTACTCCAAAAGTTTATAAGTAAATGATTTCTATATTATTCTGATTATTATAAATAATTTTATTTTAGGGAACCAGTGCTGATCAGGATAACAGATTTAGTGATAAGCAGAAGAAGCTTTTAAAACAACTCAAATTCAATGAAATCTTAAATCGTAAGGTCTGTATATTTCATAGGTTTAAATTTTTTGTAATAGTTTTCCGTTATTTGGGCACAAGTAAATTTTAGTATCATTACTTTTTAATTTTTTTTTTTATATTAGTTAAAAAGAAACAATTTTAAATAGCCACCACTCCCAAATTTTTTTTTAAAGAATTGTTGAATTTACCTGCAGAGATGATTGTGCTCCGGAAAAAATCTGGATTTCCGGATTTTTCGCTAAACGTGATCCGAAAATTTCCGGAAATCCAAGGTCTAAAAGGTTCAAGAAATTATTGATCACATTTATATATAAATTTTTTTTTGTGTTTTATTTACAAATATTAGAAATCGAATTTATACTTGGTATCTCTTTCATTTGTAAATATTTTTTTTTCTGGTAGAATAAAAAATGTGATTAGAGATGAAAGTAAAGTTATGCATAATTATTCATTTAAATTATGCTGCATATAATTTATTTCGAATTTCATGTTTTGAAAATATCAAATATTTAAATTTATAAAGACGTTGATTTTTTGAAATGTGTAATTAATGATTTTATTGGAGAAATTTTCAGGATTTTTGAGTTGGGCTCACACTGTACCTGAACCTGAACAGAAAAGTACTTTTTCCTTTAAAAAAAAAAAAAAAAAAAGCAATAAAGTAAAGCATTAAAAATTCTGTCTATTTACAATTTGGCAAACTGCTCAATTCAAAAATTTGTCCTTAATTCATATAAAAAGGAGACATTTTTTAAAAAAAAAATTAAATCATTTTCAAAGCCAGTGCTAAAATAATAATTAAAAAAATTTTTTTTTTATTCTAAAATATTTTTTTTTTGTCTAATTGTTTTCTTAAATTGTTTAATTCTAAGTATTGGTTTTCGATATGCATCAATTTACTGAATAATTTCAAAAGATGCCTCGCTTATACATATTGTTTAGGGACAAGCAGTTTTGTTTATGGCAATGATAAAAACAGTAAATATCTATATATTTAAGGAAGAATTAAAAAATTTCTTTTAATTGGGTGAATGTCATTAAGTGAAAACTAATTATTAAACTTTTTAAATATATTTTTGTTTTTAAAGTGATAGAAAGATTTTTAAATAAAGGTACCTGTAAACTAAAACATATTATGAAATTACTGAACAAAGATATGTACTAGCTATAGTAGTTTTAACATAAAGTTATAATTTGTTTTTTAAATATTTTGATTATTTAGATATTTCTATAATCTGGATTAGTTAAACCAGCTAATAATTTGGAACATGCGAGTTTAATACTCGGAAAATAAAAGAATCATTTTAGTTATATTAATTTTCTATAATAATAAATTGCATTGTGTAACTGAGCTGAAAATTTTCTTATTTTGTTTAGAGAGATATTCAACTAGGGCAGATATTTGTTAATTAAAAAAAAGTCCACCTAATAATTGCAAATTAATAAAAAGTTGCAATTAAAAAAAATTATTATGCAAACAAATGCTGACCACAAGGTTATAAATTTTCTAACAGAAAATATGTAGCATTACTAAGTAAAATAGTATTTGATAGATTTTCAGTATCAGTATTGATTTTTAATTATCAGTTTCTCTATTGACTTTTTTGCTTTAAATGATTAAAGACAAAACTAGCTTGCTAATTTAAGGCTTTGTGTATTTAACTACTGGTTTAAAAAAAAAAATTTTTTTTTCCCAAAGAAATTTTTAGTTTTATCTTCAAACTTCTGATGATTTAAAATCTAGGAGTAAACGAACATGGACCTATTACAAACATATTGGTTAGAATTTCTTGTTAAATTTTAATTATTAGTAATTTATCACCTTTAGAAATAAAAAAAAAAACTTTAAAACTTGAAATTCCACTAGCAAATAGCAAATGTTTAGCAATGCCCATAATAATAAACTATAAAATAATTTATTTAAAATTATTATTAAAATTAATTAGTGTTTTATTTGTGAATATTAGTTTTTATTGGTGTTCCAAGTGTTAAAATTGAAGATTATTATAAAAATGACATTTATTTAAGTAACAGATCATTTTTATTTTAACTATTTATTATAGCTCAAAACAAGACTCTGACCATTCCAATCTATTCAGATAATTTTTTATTTGATGACATTGGAGCTAATAAAACTGTAGAAAATGTGGGTAGATGCAGTGTTTAAATCAATAGAAAAAAAAAACTCACATAAACAAGGTCAGACAGCGAACTCTACAGCAAACCAAATGAAAAGGAATCACTTAAACCAAAAGAAAAACAACGCCCTCTTTTAAAATGCGCAGAATGAGAAAATGATAGGAAGAAGTTGTCAAAGAAAAATTACGTCACATATTAATAGAATGCTTAACTGGGGCTGCTCAGTTAAGTCTTGAATTGCGCCCTGTTAAAAGTAGATAGGAAGGTTGTTGAAAAAAGAATTATTGCGTTTAGTAAAAAATTAAAATTTAGGTTGAATAGGATTAAATTTCCATATTTATTTCCTATTGTTAAATTTCATAAAAATCCTGTTAAATTTAGGTTTATAGCGTGTGGTACTAATTGTTACAATTCTGATATTAGCAAAAAGTTTTTTAGTTTTCTAAAAATTATTTTGCTTAAAATTAAATAAGAAAAAAATATTGTTATTAATAGTAATGTTGATGTTTTGGATTATATTAATAATAATGAAATATCCAACATTAATACTTTTGATTTTGAAAATTTGTATACAAGTATACCACACGAAAAGATTATTGATATTTGTAGTGGCATTTTTGATAAATATTTATTTAATGAGAAAATTGATAAGTCTAATTGGTGGGATTTATGTAGGTTTAATCTTTTTGAGAATGTTCTTTTTAATGGTTTAGATTTTTATAAACAAATTATTGGAATTCCACAAGGTAATTCCTTTTCTGGTGCATTTGCTAATATTTTTTTGCATGTTTTTGAAGCTAAATTTCTTGAGTATAATGATTTTAAAGCTTTTAGATATATTGATGATTTGATTTTGTTTAATTGTGATAATTATAATTTTATTTATAATATTTATCCTAAAGATTTGGTTTTGAAAAAAACTAATGAGGATTGTTTTAATGTTGAGTATTTAGATTTTAAAATTGTTGTGGACAAAATTATTAAAATTGGTGTTTTTGATAAAAGAAAAGCTTTTAAATTTAAAGTTATATTTTTCTGCAACTTTTATACTAATTTGTGTAATAAAATTTTTAAAAATTTGTTTTTTCACAATTGGTTAGGATTAAAAATATTTGCAATAATGTTGAAAGTTTTCAAGAAGCTGTGAATAATTTTTTGAATAATTTGAGTAATAATGATTTTCCTTATAATCTTGTAATGTTAATTTTTTAATTAAGAAAATGATTGAAGAATATTAGTTTATTTATTTCTTTTAACAGGGCGCAATTTAAGACTTAACTGAGCAGCCCCAGTTAAGCATTCTATTAATATGTGACGTAATTTTTCTTTGACAACTTTTTCCTATCATTTTCTCAATCTGCGCATTTTAAAAGAGGGCGTTGTTTTTCTTTTGGTTTAAGTGATTCCATTTCATTTGGTTTGCTTTAGAGTTCGCTGTCTGACCTTGTTTATGTGAGTTTTTATTTTCTGTTGATTTTTATTTTCTGATGAATTTGTATGAGTTTCTTTTCTGTATTAGTTTTATGTCTTGCATGTTTTTTTTCTCCTGGACTTTTAAACAAAACCTTCGGGGTACTGAGGAAGGTTTTTAGGCTTTTGCCAAATTTTGTTTTATTTCCTTTGCTACTTTTATTTCTATTTTTATTCTCTCTTTTTTTGAAAATTCTGCTGCTTTTTAGCGCATTTTTTTAAAAGAAGTTTTGCCCATTTTGTTTAGATATTAATTGTATTCTTTTAGTATTATTGTAAAGGACTAATTTTTTTTCCTCAACACTTGTTTTCATGTCTTTTTTTCAAAAGGCGGAAGACTAAATTTTTTTCCAAAATCCGAGAGATTCGCGCATTTTGAAATTGATTTATAGAGTGCGCGAACTTCTCGCGTTGAAAATTTTTTAATGCGGGAAAAGAAAAAAATAAGCGAGATTCTCGCGTTCTTGCTCTGTCGTGAAAACACTGGTAGATGATATAATTCAAACTTCTTCACCTTTTTTTAAAATTCTGTTATGGGCAGCCCACATTTCTACACTAAAGTTATGTTATTAATTCAAATTTTCCTGTAATGTGTTAATTACACTTCTTCACACAAACTTGGCCTGAATCTGTCAGGCCCAAAAATGTCTTCTTTTTTAATCTACCTTGTTATACCACTTTTCATTATTATTTAAGTTAGCTTGATCTTTTATGACTTTTACACTAGTAATAATTTTCAATATGCTTTTAGTCTTACTACCCCAGGAATGTTTGTTGCCAAATTTTTGGTAGATATAAATCTGATGTTCCTAAAGTGCATGAGTAATCTTTTCTATTTTTCCTTCTATTGAAATTTTTTTAAAAGGTTTTTAGTTATTCTTGGTAAAAATTTGCAATTGGGAGCATCTGCTATTTTTGGGAGGTGCAAAGTAGACCAATGAAAATAAACCATAAACTAATCACGTAACAGTAAGCTAAATTTGCGGTAAACCGAAGAGGAAATCAATTAAATCGAAGAATATCATGGTAATCAGAAACTGCGTTTCAACAAAATTGAACCAAATTTGTTTCCATACCAAGGGACACCTGTTTATACACTTTAAACTTTTTGTTTAGATTTGAAATATATTGCATCAACTGATCAGGTTCTGATATTGCTAGACATTTGCCACAATATAGGCTAGTGTGCCCTGTAATAGCTATATTCATTTAATCATTTAATCTCATATCTTGATTAAAATTATTGTTTGCTGTTTCAAATCCCAAACCTGAAAGTCACAGAGTTTTTATTATACAAAGCAGGTGTCTACTTAATAGCTAAATATTTTACTTTTTTAAAACATTTTAGAATGGTTTTTTTAAGGCTAAATTTTATCGAGCAATTGAGACACAAATATTGAATTATTTTTTTTTTTAGACACAGACTTATGCTTCAGACTCATTAATAACAGATAATATAAAAATTAAAAAATTTGGTTTTTACAATTTCAGTTTTTCAATGATTGCATGTATGAGTTTTTTTTTTTTTTTTTTTAAATAATACATTTCTATTTTTTCATTTGTGTCGACCGGCCTGTGTAGGGGGCAGGGAATTGTCCTTGCTTCAGAAAGGTTCTGGGTTCGAATCCCGGGCAAGGCATGGATGTTTCTTTCTCTCTATCTGTGTTCTATGTCTTTTCTCCTTTGTGTGTGAATGTGACTCACCCTATAAACGGGTTGTGGTAGTGTAACGTGGGCGACGCTGCTCCTCTGCCGTGGCTTCGCCACAGGTGCCCACTGGCTAACGAAAAGAGAGTTAGACGTTCTGGCACTTTCTGTGGCCAATGGACAATAGTTCCAAGTGCCTGCCATTAAAAAAAAAACAAAAAAAAAAAATTTTTTTTTTTCATTTGTTTTAACTATCTTGGGGTATATGGCTATACTCAATAATAACTTTGTTTCATATTCAGCTGAAATATCATTGGTAATTTGAAAAGATTAATTGTTGCATGTTTCATGAGATCAAGTTAATAAGCTTTTGGTTAAATATTTTAAAAATATTATTTATCCTTGTTTTATCAAGCCTTGACTAGTTAAACATGAAAAAGAATCAATTTAAAACTGCATTTAAATTTCTGTTATTATTTTACAGATTGATATGAATAAAATCAACCTGGATGTTGTTAAACCATGGATTGCTAAAAGAATTACTGATATGCTTGGTGGTATTGAAGATGATGTAGTTGTAGAGTTCGTTTTTAATCAGTTGGAAGCAGAAAAGGTATTATTCACTTTGATTTATAAAAATTTGAAATAAATAAAACGATGTGTAAAAATGTATATTCTTTAAAAAATTTTTTAATATAATGAATTTTTATTCTGCATACATAAAAATAAATTCATTATATTAATTACTATTTTATTGGATGTATGGATAAATTATAAATGTTATGCATGTCATTATTCCAATTACTCGTTATAATTTTAAGCTTATTTTAAACTTTTTAGTTTCCCGATGCTCGAATGATGCAAATTAATTTAACTGGATTTTTAAATGGCAAAAATGCAAGAGAATTCATGGCTGAGCTGTGGACTCTATTGATTAGTGCAGAAGAGAGTACTGATGGCATACCTGCTGCAATTCTGGAGCAAAAGAAGGATGAAATTAAAAAAAGAATGGCAAGTCTTTGTTCATTATAGTTAACACAAAAATTTAAAATTTTAGGTCTCTAATAAAATATACTGTTTACCAGCTAATGATGTTTTGAAAACAACGAATGTTGATTCGAATAGGACCAAGACGATAGGATTAACAGTTAAGAATTATGATGGTTTCAGACCTAAAAAAATACAATATTCAATTTGTACCTATTTACACATTTGATGTTACCAATTAGAGGTAAAGTCAAAGAATATATAATGTGAGAAGAAGTCTAGCTTCTCCGATACGTAGCAGGGGGCCAGCAAGGTCCCTCTGTATGACAAGAAAAGCGCCAAAGGTTTTTGAGCTGACGCATGCGCACATCTTTCATCCATCATAGCGTCTTTAAACTTGTTTAACAACAAACTTTTTGCCATCTTTAAAGTGACTGTTTAAAGTGAGATCTTTAAGTGACCGATATCTATTTAAATTATATACCTATGTTAAAATGATAAATTATATTTATTTTTTAATGATTTCGTCACAAGCAAATATTTTCCTTGTTTAATAAGTAAACCTTTTTCAAAGCCATATAAGTCTGTAAAGAACAAAAGCAGACAAGTTTTGAGTAACTTTTCATTAGCTGTGTACATGAGCGGAGAGAGACAAGGAGAAAGTTGTTTGTTGGGAGCGGAGGGGAATGGGGTTGCTTACGGGGTAAGGACGGAGGGACCTTCTATTAGGAGGCAGGTTGTTTTCCTAGCAATACTTCCACACTTCGATGGATGTTACCGTTGCCTCCGGAATAGCTTTACATGGGGACCTATGAGAGCTGGTCTTCTTCTCACTTATATATTCTTTGGTCAAGTATTGTTATGTAGTTCAATTTTAGACTAAATTGACTGAGACTAATGAGCCATTAGGAATAATAGTTTAGAAGTTGCAATGTTTTTATGTGTAAAAATTTAAATTTTTTAATTGTAGTAAATTAAACATTTGACATTGCTATCTAGCGGCTATCTAAACAATTAAGGTATTGTTTCCTTTTTTTTTTATTATGTTGCAATAAAGAACATTCAATTTGAAATTATAAAACCAATACTTTAAAATGTATACTTATTAATTTTACTAATTAAATTTTTCTTATACTTATTTACACTGTTCTTCTTCTAAATTATTTATTCTTCCCATTTGGATTTGATCTTATTTTTTTCAGTGTAAAAAATTGCCTCTCTTCTCTTGTTAGCCTTAAGGTTACATTCTCAAAAGCATTAAATAAGTTCAAGTCAAAAGTAGAACTCTTTATGAACAAAAACTCTTGCAATTTCTGAATTAATAGTGTGTATTAGTGTTTGGTCTCATTCGATATAGTATACAAAGTACACATGGAACAATACTTTCCTTTTTTAATGACAGGCTTTTGCAGAATTAATACTAGTTTTATTTCTAATATTATCAAGTACTTCCAAATTTGCTGATGTGAAATTAAACAGATTATATTAAGTACTTCTACTGTTATCTGTAGTGTAGAAGCATTAAAAGTGACATTCTATTTTTGATTATTTTATTTTTGGTGTATTTCAGGAAGAGCATGATAGGTTATCATCCAGTCAAAAGAAGTATGATGATAAGTCCAAAAAGCGTAGATCTCGCCATAGTTCTTCCTCTTCCTCCTCATCTTCTGATCATGGCAGGAGAAAAAAGAAATCCGAAAAGTAAATTCCGATTTTTGACAAAATGAGTTTTCACATTTAACTTTTATTTTTCTAATTCTTTTATTTTATATATTCTAAAGTCTATAGTTTTAAAATGAAAGTATATTTGTGAGTGATATTTTAACAGATTTTTTAAACTGTTTTTAGGCTGTGGTTATAAAATTTTAAAATCTTTAATTCTTCAGTATATGCAAAATTTTTACACATGCAGTGTTTTCATTACAGAAAAAAATGGGAGAGAATTTCTCATCCTTTCTCAAAAACAGGGTGAGATTTCAAAAAGTTAAGTGAGATTTCTAAAAATTAAAAAAACACGAATAGAATTGGAAAAAAAAATATTTCTTTAATTTATAATACATTTTTAACAACTTCTAATTTCTAAACCATTGAATATTTTTGCTGCATCATCATATGGAAAATGTTCTATATCTACTTTTTCATCAGCTATTCTCATTAGGTTGTTCAAATACTCATCAGTCACTCTGTTACGATATTTTGTTTTAATTAGGTTTTGGGTGCTAAATGACCTTGCAACAGATGCTGAACTATTCGCAATCACTAATTAAATTTATAGCTTTGTGCACACGCTTTCCTATCCTCTACATCTGCCAGCATAGGCTTTTCAATTATTTTTGTTATAGAATACTGAAGTTCTTTGAAGTTATTTCCATGTTCATACTTCTTGTTAGGTCTTCCAGCATAGTTTTCACAGATTTCAACTTTTACAAATTGCTGTAAATTGTAGATGAGGGAATTTGGTAATTCATTAACAGCTAAAAATAGAGCTAACTTTAAACAACTTATTATACAGGACTCTTTTTTTTTTTTTCTTCTCACACTTGTCGTAGCTGTTTTCATGTCTTTCAATAAGGCGAAAGACGAAATTTTTTCCTAAATTCGAGAGATTCGCGCATTTTAAAATTGATTAATAGAGTGCGCAAACTTCTCACGCTAATACAGTAGAGAACCATTTATCCGGTATCCAGATAACCGGGAAAAAATTTGCTCGGTTTTCCCGCCATTTTAAACTAGAACGATTATGAAAAAATGCGGAAATTGGACTCATCCTTGAAGTTGAGTAGAGGAAAATGTGAGGAAGGGGAGAATTTTTTCCCCCGTTTACCCAGAGAAACGTCATTTCTTCTCTGACCTTGACGATCTTTAGATCGAGAGGAGGCAGGGAAGGGATGAATGTTTTATTTTCTCCTTTAGGCCGTCAATCAAACTCAAAGGAGCGGCATGCTGACTTCGTTTTCTCTGATTTATTAGGGGGTGGGGAAAATGCATTGCACGTGCATATCAGTGAACAGAAGATGAAAGAAAAATATATTTATCTATTTGACATCGATTAGTGAAAATAAAATATTTTTCTTTTGAATAAATTCTGATTCTTTGGTATCATTTGCAAGTTTTTCTAGATGTGGAATCACATCTGCTTTCCTTAAAAATCGTGTTTTTATAAATAAATAAAAATAAAAGGAGAATTGTTTATTAATTTAAACATACGATTATTTTATGAAGCAGATTGCAGTTTTTGTTTTTCTGATTCCACTACGCTTGATTTTTTTTCACGATAAATTTTGCTCTTAATAAATTAATTCTTTTTATTCATAAATTTATCAATAGGTTTTTCTTTATTCTTTTTTTAATTCCGTTGATCTTGCCTTGTTCCGGGCTTTAATATTTATGCTAGTGCCTTTTTTAACGATCGTTTCGGTTCGATAATTTTCGTTGTTTTGATTTAGATTAATAAGTTTTCCTTTTATTTTATCGTTTTCCCTCCTGTATAATTAGGTATGAAGTATATTGCGTTATTTAATCATTTGTTTTGTTTATATTAGTTAATTTAGGAATTGTTATTATTTTTAAAAAATAAATATGAGAATTTTGTATTTTTTAAACTTGTTTTTCTTGTCTAAACTTGCAAATTTTTCTTATTCTTTTAAATTTTATTTTTCTACCATTTTTTTTTCTTTTTAAATTTAGGATTGCTTACCTTTTTTCTTTTACTTTAAAATGTGTTACACTTTTTCCTTGTAATTTGGGTTCGATAAAACATCGATTAACGACACTTTTTGGTTGATCCAGAAAACCGGGAAATTCAGACATCCCGGGTAGTGATGGTCCCGAGCATCCCGGATAATTGGTTCTCTACTGTAATTTTTTAAGGCGAGGAGAAAAAAAAATATGCGAGATTCTTGCGCTGTAGTGAAATCACTGACATGCGCCTGATTGATTAAAGCATCAAAAATATATGTTAATAAATTCAAACCTCTTAGCAATAAATAGTATAACATGCTCTTTTATTAACAAACCATACATTGTTTATAGGCTGAGGCTATAAAATTTTAAAATCTTAAATTATTCGGATGTATGCAAAATTTTTACACATTCACCTGACTGATTAAATCATCAGAAATATTTGATAATAAATTCGAACCTCCTAACAATCAATAGTTTAGTTTGCCCTTGATGAAGTTATATCTTACTGATCATATTATAGATTAGGGTTAATAGTTTTCTTTTTTTTATCTTTATTATAATTTCTTTTCCAATAATTAATTATAGAACATATTTTCTTTGTTTACTATTCATTTTTATGTTTTCAATAGGTCTGAGGATACTTCAAAAAAGACTGCCAGTCTTGATAAAGAAAACAGTTCTAAAAGTCGGAGAAGGTCTAAATCACCTTCACCGTCTCGCCACTCCAAGAAAAAGGAAAGGTTTGTATAATTATGGCTATATTTATGTAATTTCATGCCAAGTTTTTCATGACTATTTTCAATTTTTTTTCCTCGTAAGTTCTGTTTTATTGTTGTTTGAAAATATTTTCTCTAACCAATTTTGGAGCATAACAAATTTATACATTATGCTCTCCATTATCCAGCCTGTGCCCTTGACTATCTAGCTTCCATACTACTTGGAATGGTATAAAATTTGAAATTTAGAAACTTGCCGCTAGTAAAAATCTTTTTGGAATGTGGAAAGTGAAAATGAGGAATGTTAAAGTGGTTGTTTATATATTTTGACATTTTCTAGTAATAAATTTTCAATTTGAGAAGTTCACAGTTTTGCATTAATAATATTTTTGCTGTAATAATTTGTCTTAAGGTGTGTGTCATTTATTTTTAATTCCAGAGGTGAAATTTTGTCCTGTCTACTTTGCGGGCCTACTCTTCTGCAACATTTGTCCGTATATTTGGGTGTTTACTATGCATTTTTTTATCCACTTTTCACATTGAAGCTTAAAAGTACATTTGTTCGAGGAGACGGATAGGTGTGCCATAATTCCTGCATTTATAATTGTATTACAACTACATTTCATTTCCTGTACTTCACTTCTCAGACATTTGTGATGTTAAAAATGTCAAATTTTACTTAATTCAATTCTCAAATTTTAAATAATTAATACTCAAATTTTAAATAAAACTATATTTGTTAAAATGGGGATTTTCATTGCCTATACCTTTTACAGGTCTCGCTCCCGTTCAGTTCAGAGAAGTCGATCAGGAGAGAAAGATAAATCTCCTACTCATTATTCTCCTCCTCATAAAAGTAGATCACCACGTCAAGCTTTATCCCCAGTTGATGATAACAAGAAATCTTCTCCTGATAGAAAAAGCAAGTCTAAGAGTAAATCGTTATCTCCAGTTCAAGGGAAATCCCGTAGCAAGTCTCCTTCTCCAGCTCGAAGGAAATCTCCTCATAGGAGTAAGTCTCCTGTAAAGGACAGAAGATCTCCCAGAAAAAGAAGTTCACCTCGAAGGAGCCGTTCACCTCTCCCTTCAAAGTCTTGGCAAAGTAGAAGCCCACGACGAAGTCGTTCCCCAGTTAGGAAACGTCCGTCTCCTCGTCGTTCCCCAGTGAATCGTCGGCATAATTCGAGGTACAGTAGGTCACCAGGAAGAAGGAGTCATTCCCCACACAAACGTCGAAAGACACCCCCGAGGAGAAGTCGTTCCCCTCCACCTCGTAGCAGACCAATGAGGCGCAGTCGCTCACGTACTAGGTCCCCTGTACGACGGCGAACACCATCTCCTCCGAGACGCAGTCTTCCTAGAAAGCATCCACGTACAAAGTCACCTAGCAGAAGCTCTTCACCAACTCCCCGTTCTTCTTTACAACGAAAGCCTAATAGGTAATTCATTTTTTTTTATCAAATTAATTGTGATAGTATATCTGTATATATGCCAGGTAAGCTAAAGTGAAATGTGTTGCTCATTTTTGACATAGTCAACTAACATTCTAACTTAACTGCAGCGGAGAAAATTCATGAATTGTTTTAACACAATGAAATTTCCACAATGGTAGGCATCAATTATTCGTTTAATCTTTTACTGCTGTTTCTGAAAATATTAGTTTTTTGTAGTTTTCTTCTCCATCATAACACAAAATAAATTAGTTTCACTTAAATTTTCCATAAAATTAAGTTTGTTAATATTTGCCATTGCAGGAATTCCTCTGTTTTCTACCATTGGGAGAAAATAGAGCAATTGTAGTTTGGCTTAAGATTACAATTTGATTAAAAGCTGTATGTACCCTATGGATATATTGTCAGCTTTTTTCCACTGATAAAATTAAACACAATCCTTCTAAAGAAATCTAAAAAAAAAAAAGAAAAAATGTATTTACCTTTATGATGTTTTTTAGATGTTCATTATTTTTAAAACTGATGATGTAAAATGCACTGATTAAATTAAATCATTCCATTAAAAAAAAAAAAAAAATTAACTCTTCTCTAAATTCCTGATTTATTTCTAAAAAGAGAGATGCTTAATCCCCCCCCCCCAAAAAAGTAAAAATAATTTTTTTTTAAAAATTTATATATATATATATATATATATATATATATTTATATATATATATATATATTTATATATATATTATATATATATATATATTATATATATAATTTATATATATATATATATATATATATATATATATATATATATATATATATATATATATATGGGTCATTCTCACTGAAATGGTATAAATAGACTAAAAATTTTTCTTAAATTAAAGTAATTAAAAAAGTGATAAAAATTACATAAATGCCTTTATTTATTTTTGTTATAGGTCCTTATAATAATGGTCAAGTTTCCTATTTTATTTTTTACAAGATTTAAAATATTTTAAATTCTGTCTTGTCCATGGAGGAGATGTAATTTCTGTCTTGCTTGTCTAATGCTAAGTTTTTTCAGCTCCCTCCTCTTTTAGATTTGAGCATTTGATTGCGTCCTTTTTTCTTTTTTTCTTTTTTTTTTTTTTTTTTTTTGCATTTTGGTTTTGCCATTTTTATCCTAAAATTTGAAGAGAAAAAAAATTTTAAACATCACAGAAATTATTTGGAAAAATTGCCAATACTTACTTCTCCGATAAAAAAAAAAGTTAAACTTAATTGATTTTCTTTAAAAATACAAAGAAATTAACACATTCAAGACTTAACTGAGCAGCCCCAGTTAAGCATTCTATTAGTATGTGACGTAATTTTTCTTTGACAACTTCTTCCTATCATTTTCTCATTCTGCGCATTTTAAAAGAGGGCGTTGTTTTTCTTTTGGTTTAAGTGATTCCTTTTCATTTGGTTTGCTGTAGAGTTCGCTGTCTGACCTTGTTTATGTGAGTTTTTATTTTCTGAAGAATTTGAGTTTCTGATGAGTTGTATGAGTTTCTTTTCTGTATTAGTTTTATGTCTTGCATGTTTTTTTCTCCTGGACTTTTAAACAAAACCTTCGGGGTACTGAGGAAGGTTTTTAGGCTTTTGCCTTCTTCCTCAATAGAAAAGGTTTTGCTTTTTGGCCACTGGGGCCGGTACCCCCTGAAGACGTCGGCTTCAGTGGTCATATTTTTAATTTTGTTTTATTTCCTTTGCTACATTTATTTCTATTTTTATTCTCTCTTTTTTTGAAAATTCTGCTGCTTTTTAGCGCATTTTTTTAAAAGAAGTTTTGTTCATTTTGTTTAGATATTAATTGTATTCTTTTAGTATTATAATAAAATATTAAATGCATTCAGCAAAAATGCATATGATTGATTAGTTAGACCTTTACAAATAATGATGCAGAAAAATATTAAGAAATCTGCTGTATTTCCTAGTATTTATTACTAAGGGACTAAGAAAATCACCTTTTTGTGAGAATGACCCATATATACATATAAATATACAATATAAATTTTTTAATGCTTGCTTGTTTGTTCTTATGGATTTTAATTTTATTTTTTAAATGCAGTTTATTATTTGCATTTTAGCATTTTTTTTCAAATTCTAATAAAATATCTGAATTGAGAATTGCATAGTTAAACGGACATTATTAAGTTATTATAAGCAATAAGTTTTATAATTTGAAGTCTTTATTTCTCTATTGAGACCAAATTGAGTAAAAACCTCGGTATTGAATTTTGTATTTAAAAATAAGTTTTGCGCTTTTTGTAATTAAATTTATTTCTTATTAAAATTAAATTCTTAATTTTTCAGCTTAAATTTAATTTATATTAATGTCTATTAAACATGTTTAATTGGTGATTTTATAGGAAAATGCGGGCAACATCTGAATCGTCATCTGCTTCTTCCGGTTCTTCTGGTTCAGCTTCACCTCAGCCTCCTAAAAAATCAAAGAAAAGGGCATCAGTGGATCCTGAACATCCAGATGCCATGAAAAAAATGGTATTAGTTGAACTTAATTAATTATTTCAATTTATATAATTTTAGAATTCCTGCGATAGTACAATATGAAACCAAACAAACACTATAGTGATATAGAGAAAGTATTGTTTTTTGAAGTTGATTGTTATATGTAATTTAAGCAATATATTTTTACATGTAACTCAATATTTTCACAGGTTCATATTTTATGTTTGACTGTAATTAATATTTTGGTTGTGTTTATTGAGTTTGCTTTCATGAAATAATTGCTTATTTTTCAAATCATTTAGGGCTTTAATTGAAAATTCATTTTAACTTTTGCTCTAGATTACTATCAGGGGTCTGTCTAGGTTTCTCTGAGAGGTACCTATTTTGTGAAAATTTAGACATAATTTGTGAAAAATTAGAAATTATATTTAAAAATCAACACATAAATATGCTGAAAATATAGATTTATCGTTTCTTAAGGGATACAAAAATAAAATTTTAAGAAAAAATATTTTGTGAAACTACCGTTTTTCCTAAAATTGAATTTGTGAAACTACCGTTTTTCCTAAAGTTGAATTTGTGAAGGTACTGCTAAACGGTAGTAAATTCGGCCTGGACAGACCCCTGACTATACATCTCTACAAATGTGTCAAAGATTATGTGAGTGTACTTTATTATTAAAATCAGCCAGTTTTATCTTCAGTTAATAATCAGTCAGTACAATTTAGAAATTTTTTTTACCTTACAAATGGAATGTCTTATGCCAAGTTATAACATATCTAAAACTTAATGTGCATCCGAAATGAACTGTGAGTATTAAGTGTTTAGTTAAAAATGTCGCAATTGGTATAGAAAAGCAAACTGGTTTGATATTTGTGCAAATTACTTTATTTTCTAATCATCTCTACAATTATCATCTGCGATTGGGACCACTAAATAAAGATTGCTATGTTCTATTTTATTTCTGGTGTTTCATTTTCTAATACAATGTTTTTAAATAATTGTAAAATTATTATTGTAAACAAGTTGGCCTTAAAAATAATTAACATAGATATGTGTTACATTTATTAGTAGTTTTGCTGGAACCAAAAGTTATTTATTTTTAGACAGAATGATAAATACAATATTATAAGTGTACAAAGAATGATTTGATTATAAATCTGAAAGTATTTCTTTTATTTAAGTTAATTTACTGAAATTAAAATAATGTTAGGATTAAATGAAATTGTTATTTATTATATTTGTAATATTTAGAAATGATTGTGCTCCAGAAAAAATCCCGATTTTCAGAATTCTGCATTCCGAAAGTTTCCAGAAACCCAAGCTCCAGAAGTTTCAAGCAATCATCAATCGCATTTATGTATAAAAATTCTTGTATATTTTATTTACAAATATTGGAACTAGAATTTATAATTGGTATCTTTCATTTGTAAACATTTGTTTCTGGTAGAAAATGTGATTAGAGATGAAAGTAAACTTATACATCATTATTCATTTAAATTATGCCGCATATAATTTATTTAGAATGTTTTATGTTTTGAAAATCAATCATTTAAATTTATAAAGTAATTACATTTTTGAAATGCGTCATTAATGATTTTACTAAAGAAATTTTTAGGATTTTTGAGTTTGGCTCACAATTACCCCTGAATATTGATATTTTTTTTAGTCCATTTCTTTGAATGAATATTGATGACTCATTGACATATATTGGTATTTCATTTCAGGAAAAAGAAGCATTTGATATCAATCCTAAAAAAGATTCAATACAAAAAACTAGACATTACCGTTCACATGGCAGAGAATCTGATTCTAGTTCAGAAGAAGAGTCGCCAGTTAGGAGGCCTTTGCAAGGCAAATCAAAAATGTCCAAAAAAGTAATGAAATTTTTTTTTTTTTTTTTTTGTCTTATACATATTGCAGTATATATTTTTTGATATGAAACCTAGCCATGTTAATTTTTCCAGTTTTGATTATTGCTTTGTGATATAGTTTAACATGTAAAATGTTTAATTTGTGTGTAAGATCCACTTAATTTTTAAAATTCATGAATTTATCTATGATTTCCTTTCATTCAGTTTTTCAATTAATCCACTCTACTCACCTAATTGATTTTGTTTATTTTGTTTGTGATATTAATAAGTTGATACAATTATTTTAATTGACAATTGACTTCAAAAAAGCTACTATATATAAAATCACCCACTTTTATTTATAGAATCTTTTTGTGATAAATAAATATAGAGGGAGTAAATTATTAATTTTCATAAGTATAATTTTTGAATCAAATAGTTTAACAAAATATGTTTAGAATGACAGTTATGGATTTCAAGTTATAAAAAAATTTAAATTTAACTTCCATATAATTCTTACAAAAAAAAAATATGAATGCAGAGTATTCAAATTGCAGTTAAGAATCTCTCATCCAAATTACCTAGGTTGAAAAGTAGTTTTTTAATTATGTGTTTCTTTTTCAATTATGAAAAAAAAAAAAAAAATTCCATACAAGATAAGATTTTTTGATAATTTGCTTGTTTTTTGTGTATTTATTAGGGCGCTGCTAGAAGTTCATCTTCCTCCTCTTCTGGGTCTTCAGGATCTCATTCTGCATCACCTTCACCTAGAAAAGGAAGACCTAGTCCTTATGATCGAAGGTAAAAAAGCACTTTATTTATGGCTGTGTATGATGTAATATTACACAAATAATTCATCAATTTTGTTCAGTTAAATATTTTTAGTTTCAACCTAGTAGGATGTTAATATTTTTTATTATAGAAAAGATTCATATTGTGTCAAAAGTTTTTGTGGAGGTATTTTGAAATTGCATTTACAATAATTATAATTTCTTTTAGAAAGAATTGTGCATGGGTGCCCTCTTCAGTCCTGAGGGCTGAAATTAATTTTGAGAAAAAAATCAGTGGACTGAATTACATCCTCAAATTAATATTTATTTCCAATTTTTTTATTCAAATTGTTTTCAAAAAATAAATAAAATGTACATTAAAAAAAAATGCAAATAAATCTGTGAAGATAAAAAAAAAAATACTTTTTTTGTTATTTTTCATAATTATTAAAAATGATCACTGATAATGTCACACCAAACTTAAAGAATGAGAATGACTAACTTCATCTGATTGTGTATGCAAATTTTAAATCAAATTCTGCTTGAGTTTGTAATTTTTCCTGACATTTTGAGAGGTTACAAAAAAAAAAAAAAAAACTAATTATGATTATTTTCCTTGAAAAATGAAGCTTATAAGGGAAAAACTTTATTCTGGTAAAGTGTAAAGATATAAAGTAATATAATAAGTATAATAATATAGTAAGTAATGATATAAATGCCACCAAGAAAAAGTTGGTGTTGCAAAAATATACATGAGGTTAGCTGTTATTTTTGTTTTGTCAGCTGTAGAAAATAAATTCATAAAATAAAAATGCTTTTTTAGAAAAAATAATCCAAGTCATTAATATATTATGTGGGACAGAACAGATCATATTTTTTCGGATTTACAGCTCATGTAAAGTGATAGCGCTAATGCTAGACCGTGTAAATTGATAAAAAAATAAGCTCAGTCTTGAATTTTCTTTAGAGTGGCACTCGTGATTGTGAGTAATAATATAAGAATTTTCTTCATGTATTGTTTCATTAAACCAATTTTATGACATTTACTTGATAGTTTTTTTTTTTTTTTTTGTGAAATTATACATTTAATGAATACTTTTTGTGCTGAAAAACTGACATTTTCTATTTTTATTTGTATCTTAATTTATTAAACGTTGAAGCTCAATGTGAAAATACTATAATGTTTACTTGATTAAGTGGTTCAATTAGATGCTCATTTGAATATTCCAGTTACCACAATATATAAAAGCATTTTAAAAAAAATCTTGTTATTCATAATTTTAACACTACTATTTTAGATCTCAGTAGATATAATATAATTACTTATAAATAATATTACAATAAGTTTTTAATGCTTTATGGCATTTATTATTATCTTTTATGGTCATTCAAAAGAATGCTGGTATTATAAAATTGTATTTTTTGTATAATCTTTTAATGTGACATAAAAAAAACTAGAAATGTAATTAACTGATATAATTTTTTCCCCAGTCATTTTGTAACCTATATAAACAGTAATTGTCTTAAAATTTACCTATTAATCAGCAGGTATATTGAATAAATGGTTTTATTATTACCCAGAGTTATTAAAAAAAAAAAAATAGTCAACTTGATTTATAAGTGAATTTGTTGTGAAATAAATAACAATAACATATCTTCACACCAAACTTGACTAAGTTTAATAATTTAGCAAATATTTTATGCATTTGTCACCAAAAAAGCATGATTTACCATAGAAACTAAAGCATCTGCTTATAATTAACTATTATATTTTTTATTTTTTACACTGGCCTCATGATGAAAAAATTTTTAAAAAAACAAACAAACTATTTCATTTAGGACATACATTTATTAAAATGTAAATACATTTATAAAATGTAAATACTCTATACATTTATTAAAATGTAAAAAAAGTAATTTAGCTGTTGATAAATTTTGTCAATAACTGTAATTTTTTTATTACTTCAGTAAATTGTTTGATAGTATTACATTATTTTGTTCACAGAAAATATGAAAATCATGTTTTCGGCATTATCATTTTTATTTACATGTTGTGTTCCTGCAATATCTGTTTTATTTTGTAGTGAAAGTATAGATTTCTTAAATACTTCCCACATAAAAAAAAATTTTTGCTTCTAAATTTTTAGAACTATTTATTAAAACTTTAAATTAGTTTTGAAATTTCCATTCAACAAAAAGTTATAGAATTTAAAACAAAACAGAATACTGATAAATTATTTACTGTATCAAAACATGAGGTAAAACTTAATTTACTGTAGACTTGAAAATTTGAATATTTTGCATAGTTGATGCAACTATAGTTTTAATAAATGACTCACAATTTGTATAGTGTAGACGTTATATGATAACAGTGGTGCAAGTGCTGCGCCGATCTGCGCCAATTGTGGAAACCTGCGCCTACATGCTCCAAATTGAAGTATTTGGCTTAAATTGCGCCAATCTGCGCCAAAAAGGATATTTTCCCATGGGTATCGCCAAGTCACAATTTTGCAGCAACCAAGCTACTGCCATGTGGGGCGTTGCTCCGGATTCTGTGGTAAGGATTCTTGCACTCTGATGTGCAACTCTGCTTCATTTTGCAAGATATTCTCGATTCCAGGCTTCATTTTCTTCCTCAGAAAAAGGAGCCAAAACTTCTCTTGAATTTTCGGGGACCAACTGAACATTGCCAAAATTTAATAGGAAAAGAAATTTTTATTTCTCTTGTTAATTTCATCGCTATTGAAGTGCCATCGTCAATGGCAAGCTAATGGCCTTCTTGCGCTATTCTATCTATAGATTAGTACCATGATCTTTGAATTAACTTGGGGACCATTCACTAAGTACATATTTTTATGTTAATCCTCAGAGCAGTCACAAAGCTTTATAACCTCAAAATTTTCATATCCCTTTTATTCATTTAATTTCATAAATATAAATATTAATTGAGTTTCTTAAAAGTTATATTTTATCCGAGGGACCATCCACTAATTGCATATTGTTTTTAAACATTTATTTTACTTTATTACTTCTTTTAGTGATATTTTTTTCTACTTACTGCATTTTATTATTGTATTATTACTTTCAAAATTTTCAGTGCTCTTAATTTGTTTTAGGAAAAAACTTAATTATATTTAGAGGCAAGATTTTAAATAAGTATGAAGAGAGGGGCTTAAAATATTTTAAATGCAGCAAAAAATCTTATGTTTTTCAGATTTGTCATCCAAAAATACTTTAATTCATCTCTTAATGATTTGATTTAAAACTATTGATTTAAAATTTTTTAATTATCACAGATTTGTTAAATATTATGAGTGTAGGGACAATCTAATAATTTACTTCAGGCAAAAAGTTTTTAGCTTCAATACTCATTGTATTTGCATTTAAAAATTATTTAATTTTTTTGATCATTTCATTAAAGGAATACTGTACTAGGTAACCAATTTTAATAAAAATTTATTAGGGGCCATTAGAGGAATAAGGGGCCATTCACTAATTTACATTTGTAATATAAATTTATTAAAGTTTCCTTAATTTGCTTAATTCTTTACATATTTTTATAAATTCGGTATGATCAATATTAATCTTGTTAATGTTTTGTTGAATATATTATTACTAATAACATTTATTTAAATTATAAGAAAAATACACTTGATAACCTTAAACAATAGTTAAATTAATTAGTTTTGAATTACCTTTTACAGAATTAAATAAAGTAATTATTAATTTAAAAAATAGTATGACCCACTCAATATTGAGTTTATTTAAATTGCTTTTGCCAAAAGCTTTTTTTTTTTTAAGAAATATTTCGGCTATATTAAATAAATTTTTAGGACTTTTCCAAACTGAGACACCATTGATTTACTTGCTGTTTGATGAATGGTGTCTCTAGTTAAAGCATTGTTAAGGCGTTTTTTAAAGAGTTCTGCTTTTCTTAGTTTGTTGGGAAAGGACTTAAAATCAGTAGATGTAGAAAACACAGAAATTTGGCAGAATTCAAATTTAATAGATGACAACATAGGCGATGACATGCTTATCTTCAGGAAAAAAATCTATGTATTTAGGTGCCAGGTATTTTTACTTGGCATATGCAAAAAAGTAATTAAAAGAATTGCCTCTTGAAAATAGGTTACTGTATCATCTTAAAGTGTTGCATCCTATAATGAGAGTGGAAGACACTTCTATTAAGTCAATAAGATATCTGGCAACAGTAACCCCATCCAATATAAAACCTGAGGAGGCATCTTTGTTACTAGATGAATGGACGAGGTTACGTGGGGAATCATAAGGTTATTCTCCTGACTCAAATGAATATGCATCAATTTATGTGTTTTGGAAAAACTAATTTGTGAAGAAAAATAATTTGAGAAATATCAAATATCCTCTTTTAACAAAGCTTTTTAAAGCTCTTTTGTGCATACCACGTGAGAATGCCGATGTTGAAAGAGGCTTTAGTGTTAACAAAAAGCTACTTGACAATAGGGCAAGTTTAAATTTGCATAGTGTTTATGGTTTGAGACAAGTTGTGTCACATATCAACAAAATAAGGGATTTAAATAACTTTAAAGTTGACAAAGATATGATTAAAGTGGCTCGTGCAGCATTTAAGAATTATTCTGCTCCAGGTTGAGAAAAAAGAAAGCGAGAAGAATGTGAAAACACTGAAACTGAGGAAAGCAGATTGAAAGCTGATGAAATTGATTTTCAAAAAAAAAAAAAAAAAAAATTGAAGGCTTCTCAGGATCTGTTAGCCGCAGCTGAAAAAAATATTAAAGATGGGTAAAATAGTAAAAATATGTCGATTATAGAAAGCGGAAAAATACTTTTATCTGAGGCTAAGTCGAGTATAGCAGAATATTTAACAGCATTGGAAGATACCAAAAATAAACTTAATTTGTTAAAAAATAATATATGTTATTAATGAACAAAATTAAAAATTCTTGTTATTAAATTCTCGTTTTAATTTTTTTAATTAAATATGCTCCAAATCTTTGTTTTGCTGCTCCAAAATTGCTTTTTTGTTGCTCCAAAGATGCTCCGAAACAATGTTTTGCCACTTGCACCACTGTGATAACTTTTTGTGGAAAAACATTATATGCTCTATGGCAGCGGTTCGTAAAGGATCAATTTTCTTTCAACAGAACACTGACATCATCAATAAAGTACATAAAGACAATTTCGAGCATATGAAACAAACAATAAAAGACTACCCATTATATTGGAAATATTTAATTATAAGAAAAATTTTTTTTTTATCACTTTATCCTTACTAATCATAGAATTAGGTTTTAAGTAGACAGATGTATTTGCATGCCTTTAAGCAGCATCTAGTCTAGTTATTTGATGTTGGTATATTTTCGTGTGATTTTCTTTTTCACTGGCATTTTACTTTAAATAATTTGATGAAAACAATCAAAATATAAAATAATTATTGATTCGATCTAAAAATAATTTGAGTTTTTAAAAAAAATTATTACTGGTTCTTACTTTCGGAATCCTAGGCTTCTGCAGAGCCCCTTTTGGAAACGGCTGTTCTATAGCATTATAAAGTTATTCCGTTGTCTTAAGCTCTTGTTATTTCTAAAAAAAATTCCTTGATTTCTCAATAAAACACAGTAATGTTTATATTATTTCTTATGTTAAGTATAATTAATTCATTTAATAATGGCAAATGGTGTTGCTTAGTGCCTATCTTATTTTTTGAAAAGTTGTGTAAATTACTGTTACACTAATAAATATAGTTTTTTACTTTCTTCTGCTGGGCTGAAAGGTTATTTAATGTTTAAATAAAATTTTTACCTAAATACCAAATTCTTTGTAATTATTTTTACTATAGAGTGTATAAAGTGTACTTATTTTTTTAGTTCAGAAATTTAAAATGACATTGACGCTAATTATGAGTTTAAGAATAGTAAAATATTATCATAGTATTGTTTATAATTGTACTGTATTATTTTTTAGAGGTAGTATTTCTCCTAGAAGACGCAATGCTCGTGGTACCCCTCAATTTAGAAACCGCAGATCACCAACTGATGATAGAATGCGCAGAAGATCTTTTTCTCAAGAGCGCCGTTCACCTATGCGAGATAGGGGGCGCTATGATAGGAACTTTCGTATGGGAAGGGAACGTGACAGAGATTGGTATAATCGTGACAGAAACTTTAATGACAACAGAAATTACAGAGAACCGGATCGCAGAGAAATGGATCGTCGAAGGATGTCTCCTATGGACAGGCGTCCTCCTGGTATGACTTAGTTTTCTTTTCTTTTCTGTTCATTTTAATTAATTCATTTATTTTAATCTTTTAATATATTTTATTTGATAATTTCTTTGATTCTCAGTGGAATAGACACTAAATTTTCACTGCCAATTTTTAACATATTAAAATTTTTATCACTGCTAAAATACAATAAAACATTGAATTTTTTTTGTGCTATTCTTCAGCTATGAAATGCCTTAATAAATATTTGAATAGCTTAGATATTAGTTACATTAATATGGGTATATAAGGTAATAATTATTATGTTATTTATTTTAGTAATTCTAATTTTTGTTAATTCTTACTTTTTTTTAAAAAGAAATATGAAGAAAAAAATTGATTCAGTTTTATTGCATTCAGTCACACAAAAAATTATCGGTGGCATTGAAATATGCATTTTATTATCCACTCTAAAACCTTTTTTAAAATTATGTTGTTAATTTATTTTTGTGTAATAATGCAATCCTTTCATTAAAGCCATTTACTTATGTTACAAGGCATTTCGTAGACAAATTTAGATGTGTTAGAAGTCCTCATTATAACTTTTTTTAAAATTGAGTTGTTAGCTTTTAGGTACTAATTAATCAAGTTTCGTTACTTACTGGAAAAGTTAAGTACTGTGGAAATGGCCCTAAAATAAATTAAGTAACTGTATTAAAAGAGAATAATTCTGTTTGTAGTTCATATTTATTAAAAAAATTCACAGCCCAATTTAAAAAAGTTTCAATTTATTCTATGATATTTGAGTTTAATTTAATTTAAAAAAAATCTACTAGTTTTTGTTAATAAGTGATCAAGTTTTGTAATTATCAGATATCTGATAATGACAAAACTTGCTCACTAATAATATTGTGGAATAACCCTAAATTATAATAAGGTGCTGTAATAATTGTGAAAAAATTATTTCGTTAGTTTATATAAAAATTCCGCTGTTGAGTTTTTAAATGCTGTGAGAAAATGTTCAATTATGTAGTCCTTGAGCTAAATTCATTTTTTTTTTTTTTTTTTTACAAATTAAGTTAACTCAAGTTAAAAAAAAAAAACATCGATATCAAGGTTTTTATTAAAAATTGACACGTGATATCGCAAGTGTGTACTGTGGTGTAATTCTAAAATGGAATACACAGTTACGTTTAAAAAAAAATGTGTAGTTCATAAAAAGGCTTCTCCTTTTTCCTATTTATTAGTTGACCGTAGAAGACACACCCCTGATGACAGACGCCGTTTTTATGACCAAGAGCAGCGCCGGAGATCACCTAATCAAAGGCAATCATTTGGCAGACGACCTAGCCCTCGAAGCAGACCGAGATCAGTATCTCCGCCTCCTGAAGAGATGCGAAGCGTGGAAAGAAAACGTGGCCGATCTCCTAGTGAAATGCAAGGTCGTTCTGTAGATAGACGAGGACGTTCTCCTAGTGACATGCCTGTCAGAGCTGGTGATAGGCGTAGGTCACCTAGTGAAAGACAGCGTCGAACACCTATGGAAGTGCCTCTTAGAGCAGCAGATAGG
Organism: Parasteatoda lunata; assembly: GCA_949128135.1. Taxonomy (NCBI): domain Eukaryota; kingdom Metazoa; phylum Arthropoda; class Arachnida; order Araneae; family Theridiidae; genus Parasteatoda; species Parasteatoda lunata. Next base: position 42,236,050 of record OX421974.1, read on the forward strand.
CGCCATAGGTCACCTAGTGAAACTATGGATAAAAGAGGTGGTTCTCCAATGGAGGTTCGTCGACGCTCTCCTAGTGAAACTTATCAAAGAAAGAGGTATGGTTTATTTTAAAATTAAGTATTGAAATTTAATCTTGTTTCTCCTTTAAAACAATTATTTATATTCCCCCTTTTTTTAAAATAAATAATAATAAAAAGAAAATAAGGGTTTCTTTTTTAAAAAGCGGTGTTTTTTGATTGATGTTTGTTGCGGTGTTTTTTGATTGAAGCGGTGTTTTTTGACCATGATTTATGTAACATTTAAAAGAGTAAATACCTACAACTTGCTAGAATTTTCAGAAGTTTATGAAATAAATTTTCCGAAATGAATTTTAATTTATATTACTAGATTAATTGGAGCAACCAAAAGTTTACTGAAAAATACAAGGAATTATCCATAGTCAAATAAATGCCATCTTTAACGTTTTGTTTAGGGATTTTATAACGAGAAGACCAGGATGATCTTGCAGAGGATGGTACTGAATTTTAATAGCGTTATATTTTTATTTGTGTGTTTGTACCTATATGAAGTTTCTTTAACATCGAACTTTTTTGCCAGCTGTCTTTTACGAAAAGGTAGTGTGTGTTTGGTCAGATAGTGCAATGTGGTAAACCTAACTGGTCGCTCACGCCATATCAAAGCGAGCTTTTTTTTCACCGAGTTTTTTAAAATGAAGCAATGAGGGTCTTCCTCTATAAACTTTACAGGAAGTCAAAATTCGGACATTATCTTAAACACTATTGTAAATTTATTCGAACAGACCTTTAATTCTTCGAAATTTAATTCTTTAATTAAATGATTTTTATTTGTTGTGACAAATTTTGAAAATATTTTTTTACTTTACCATAATTTTGTGTTGATTTTTTTAATATAGCTTTTAATTTTCACAAATTATGTCTAATTTTTCACAAAATAGGTATACCTCTAAAAAAAAAAAAAAAAACCAGACAGACCCCTGATGAGCAAAATGATTGATTTTGCAGAGGATGATGTTGAGTATAAGTTGTGTGATGTTTTGATTTTTGCGTTTGCATCTATATAAATTTTATTTATTATTTTTTTTAATAAAATTCATTACCACACAATCATTAAATTTTTTGAAGGAAAGGAAAATAAGAACATGAAAAATGAATCTTAAGTAGATTGAATTGATGCAGATAATTTTTTTCCCCTCTCATGCATTTTCTTACACTTTGCGATTTTATTTTTTAAATGACAGTTTTGTTTCTTGACAGTTTTGTTCCTTAAAGTAGGAGTTAAAAATGTAAAACAACTTTTTTCTTCTGTTTCTTGCCTTTTTCTCCAATGTGCAATTGCAATTTTTTTTCCTTATAACTATTGTTCGGTCAATTTTTTTTCTTTGCTTTATTTTACAAATTCGTATTTTTATGTTTTTATTTTTGTTAATCAGTCTTTTTATTTTGAATATTTCTTATTTATTACTATTATGGTTTTATTTCTCTTTATCTTTATTATTTTTATTCTTCTGATTAATTTTTATTTTAGAAAATAGTGGGTTTTTGGCATTGTCATTATTAAAATAAATCGCAATTTAATAAGAGTTAAGAATTGAAAATGATTTATTTTTCTGTTGCATTTTCCATTTCACTATTTAAGCTTTTTATCGTTAATAATTTTTATGGGCGGCTGGTGTTTATTAATATTTTTTATATATACTATACTTAAATTTTTTTAAACAATATACTTACATTTTTATTAATGCACAGCCCTTTTTGTTAGGGGGGGGGGGGGAATAAGGTACTGTAGAAAAAAAAGATTCGTCATTCAAGTATTCGTTTGTTGCCCTGACCCTTTTGGAATTATTTAGTTTTTACTGTATAAGTGATGAGTTTTTTCTAAGTGAATAGTTTTCTATATTAGAACAATATATATATGAATATGTACCCGATGTGTCGTACAATATATATAGCACAATAACAAAAAGGATTGAAACTTATATATAATAAAAGAAATATTTTGCAAGATATTATTTTTTATCTTTACATTTTTATTTCAATTGTAATTATTGTTGTATAACATTCTGAGATTTTTCTTTCAGACATTTTTCTCCTGCCCCAGAACAAATACCTTCACATTCCCCACCAGTTTCTCCCGTTCGTCAGGTTCGACAGGTGAAGAAGAAACGCAAGGTGTCTAGAGATTCTAGTTCATCATCTAGAGGATCTCCACCTGCTCAGAGAATGAAGGTAAAGAATAAATTTATTCTTAGTATGTATTTGAAGGAATATTTTTCTTTAATTAATTTGAATGATTTTATTTTTTTACATTTGAATCAAGATAAATTTTCAGATACTTGCTTCAATTTTATTCTAAGGGATCTCTTACAATCTTTATCAGAGAACTCCCTAAAAATAAAAAAACTTGATTAATTGAAATTTCTTCAAACGAAATTTTATTAGAGGGTATTGTGGAACATATACTATTTTTTAATGATTTTCGTGAGATGGAAATCCAATCTTGTAGATAATTTGTTTCAAAAAAATGCTTTGATCTCTTTGTATTAAAATGATTTTAATTCAAATCAAATCTTATATATTTTTTTTAAATGATTAACTATAAGGTCATTAATAAATAATTTTTTAAATTTTACTCTTTATTTAAAAATATTAAGTTCTGATTATTTACTAATATACAAATTACAGTTTTAAATAATGTTAAATCTTTAAATTGAAAAAATCCAACTTTTATATTTATGCACATCAATTTTCACAAACTTTTTTGATTAAAAATTGCCATAATTATCGAAATAAAAAGACTGACTAAGGATTTTTATTTAAAATAAAAATTTGAGAGAATGCTTTACTTAGTATTTTAGAGTATTTCTGATTAAATGGTAATATCATGTAATCACACCATTACCATTAATTTTACCTCGCATCATGCATGTCGGTCAATATAATTTCATTCTTGTTACCCTTTTGGCTTAACATTATTACTTTTATTTCACAGCATTAAAAATATTCCTCAATCTTTAGTGGTCACAAATACGACCTTAAAAGAGAGTCTGATTCATGTTAAAAACTTAGTTACAATTAATAATTTTGGATTACATCATATTTACATTGTTTGATATTTTAACACATCTTGAATAGATGAGAAGAGAGGCATCAGAATCACCTGTAAGGAAAGTAGAAAAGCGTTCCATATCAAGATCTGAGTCACCACCTCGCCGATCCAAAAATGCTGAATTTGATAGGAGGGTTCTAGATGAGGTATAACTTTCTCCTTTGAAATAGAAAGGCTTATTTTATTTTAAACATGTAAGGACTTTTATTCCTAAAACTATTATCATCCATATTTACAATTATCAGTTAAATAAAAATTCAGCTATGAATTATGAAGAATGTTAACGGTATTTCCATTGGTTTTGTTTTTAAACATAATAAAGTATTTTACTTTGGCCATATGCAGTCAAATAATTTTAAGTAGGTTATTTACATGTTTTATTAGTTTTAAATTCTCTTTTCCTTGCCTTAAATTTCCCTTACTTTGAACCTTAATATAATTTGAGTTTTATAATAATAGTAATGTTTTTTTCTTTCTTTTCTCTATATATCTATAAATGCATACTTATACAAATATATATATTTTCAAAGTGATAGTTGGTTATCTTCAGCAGAATCAATAAAGTTTAAATAATTGCAAATCCTGTTTTTTTTTCTTTTTTTATGTTTTAATTTCAAGCACCCAACGTAATTAAATTTGACCAATTTATATCATAGAATATAATTACCTACTTATGATATTCGAATAAATAATATAGTCTATAGATAATATAGTTTTTTTGAGGATTTATAAAATGTAATTTAGAATGATTTGTTTTGCAATAAAATATGAAAAATATTTTTATAATGAGTATTATAAGTTAAAATATTTTACAAGTTCATTCATTTTTAGATTTATCAGCAATTTTAAATTTAATGAACTGCATTCGTATGAAAAGTTAGGAATATTTTTGTAGCTCGAGGAAGTTGATAAACGATGTAACAATTTGCCCAGAGCATTGAGTTACTGTTCAAAAGGATAAAAAAAAAAATCCAGCTATTCATAAAATTGTATTTTGCATATGAGGAATAATTCTTGTTGAAGCTAACAAAATCTAAACAGATAGTTTTTGTTTCATTGCTAATTGATTTTCATGTGTGTTGCATATTATATATTCCTAACTTTAGGTACTTAGTTTTCCTACAGTTTATAAATCTAATGTTTTTACATTGCCTGTTTGTTTTTTTTTATCATATGTAATATATTATTAATTTTCTTTTTAAAATGTAGTCTTTCTAAACAGAATTTTACATGTTTATTATAATTTAGTTTTAAAATTTTCCCCAAAATATTATTTTGGTGATAAAGACTCATTTTACTTAACCTGAAGCAACTGCATTTTATTTTTAAAATGTTGAAATTTTGTCAGTTTAATTTCTCAAATTGTAACTCTGAAATTCTTTTCTATTCAGATGGGAGAAAGAGAAAAGAAAAAATCACGCCAACTGAAAGAAAAGGATAAGTCATCATCTCCAGAGCGACCAACAAAAGAGCCAGAGATAGTGTCCGGATACAAACGTGGTTCCCAACCCCAGTCTGACAGATCATCTTCTCCAATGGCAAATGCTAGTGACGAGGAACCAAGGAAGATAGAAAAGAAATTAAAAGATGTCGAGAAGGAGCATAAAGAGAAGAAACGAAAGGCTAAAATGACTGAAAGCAGTGATGTATGTTTTTGTTCATTTCTTTTTTGTGCAGTATAGCACATGAGGGGTGATTATATTCCAGGTGTTCTTCGGAATACTGGGATTTTCGTTTCTAAACTAGAAGCAGGGCATGGGATTTTTTCGTAAAAATTGCGAGTATCTCATCTCAGGACGATCAAATCTCTTCCATAAAGCAAAATTATAATCAAACTAAATTTTGAAACTTTCGTTATTTCCTGTTAAGAAGACATTTACATGCACGTCATCCGTTTGCCAATTTGATTCTTTTGATTTTTGTCATTTTGAATATTTGGAACTACGCCGGTCAGCTAATATCAAGATTTTTTATTCACGAAATTTTAATATCAAGCATCGATTTTTGTATTTATCTGATTAAAAAAATATACACTCAATTCGCATTCACTAAATTTAAAAATTGTACAATTCCTAATCTAGCGATTTGTATTATAAAAAACAAGTAAAAGAAAAAAAAATCTATATTAAAAAAATATATATCTAACTGGTTCGAGAGGTCCTAGCTAACAAAATTATATACTTACTCTAGTTTTTGAATTGGATTCTTCAAAAATATATGCGTTTTTGAAACCATATATCAAAATATAGTTTGCATTGGTGAAACCCACTCTCGCGATTCGTTTTCATGCCAGTTTGAAATCCAATGCCGCGATTTCTATTCAGGCGTTTTTAAAATACAATATTGCGATTCCTATTCACACGTTTTTAAAATCCAAATTTGGGATTTGTATTCACACGCTTTTAATATCAAACATCGCTTTGCGTATTTATACGAGATTTAAAAACTGAAATCCGAGATTGTCGCAGAATATCGTCTCTGTATGTCAGTAAAGCAAATAAGAGAAAACGAAGTTTTTAAAGACAATATGTTTATTTAAAAACATTAGTAATAAAAAATGTCACAAACAGAGTGACGAAAAGAAAGAATACCCAAATGATCTGCTTCAACAGAAACTTGAATACAGATAACGGGTGACGTCATGATCGACGCAAGAACGACCAAAAGCAAATGAAAATAAACTGGCCGATCCCTGCAGACCATGGCGTCACCGGCGCAAGTTGAATGCATGAGATCGGCGACCAAAAATCGAACCTCATACCTTTTAGCCTCTATTTGTCTAACAAAAACTATATATTGCGATTTGTATTCACGTGATCTAAAAATACAATATCGCAATTTGCATGTTCGTATTTTTGAAGTCCAATATTTCGATTTATATTGGACGCTATTTTAAAATCCAATATCGCGATTTATATTCACACGATTTTAAAATCCAATGTCATGATTCTTGTAAGAAGTAAGTTTTTTCTTGAAATAGTTACTACAAATGTGTGATATTCTTCATTAATGAGTAATTTAATTATAAATGTTAGTTAAAAAAAATTATGTTAAATATGAAACATTTATGTTAAATAAAATTTTATTTTGTTATCGATTTTTTGCATATAAAATTTTCAGGGTTTTTCATTTTGTGTTACAATCACCTCTAGCATAGTTTTCAGAGTTAAATTTTCTATGTTTTATCAAAACTAGAATTCATTTTCCATAATAGCAAACTGTTCTTTACTATTCATAGTTTTTTTATGGTGAACACAGAGCAGAGAAAAGTAAGGGAATTCTATCAATCATGAAAAGTCAATGAGTTTTATTCAAATTCACCAAAAATTATGAGGAAGTGCTTATTTTAAGTTTGAGGTTCTTACAATTTGATACATAAGGTACAAGAGAGGAATTCTTATGGAGGTCCGAGCTCAAACCTACCTGGGCCCGAAATATTCATTGGATAAAGTCCGAATTTCGAAGTCTTGAAACTCTGCATTTGTTGTCTAAATAAAGAAATTAGTCATTATATATACTTATTAAATATTAAGTCTTTTTCAAGTTTATATATTTTTTTTATACTTATGTTAGTAAAAATTTTTCATGGAAAAAATATTGTGTTTATTATGTTTTATACCCCTACCCAGGCTCAAGACTCAGATGCTGAAGTTACTAAGAAGAAGAAGAAGAAACATAAAAAGCATAAGAAGCATAAAAAACACAAGAAGCACAAGAAGAATAAAAAAGAAGAGGAGGTAAATTTTTTCCTTGTTAACTTATTCTCTTTTATTATATACATTCATTATAATTATTAGCAGCTTTTAATTTATTTTAAAATTCTCAGAAATATTTTTTGTTGTTTTAAAGCTTTCATCTGAAAATTTTAAAACTGGTGATTGATATAGTTAAAATGAGAATGACTTCTCTTAACTGTCCTAAAATGAAAAGAGGCTATTTCAATTTTGCCGAACATGATAAATTGGGTTTAAAGCATTTTTGCAACCGTAGGCAAAGTTTATCACATTAATTATTGCGTTTTCATATATTTTGCTATGAAACATGTGTTAAGAGTGTTTGAAAGGTAGGCTGTTTCTTTTTTATTGCAAAACAGAAAATTTATAAATAAAAAAATTTTGCCAAATAAGTAAGTACTAAGATAGCACACATTATTTGTAAGAATAGCAAATAGTTGCATTTCAGTTTAGATGTTAAAATCAGGGGAAAAGCCTTACAAAAATGTTAGTGCCTAAGTTTTCCATCAGGAAAAAAAAGGCAAAAATTATCTCTTGATTATTGGATCATAGTTTAACAGCCCATTGTTGCTGGGCAAACTAGAGAGGTTTTGGTAAAGTATCAGCTGATGGCAAAAAAACTTCTCTTATTCCTCTACAGATAGTGATATAGTCAGCACTGCAGTATGTTGAGTGTTAATAGTTGAAATAATTATAAATAATAGTTTAAAAAACTATTTTTTAGAATAAGATTTATATACATATTTTTTACGTCACTAAATATGTGCTTATATTATTTCCAATTTTAAATTTCTCTTTGTGACTTACATGATTATGTATGATGTATCAAAACTTAGCTCGTAGTCTAAAAAGTGTTGTTAGTAAAATCCGTTATTTCATTTCTCCAGTGTTGGCAGGTATGCTTTGTTTTTTGATTAGTAGTAGTTCCTTAATCAATTGAGCTTTTTACTAAATTTGGTTTATATCGGAAAAAAAACACCTTTAAAAAAAGTGGTTGTACATATTTGTTTAATACAAGTGGATATTTTTTCCTGTAATTTACCACTTAAGCTTTAAAAAAGCACTTAAGTTTAGATGATATTTAGATTATAAATTTTTAGTTTATATGGTATGGTATCTTGTATAATAAAACAAATTCTGAGAATAAAACAGTGCTTCTGGAAAAAGAAACTTTCTTTTTAAAAGGACAATATCGAAGATAGATTCAGTTTTTCTGAAAGTTACCCCCCAAAAAAGAAAAAAGAACTACATTAATGTTTTATGTGTAACGAATAGAATACATATAATTGGTATATTTTGATTTTTAATCACATCAATCTGTTTAGCAACTTGGAACAAAGATAATACAATGCAATTATATGTTTTGAAGAGTAAACTAATTTGAAGACAATTTTAAGCATTGTAGTAATTTTAGTTGTCATTTTTATGTAATTAATCAGGCCGGGATAGCCTGGTCGGTAGGGCACTGGGCCCATATCCGAGAGTTCGTGGGTTCAAACCCTGCCAGCCGAAGACTCCCCGTGTAGTAAAGTGACTGATGCACTTTAAATCTGTCAAGTCTCAAAAGTCCTCCATGTTCCCATAACAAATCAATACAGGGTTCTCACGGGTCAGGGAGAACAGGGAAAACCTGGAATTTTCAGGGAAAGTTGCAATTTTCTTACAAAAACCTGGAAAATTCCTTCATTATTCCTGGAAAAAAGAAATCTTAAAATTGTCAGTAACAATACTCAGTTATTGAGGTTCGAATTAAATAATTCTAACATCTATTACAATTATTTATTGTAAAAATTTTACATTTTAGACATACTGAAATGCTTCCTTCCTCATATAATGATATTTATTTTAAACAAAAAATCTAATACTTGGCATTACAAATAAAAGAATCCAAATTTTCTGATGTAAAATTTCGTAGTATAGATAAAATATGGTATGGATTTTTCATTGAAATTTACCTGGAATACCTGGAAAAGTCAGGGAATTTTTTTTTTTTTGAAATTGAGTGGGAACCCTGCAATACCTCTGGGGGTACTGGATTAGAGATGGATGGTTCTCTGATTCAGGTCAAAATTACGATCTGTGGATGAATGAATGGGTCCGCCCTATAAACGGGTGCGACGTATGTGTGGCTGAAGTCGGATTCTTGGCCAAAGGCTGAAATAATAAGAAACGCACACTCTGCCTTAAATCTGCTCGGTATACCCAAGCAGACTCGTTCGTGTGGCAAGTGGCATCAGACACAACAACAACATGTAATTAATCAAAAATTAAATATGTTGTTAAAAAGAAAATTATTAAAACATATCAGTTTCAGGAAGTGGTAAATACAATGGCAAACAACTTTTTTGATTATCTATAAAATTAATTTTAAATTTTTATGAATATTTAATTTTAACTGAAGTAATGTGCTGCAAAATTTTCACTCATAAATGTTTTTGAAATAATTGCATTAACAATTTGGGTGTTATCAGTTGAATTTTTTAGTTATTTGTGTTACTATTTTATCTCTACGGTTTTAAAAAATTTTTTAAACCGTAGAGATAAAATAGTAATACATTTATCTCTACGGTAATTGTTTTAAAAAAATTTATAAAAAATTACAAGTAATATTTTTAAATTTTTTTTTTTTTTTAAGGCTTCCGCATCAGAGGACGAAGTTGAACGTAAATTACGTGAGAGAGCCCTGTTATCTCTTTCAAAAGCTCAAGCTGCAGCAAGAGATGGCGACACAGATAAAGGGGGACATAGTTCATCATGAAATTTGTAATCATTTCCATTGCCATACTTTCATTTAACGAAAAAAAAAATGAATTTTAGAATATCCCTTTGCATCTAAACTGTAAAACAAAATTTGAAAACTTTTATTGAACATTTCTCTAGTTATTGTGCTCTTTGAACTCTCTGTTCAGTATTTTGCTTCCATAATTTTAATTAAAGTTACTTTTTTTGTTTGTAAAATTTAGTTGCAATTAATAACTGTATATTTTGAGTTAAAGTAAAGCAAATCATGCATTTCTTAATTGGTTTCTTTTTTGCTTTTAAAACTTTTTTTGAGGAGAAATTTTTCTATTGGTTCGTTAACATGTCTCTATCAGCTTTTTTGTTTAAAAAAAGTTATTAATAAAAAAATACAATGCAACGAATGTATGTTATGTTCACAATTTTGATGAAGTATGATATTTTAGGACAATGAAACTGATCAAAATGTGAAAATGTAAGGAATACGAAACAGTATATTATCTGTCACATTCATTATTGTATTGAAAAAAAAAAAAAAAAGATAAATTAATATCTATCTTAAAACATTTTAACAAACATATTTACCCTAAACCCTATTTATAAATTTTTTTTTTTGCAAATATCTTTTTAGAAAAAATCATATTTTTATTGTCCTTAATCTTGCAGGCTTGTTTTTTTTCTGAAAAAGAAATTTATTTTCAAAATAAAAATTAATATTTTTTTTAGAATTGCAATTAACAAACCTTTTTGTTATCCAAAGAAAAGAATCAAGTTATTTTTTACCAGATATACCAGACTACTTTTACATATACCAGACTACTTTTGATAAAGATAAATTTGTTTTTTTTTTTTGCAAAAAATAAATTCAAAAATTATTTTGTTACAAACAAAGTTTTTAGTATAATTTCATTAAAGGAGTACTGAACTGCTCATAATAATTTGAAATCCATAGACAGAAAATCTCAGCACTTCTCCAATAAAAAATAATAAAAAAAACATTTAGTTGATATTTCCTTATACCAATATTTAATTTAAATTTGTGATAGATTGTTTCGTAATTAATCAAAACCCTATTTAAAATTCTTTCTCAAAACGAAAACACTGAGTATTCTACTTGGAATTTTTGTACACAAGTAGTAGATGATTCTTCCTTTCACATTTAAAAGTTACTGTTGTATAATTTGACTATAATCAGTAAGTTCATCAGCATAAAAATTCTTGATTATTTAAATTTTTCTAATTCCTTTCACATAAATTGAATTCCTAGAAGTGTGAGGCAGTAAATATCTATGTACATATCTGAACATCATATCTATAAAAATTGATATCTGAATTATGCATATGATTAATGGACGGTAATTAAATTTGAACTAATGAATGTTTCATTACTTTACTAAGAATATTAATTAAAATGAAAACACTTAGGATCCAAAATCCAACATTTACGAGTCTTTAAATTGATAATTTTAAAATCAAAATTTTTATTTGCTGAAAATGAGACGCTCTGACCCACAAAAATCAAGAATATCAGGACCCATAAGGGAAAAGTTTTTTTTTATTTTTTTTTTATCGGGACAATTTTGACCCCAGTATTATTTTTAAAAAAAATCTCTACATTTTTGGTTTAAAGAATTCTCTCTTTCGAGGATACAATGTTTATAGTAGTATTTAAAATAACTTAAGAGAAATATTGCCGCTTAAGTACCTCCCCCCCACCCAAAAAAAAAACTTTTGCAAAAGATGTAAGTAAGATGTATGTAAAGATGTCTTATGAGTAACTTCTCTGTCTTATTAAATTGATTTCAAGACTTCACTTCTTTTGGAACTGATCAACAGTTACAAAAGTTAGATCATGAAACTTACATTTAAATATAAATCAATTCATTTATTGGCTATCAATACAGGTGAAATGTTTTCTTATATGATGTTGTGAGGGAAAGAAATAATGTTTGGTTATTGTTAGCAACATGGCACTTTTTCCCCCTCTTTCAATACCATAATCTCTTACAATTTTATAAAGCAACACAAAAACTTCTATATTAAATTAATTTTAAGATTTTAACTTGTTTATTACTTATCAACTGTTGGTAGGCTTGTAAATATAATGAATGACGTAATTTAGATTCACGAACTTCATAGAGATGTGACAAGCTGATGTCACCGAAGTTACATCTGCTTGTCCGCATCTCTACTTTCACATAATTTGGTTGTCAATAACAGTGAGCTGCTTTCCTGTGAAATTTTGTTAATGAAGGGGGAAAAAATGCCTAGTTGCCATTAACAACTTGAACAATCTGGTACATGCAACTAATCACTTGGTTGTGCATAGCATGTGCACTGGGGCTTATTATCATGCTGAATTAGTTTTTAGATCAGGTTTATTGATTTGATTGGATATCTACAAGTGGCTTCGCTTGCAAGTATCCAATTGACAGAGTGGTGAAGATTAACTTATCTAGGTCAAGTTGGGGAGCTTTAATAAAGAAAAAGAAAAGTAGAATGATATTTACAAATATATGTATAACTTTATTTTAAAAAATATATGACAGTACTATACATGAATAAAAAATGAAAACACAAACTCTGTTCAGATTTGAACTGATGAATTATACAGAGCTGCTACTTTACCAAAAGAAAATGAAAGATGGCAAAAATATTCCATATTTTAATAGATCAAGATTTTGTAAATTAAATGGAATCACTAATTTTAATCTTGTTCTTACGAATTTTTTTAAAACTGTTTTTCAGGATGATAAGTAGCTGTTCTGTATAAGTTTTTCATATTTGGACACAAAAAAAAATGGCAGTTCTTAAGAACTGGAGTTCAACAGTTCACTTAGCATTTTAGCTTTCATCATTTCCTTCTGCAGAATCATGATTGAATTCCCAATATTGTTCGCCTTCGTCACCATTCTGGTCTTTCCAATTTATTTTAATTTTAGAATGCGCTCCATCACTGATGTGGTGCTTTTCTTGAATTTGTTCAGGTCCTCCTAGTCTGTAACCCATTTCAAAAAACTGTTTGTGTGGTGCAACCTTGTACCTGCGAAAAATATATAAGTGTTACTATAAATTTTTGTATACGGGTTCCGATTGATGGTCCTTAACTCATGTTTTTGTATCCTTTTCAAAGACAAAGTAAAAGAAGTTTGGACAGTAAGGGTCGAGAAATAATATTCAGTTGTACAAAGATCAACAACACTATTGAAATGTCAACGAGCGAGCACTAAAATTTTTAAAGGCAATTATTAGAAGTGCTTAGTTTCTTCAAGCTTGCTTACTTTTATTTATTATTTATTTTTTTGCTCTCTTCACTAGCATGGTATGTAGTGTTTTTAAATAATGCTTAAGGGTGCTTATTTTTGATTTTCGTTTGGAAAAGTGCTTTTTTTATTGAGTGTTTTTAAAAAGTGCTTAATTTTCCCTTTTCGAAAATGAGATTTTTTTTAATGTAGAATATCCATTTTTGGCATGTATTATGCAAAAGGGTGGTTTTCACAATTCACTCAAATACAATCTATTTCGGCGTACCGTCGGTCCGAAGCGTATGAAAGCGCCAATCATTTTACACGTTTGATGAAATACTTTTCTACGACAGTTATAAAATAAAATTAATAACACAGGCCTGCGATGAAAAAAATACAAGGGGTCTGATAGCTGAACTTTATGTATTTTTTGGTGCTAAAATGGAAAACAATCATGAAAAATTTCTATCACGTCAAGTTTTTTTTTAAAAATCAATTTTACTGGACTTTTTATGAATATTTACCATAAAAAAATTTTCGTTTTTGAATTTTTTGCCCTACCAGTATTCGATTTTGGTCAAATCTACCAAAATACATCTCTATGACATATTTCGATCACAATCCCTCTCTCTATCCCAATCTCTCTCTACCAATACCTTCGCGAGAATTCTTATCTAGGTTTGCTGACCTCCCAGGGAGTTCGAGACATTGCGAAAATTTCCCAGATGACTTTAGTCATATATGCGGCGAATATAGTGTTGTTAAAAATCGCATGAGGAACTTTACAAACTATGCAAGACAACTTTATCTTACATATTTTGGCATGAAACTCGGAGACCAGGACAAATCACTGGCTCCTCATAAAGTTTGTGTGCAGTGTCTCAATGATCTACGCTTATGGTAGGTACCAAGGAAAGAAGACTGCTTTACGATTTGGAATTCCTATGACGTGGAGGGAGCCCCAAAACCACTTTGATGATTGTTATTTTTGTGCATGCCATGTTCTTGGGTATAACCGAAAAATCAAAGACTAATATCTTATCCTGATAACATTCCATCGTCCATACGCCTCGTTCCTCATGGACCTGATGTGTCTGTGCCTTTGCCTCCAACTAAATTTCCAGTCATCTCTTCAGACTCAGAACATCCAGAAGTTCAAGGCTCCGATATCGAATATAAGCCATCTGTAGCTGGTTCGCCTCAGCCCTTCTCTCAGGTTGTACTGAATGATCTGACTAGAGATCAGGGCCTTTCGAAAGAGGCAGCTGAATTGTTAGGCTCCAGACTGAAAGAAAAACGCTTATTGGCCAAAGGAACATCTTTTTATTGGTACAGGAATCGAGAAAAGGAATTTATTAAGTACTTTGATGAAGAGGAGAACTTGATCTATTGTTCTAACGTTGATGAGCAAATTTAATGTCATCTACGATAAAGATGAGTGGAGACTGTTTATAGATTAACCCAAAAGAAGCCCTCAAAGCTGCCCTTCTTCATCATGGGAGCCAGTATGCATGTGTACCAGTTGGGCACTCGGTATATTTAAAAGAATGTTATGAAAACCTGGCTCTCGTCCTGGAAAAATAAAATATATCTACCACAGTTGAACTATTTGCGGTGATTTGAAAGTTATCTCCATGCTTCTTGGTCAAGAAGGTGGATTTACAAAGTTCCCATGTTTTATTTGTGAATGGGACAACCGTGACAAGACACAACGTTGGGTTAAAAAAGAATGGCCGAAAGGACAAAATCTTGACCCAGGTACCAAGAACGGTATTCGAAACAGCTTAGTTGATCCAAAAAAGTATTGTTACCTCCGCTCCACATAAAATGAGGTGTAATGAAGCAGTTTGTCAAGGCTATTCCAAAAGATGGCGATTGTTTCAAATACGTGTGCAAAAAGTTTCTAGGTTTATCCCAAGCCAAGTTGAAAAGGGAATCTTTGTTGGTCCAGATATCCACAAACTCATGAAAGATAAAGATTTTGGGACTAACATGACAGAAACACGGAAAAAGAAGCTTGGGTTGCTTTCAAAGATGTCAGTAAATTTCTGGATAACTACAAGGATTCTGATTATAAAGAAATTGTCATGGAAATGCTGGACAAATTTAAAACTTTGGGTTGCTCCATGAGTGTTAAAATGCATTTTCTTCACTCACTTGTGGACTTTACCCCGAAAATTTAGGAGCAGTCAGCGAAGAACAAGGGGAAAGGTTCCATCAAAATATCAGAGATATGGAGCGTAAATATAAATTAAAATGGGGCAAAAACATGCTTGCCGACTACTGTTGGATGATAGCTCGGGATAGACCTGAGATTAAGCATAAAAAGAGATCATCAAAAATAAGTTTCAGAGGAAAACGAGTATGTACCTAAATATAAACTTTTTTCTTTTGTTTGTTTTGTTTCAAACTTTCATGTATACACCTACAGAATATTTGCTATTGTTGGTCAATCGTCAATTTTATGTAAGCTATCTTAAAAAAATTAATTAAAATGGTATGTTGGGTATTTTCTTCTAGAAACTGATGTAAAAAGTTTAAACACATGGAACTGATTGTTTTTCTCTCGATCAGACGTGACTTGTGCGATCTGACAACAGTATTTTTTATTCATTTTAACCAATAAAAAATTAGCCAATCACTCAAAAATCAATTTACTTTCACAAGATTAAATTTTACATAGATCAAAATGAATGAATACGACAATACCAGATAGTATATACAAAATTGTTTGAGAGAATTCCTTTCCAAATAGGATTTTAGTAAAAACATTAATATCGATTTTACAAAAAATCCTGATGTGATTGGGAAAAATGAAGGTCATTTTCGTAATCAGTGCATCAAATAACATATAAATCAACAATAACTTCTCTTGTATTTTTCAAAAACTTCAATTTCGCAGGGTTGTGTAATTGTATGCAAATTAAGAAAAACTTTCTAACCATTTCTAAAAAAAAAAAAATTAAAAAATGTTTGATTTTGGAAAAAAAACAAAAAACATTTGACTTTGGGTGAAACGTAGTATTTTTCTAAATTCACTTGATAAGTTTTAAAAATAAATGTAAAATTTTAGGTCCAATATTTTAAATTATTGGTGCGTATTGGTATTCATAGTGTTACTAAAAAATTCCACTTTAAAATTTATTTTTTTATTTGAAAATAAGGATATTTTTTCACCTGTTAGGAATTTGGAATGTAGTAATCGAAAAAGTAAATAAAAATTCAACATTGCATTTAAAAAATACAAATTAAAAATGGTAAAAATATATTTGAGGGTGCCCCCTTGGCGAAATTGGCAATTTTTGTTTGGCGCCATTCCTGTTCGCGCGGAACACCCTGCAAACAAGAATGGCGGCCAAAACATAATGAAATTTAATAAAACATCGGCTAAAACTTAATAAAATTGCAATGAACACTATATAATCAAAATTAATAAACCCAATAAGATGCATTTTGAATCGAAACAAATATTAATGGAGTAAGAACAGAATAAAAAAGGAAAGTGAGCGATCTTAACCTGGAGAAAATCAAGGGGCACCCTCAAATATATTGTCTAACCCTAACATACTTAATATCACCAAATTTTAACGACAAAAGAATATGAATTTATTTATCAAAATTTAAAATTTTTCCCCAGAAATAAAATTTTAAAAATTAGATTTTCAATACGTACATAAAAAAATTGCCTTTGTCATTTTCTTTGCTGTTCTCATCATCTTGGTTAGTTGTTGCCGCAACTCTTAAATCTTCTTTTCCTCTGTTACTTCGTTTTTGCTTATGTTTTTTTCTTGGAGATCTGCGTTGTTTTCTTTTAGATTTTTTCTGATCATTTTCATTTTTTATGTCATAGGATTTAGTAGGGTTAGTTTTAGTTCGTGAATCTGGTATTCTAGTTTGTACTGTTATAGGTGAAGAAGTCACGACTCTCGGTTTCGGTTGATTAGCACTAATATCATTAATTTCATTGGAATAATAATCTGTGGGGATCTTTTGAATTTCGTGTGAATATGAGTTTCTTGGTTTATTGTTCTCAAAGCTTGACAGAAGATGCTCATAAGTGATAGATTTAGGTTCATGCTGGCGCTTGTAGCTGTTATACTGAGTTTCAGGATGTTTATATTCGTGCTGAATTTTTTCAGGCAGTAAATTCATTTTTGGATCCTGAACTTGATCATTTTGGATGATTTCTTGGCTACTTTCACGATTAGTCTGATAATTTAGAGGTGGATAGCTGGATTGAGGTTTGTTTTGTTTATGTTCCTTGGTTCCTGAACTTGAGGTCTTGGGTTTTTCGGAGCACAAGCGTTTCTTGTTAGATGACTTGGATTTCCTATAGCCAGGATTATAATAGTAATCTGGATTACGCGGTTGATTGTGGTGTTCATTTAAATTGTAATTAGTGTCTTCGTCCGATAGTAAAATGTAATTAGGTAAATTGAAATATCTGGAACGATATTCTTCATAACTGGCTGGGTAATGTGGCGAGAAACTTTCCCCTGAAAATATATATGATCCATACTTATTTTGATCGAAATAATTGTAAGGGGGATTATGATCATAACCCGGTTGCTCATTGTCACTTTCATACGAATGAAGTTTATTATAGCCGTGGTTTTCATATTGTTGACCATGCTCAGGTCTGTAGCCGTTATAATTTGGTTCCTCTTGCTCATAGCTGCTACGACCATCGTTAAGAGTATTTTGATTTATTTCCTTACCCTCCTCATTGCTGTAGCTATCATAACCATATTGTACGTTATTATGATCAGAATGTTTGTTTTTATAATCGTTATTTTGGTTTACGTGACGGTGCCCACTTTTGGAGTTAGTTTCTTTTTCATAATGAGGCTCTATTTTTAAAGGCTCTGGTGCTTGCTCTTTTGAAGTGACGGGTTCCAAGACTTTAGTGCTTTTGGTATTCTTAAATTTATTTTTTATAAAAGCTTCAGCTTGCTTTTCAATTTCTGCACGATAGTCATCATTTAGAAATTTACCATAATCGCTCTCTGTCGAGACTTCTTCGGAATGTGGATTTCTGGATTCAATTCCGTAAAATATGTTCGAACCATACGGTAAGTGTTGTCTTTTTTCTATCTGTGTAATTGGTATAAGTTTTTTATTGTCCGCGATTACGTAATTCATACGGATGGATGATAATTTAGGATTTGTAATGAAAGACTTGGACTCTACTAAAGCTGGTTGCGGTTGCTCAATTGCTTGTGGATTGATTTTGATTACTCTCTGATATATCTCAGATGGTAGTTTCCAGACACCTGGAACGAACGGGTGAAGATAATGTGAAAAATCTATAATAGATGGTGGAAGATTGTTAAGTGCACCTGGTACAGATAAAAAGAGTTCATCACTCCGCCTCTCGAGGCCTTTATTTGTCGGATGAAGTTCTTTTTTCTGATGACTATTATGGCTGACAAAAGAGTTCGTCAATTCTGTAGTATTAACTTCGTGAATTTTTTGTCCATTTTGCACACTTTCACTCAACGCCAATAGTGAAAAGTACAATGTAGCTAGAGGCACATGAAACTGAAAAAAAATATATAGTTAGATCAGTGTCTTAATATAGAATGAATGTAA
Source organism: Parasteatoda lunata (assembly GCA_949128135.1). NCBI lineage: Eukaryota > Metazoa > Arthropoda > Arachnida > Araneae > Theridiidae > Parasteatoda > Parasteatoda lunata. The sequence continues at coordinate 42,254,486 of OX421974.1, forward strand.
TCAGTAAGTAAATCAGTGTTTTAAATTAGAATGAATGTAATGCATGAACACTTTTATTATTAACCGTGTTGTCATTAATAAATAAAAGCCGAGACTAGATTGGAACTTGTTTCTGTCTTGAGAAACCACAATCAACCAGATGACTTGTGGCCAAAGTCATATCAGTATTTACGATTTCGAGAGAGGGGTACCAACTCAGGCTCTGTCCACGTCGTCTAACAAGGTTCAGATAATTACGTGTATTCTCACTACGTCTGTTAAAAGATAAGTTCTGGAAATCGGGCATAGGTGCGTGGTTAGGTGATGTGTTTAGCTTAATTGTATTTTTCTATGCAATTTTTTGACGCATTTTATATTTAAGTTTAAGAAAAAATATATTTATAAAGATTATGATTTTACGATTCTAGAATAATGCATGGCGGTTAAAATGCACAAGGACTATGTAGTGTTTGGCAATTCCGCCAGAGGGCGTGCCGCACTCACTTTTCAGATGCAGCTATGAAACCAAAGAGTATATAATGTCAGAATGAGCTTTGATGAAACGAAGAGAAGTTCCGGCTGGCGCGTGAGGTCAGTTGGACTGTGAAGCTGACTGACCTCATTTTTCCATTATATTAAATTGATAATGATATAAATTGAATTTTTTTCCATTATATAACATTGATAATAAATAAATTCTGAAAATTTAGATTTTGCATGAAATTGTTTTTAAATAAACGGGATTTATAATATTTAATTTATGTACAGAACTTTATTGATTCACTTAAGTATGATATGAACGTTTATTATTTATATTTTATGTTAAAATTGTTTTGTCTTCTTAGTAAAATTATGCTTTGTCCTAACTTGTTTTGTCCAAAGAACACGTCGAACCACATTAACATGATACAGATTCTTTAGGAGAATTTTTTAAATGATAGATACTTGCAGAATTAAGCTGAATCCCGATCTTTGGCTTAGCTTTTTATAACCTTGAACCACTTCTGTGTAAAATACTTAACGAAACAGATCAGGTCCAAATTTTGTTGTGTGATTAGTCTGATTGTAAAAAAATTTTTAATTACACCTGATAGGCAAAATTATCTTACTTTTAATTTGATATGTGTTCCATGAATTTAAAAGAGAAAAAAAATGTATGTGGTTTTAAGTGTAAATCAAATTTTTTTTTTCTTTTCTGCCAAGTTTTTAATAAGATTTATATATTAAAAAAAAACATCGTTGATATTTCTATGCTGTCAATAGCTGATTTTCTGAAATTGACGAAAAAGTTCTTTTGAACCAGGAATTCTAGAAGAATATAAAGAAAGATAATATAAGATAGCACGCGAATATAAAGAAAGATAATCAGCAATTTTGAAATGGAGTTTTCAGACAAACATGAAATAAAATAAGCTTTATTTGAAATAAAATGTTACAAAATGGAATTAATTTTAGAATTTTATTTATTTTTTTTTTTTTTTTGTTCATGAAACTAGTGAAAATGTTCTTTTAAAACGTTTTTCAATTAGTGAAATCAAGAATACGAGTATTAACAATGATAAACAGTAGTTCGAGATGACGTATAGTTTTAGTTTGAGTTCTTAGATACATGAAGGTGAAGTAGTTTAATTAAAATGGTACAAAATGAAAAACTAAAAATAAGCTTCATCACTTTTTTTTTTCTTACTGTGAAATTTTAAAGTAATTGTCCAAATTAAAAGTTTTTAGGCGAGAAAAACAAGAAACTTTCTTTGGCTGTTTAAGGAAGTATAGAGTTTAAAAGAAAAACCTTTTTTTTTTTTTCTCCTTACATAAGTCTTTAATTAATGAATTGTTCCCGGTATGAAAATTAATCTTCTGCTTAAATTTTTAAATATTGAGGGGGGACCCCACCCTGAATATTTCAAAAATCCCAAAAAAATTTTATTGCATTTTTCGAATCTTTGTACCCTTCCTAATGTCTGTCTAAAACGATTTCTCGGTACCTAACTTCGTTTGGAAATTATACCGGAAAATAGAGAGTCGTCGCTAAGCAGGTAGAAAGGCCCGTTCGGCCGGATTGGGAGGGGCGACATTCTTTTTGTGTCTCATACATTCTGTTGACTATTTATAGAAACTTATTTTAGGCATTTCATTTATCGACCAATATATATATGAAATTAGACGTTTTCCCCTACCATAAGTCAAAACTTTAAACGCGTTTTTCTCAAAACGCTGTTTTTTGACCTGGCCTAACGTTTTTCTCATGATCTATACAACGAAATAAACTGTTCTTTATTTTAAATTACGTAAAAATATATTCTTTAGAAAGAAGCATAGAATTTTTTTGATATTTTTATATTTCGATTTTATATTAGTATTTTAATGAATATTTTTTAATGAAAAACTTAATTTTTTTTTTAAGTTTTCGCCATTTTGGTAATTTTGCGAACATCAAAAAACCGCTATGCTACTTTTTAGATAATGTCTTTATGTTTCAGAAAATCTAAACAAAATCGTTTTCCTATGTTTCAGGACTTCTAAATCCATGAGGCCAGTGAGGTGCTACTTTTTGATGACCAGCCACACACGGAGCTGCCACCAACTTATATTTTATTTTGTAAAAGAAAATTTTTAAAAATAGACTTAAATTGTAGCTAAATAACGTAAAAAAACAAGGAGTCTCTGCATTGTCTCTATTACTTAAAAAAAAAAAAAAAAATTCAAGAAAAATGTTAATATTTTACCATCTCAGAGTAGGGACCCCCCCTTAAGATGTTTTTAAGTGTTTTAACCTCAGCTGCTGGGAAATACTGCATACAAAATGAAATAAGCAACTCAATAACTGTTGAATTAGTTAATGGATTTTCATATTCTTAGGTTGTTTAAGGAGGTATAATTTACTACTCCTCTTGCAGGTGTAATCTTAACGGCTAAATAATTTACTGGTGAAATGAAAATTTACAAAAATACGACGTTTTTAAAATTTCTTATTTCTAGAATTGTTTTTATGATTCCTTGCTTTTACTTTCAAAGTTTGGATCTACGTTCATTTAAAATTTCATAGTTCAATTTTTTTTCCATTTAAATTAAATTGATAAAAAATAAATTATTCTAAAATTTTTTATTTTGTATGAAACTTTTTAAATAAAGGAGTTTCGTAATATTTATGAACAGAATTTTATTAATTCATTTAAATAGGGCTCTAGACATATGGCGAAATACGCAAAAAGAGAGATTAATATTATAGGGAGCAAACTTTCGTCCGATATTAAATCAAAACTATTGGAACCACATTAAATAGGAGAAAGTACGTTTTTTATTTTGTAACTTAAAATTCGCACTAATTAAACAGCATGTTTAAAATTAGTTCTTCAAACCATTAATATTGTATACTAGTGCATGGAAATTTGATTAATAGTGCAAAAGTTACACCGCTGTTATTATTCCGTTTAATTTTTTAAAATTTATTTTTTTGCACATTGTAAATTTGTTTTCATCGTTCTGCCTCTAGATCATAATCGAAATAAATACACTAGAGAAATATTTAATTATTGTAATAATTGTTTTTTTTTTTTTTTAATTTGTTTTATTTTTGTAACACTTTTAAAATCGTTTTGAAACCGATAAAATATTTTCTCCATAATAAATTTATATTTATATTTAGCATTTTATTCGTTGATTAGGCTGCTAGTTAAATTGTCCAATCAGATTAAAGATTTGATTTGAGGTTTATGCGAACCGTAATAAGCACTCACATTTGCAACAAATTGGAATTTTGGAACAATATTTGCGTTAAGTTGTCACAAAAAAATGGCTGATTTCGCGCATCAAATTTTAACTCCGTGGTTGCATTTCACCGGACTGAAGATCAAACAAAAATTATATTTCCTCCAACAAGAGTAACAGCTAATAATTCGAGAACTTACTGTCGAATCTTAAATTTTTCTGTTCTGTTGTATTCCCTGTACTTTTTTCAACATTATTTCGTATTTTTAAGTTTCTAAGTATAATAGATTTTGTGCAGCAAAGCAAAATGTATTGTAATGGAAAAAGAAAAGATAAACGATTTACAAAAGAAAAGCAGTTGAAATTCCAATAATTTGTAATTTTGTTAAAAAAAAAACCCACTTTTTTATGTTCATAAACAGATATGGCACTTTCAACATACCAAACTTCAGCCTTGAAGTTTCATTATGGTATTTTCTTCCCTTATGGTATTTTTCCTACAAGTTTATTAGCTAATAATTCTCGCAATAATTATCGAATATTAAATTTTTTTAATTTCATTATACTCTCTGTGCATTTTTCTATACATCTTCGGAATTTCGTTGAGGATATTCGTGGTACCAATCTTTTGTCAACTTTTGTCATAACGTTGCATTGATTGAGCAGAGAAAAAATGGAAAAAAATTAAATTCATAATTTGGTTTTTGTGATGGCATCCTGACAAAGATCTTAGATTCTTTATTATTGCAATAACAGAGTTCTCCCTAGGAATAAAAAAAAAGTTCTTCACAGAAAAGAGCAGTTTTAAGTTTTGAAAGGTCACTCATTTAACACCGTTAGAATTTATCAAAATGAGTAATATTATGTAATAACTGAATTTGATGCTCAACAATTTTTAAATTACCCTCTTATATTATTTTATGTGCATATTTCAAAAAGTAATTCTTACTCATTATCAAAATAACAGAAAAATTTTTAAGCTTTTGAAAAAAAATTAATGGCAAGTTAAAAGGCAATCTCTGTGTATATATATTTTTTTAAAGTAAACTAAAAAGAAAAAGGATTAATTGATGAACAACTAACTTTAAAACATTTTTTTGTATTTTAAACTGAAAATTTTGAGAAAATAAATATTTAAAGGTGCATTTTTTAAAGAATGTTAAAATTTAAAATCAGTAAAAAATTCATTAATATCCCAAAATTTGTGTAAAAGATGTGAATATTTCTGGGCGCCAAATATGCGAATTTTAACTATATAATTAGACAACATTAACAGACTAAAAATAACTAAAATGAAGGGATCAAATTAAAAATTAAATAATTATCAGTCACTAAATAAATCAGAAGAGGACTTTTCATTAAAACAGGTGGTTAAGAAAAAAAAAATACCTTTTCCTGAAAAAATTAAATAAAAGGCAGTATTTTTATGGCTGGTGGTATTTCTACAAAAAAGGGTAAGAGGACGCATTTATAGGAAAATTAAAGGGCAAACGGGGCGGGCAATTTTTGCAATGTAAATTCCTTGCAACCGATTTGAAATTAACCCAAATTTTAACAAACCATGGAAATTTTAAGAGAGATTTATTTCGTTTCCATCTGGTGACCAGTGGACTTCGTGCTTGCGGCGATGCTGATGAAGATGCTGAACACTTTCTCCTTCATTGCAAACTGTATGCGAGTGCCCGAATTAAATTAAAGACTGATTTGAGGCGTCTTTCTATTTGTGGGCCTCCTGTTTTTTCAGAACTGGTCAAAAGTATCGAAAGTCTTGCTGCCTTGCGTAATTTTGTTTGTATTGTAAATTTTTACTTGTTTGTTTTCTACTTACTTCTGTAAGCCTCGTGCTATACTTTGTGGTGCATGAGAAGTTTTCAATGGTTTAAATAAAAATAAAAAACGGGGTGGGCTGCCCTTTTAAAAACAATTTGGGAGACCACTGCAATAACACCCGTCTAAAATATATTCCCTACATGTTGGAAACATTTACCAATACTATTTATGATAAAAATGATCAAAATCCTGCCATAAATCAACTCACCTTAACTAAAGGACGCATCGTAAATCCAAAAAATGTTTTAAGTCCATAAATTAGTTGCACTGCATATAAGTTATCATTACCACTCACACATATTCACTTCAAGCCAAATGGCATCTATCTTGAGAAAATAAAGTAAATTCATTAAGTACTAAACATTTCATCAATTGGATACGGTACATCGCGCACAAACCGCTCCTTCCTCACAGTGATAGTCAGAGAATCTTTTATTCTATTTTCTAAAATTTGCATCGTTCCGTGACAGAAAACAATTTTTTTTTCTTCTTTCGTTTCGATTTCTGTATTTTTTGTCCAAATGTCCGTCGGTTGAGTGGGTTAATTGTTTGGAGGCGTTCACCATAAACGCAAGTTGAAGCGAGGAAGTATCAATTTGGCAATGTATGGAATTTCGTAGCAGGAAAGATAGATGTTGTTGCCATTTTTAGTTACATTGTTTTTTTTAAATATTTTTACAAGAAGTTTATTTTTAAAACCATTTTAATAGTTATAAAATAAAACGGTTTGTTAGTTTGGAAACATCAGTAAATGTCGATGTTTCTAAGTTAGATATGAGTTTAAAGCTAGTACTCACCGTACAGTAACCGTATAGGTACTGTAAGGTGAGTGCAAAAAGAAGTTTACAAGAAGTTTATTTTTGAAATCATTGTAACTATAAAATAAAACGGTTAGTTAGTTTGGAAACATCAGTAAATGTCGGTGTTTCTAAGCTAGATATGAGTCTGAAGCTAGTACTCACCGTACAGTAACCGTAGGTACTGTAAGGTGAGTGCAAGAAGAAGTTTACAAGAAGTTTATTTTTGAAATCATTGTAACTATAAAATAAAACGGTTAGTTACTTTGGAAACATCAGTAAATGTCGATGTTTCTAAGTTAGATATGATATTAAAGCTAGTACTCACCGTACAGTAACCGTAGGTAAAGTAAGGTGAGTGCAAGAAGAAGTTTACAAGAAGTTTATTTTTGAAATCATTTTAATTATAAAAATTAATAATTATAACAATTTAACGAGGACCAATACCACACACCCTCGGTCATTACGTAGACTGATAACTTTCGCTCTAATGATCGGATTTTCTCGAACCAAGTGTCAATCTTAATGGTTTCTGGGGGGGACTTCAAATATGCTAATTAATTAGTGCTAACTATGAATTAAGTTACGTAATCAGACACAAAAACGTACTTTCTCTGAATAAACATGCATTTTTTTTTTTACATATTTGGAATCCAGACACTTGAATTAGGGGGGGGGGGGGCGTAGACAAAATTTTGAAAAAATTGGGTCGTAATAAAGGTATATATATTTGGCGATAGTCCAGAAAACCGCCAAAAAAAATCGCCTGCGCAAATGAATATTTTAAGATAACCATTGACTAATTCAAAAGAAAATGCTTAATTTTACTAGGTTGCTACGCAACCAAGCTCTGACTTGAAGGAAAAAAAAATTGAAATTATGGTCTGTGATTGCTCGTAGAGGTTTAATTAATAGTGAATTGAAAATATCTCGAAGTTTCTAGGCAGTAGACAATTTTTAAGCTAATTTCTGTCCGAAAAGCAAAATTTTTTTATTTTAATCTCCTTTGAAAATAAAATTTGAATCGATTTATAAATTATTTATGATTTTCTAAGTTTTTAGAATTTAAATACATGAACTTTTTATCTGATATTATTTAGATTATGTTGTTTTTGCTATATTTATTCGAGGATTTCATACTAAAATCAAATTAACATAACTTATTAGGGCTATATAAAACTTTTTAGAGATAATCATTTTTACAGCTTTAATCGAGTTTTCTAGGCAAGAAAGTTTGAAGAAAAAAAAAGTACTTGAAAATTAAAATGTATATTGTATAGTAATTCTAATGCACACATTCACAAGGTTTTTTATAATTTACGATATTTCTTTTTTCTATAACACAAGAAATTGCCGAATGTTTAGTGGTATTTTAAAAGCATTGAAATATGTTACGTTTAAGAGTAAGATATTGAAATAATATGTTGCATATTGTGCAATTCATTGTTTAAAAAATCGCTTCATTCTGCTAGATATTTAGATTACAAGGTTTTCTTTGGATAAAGAGGATCAGCAAATAGCATCCTCATGTTTCGATACATTCTGAAACTTACGTTCGCACATTCACCATAAAATATGTCGCACAGCATATTCTTCAGTTACGATAAGCTACATTTACCGCCAAATACTGCTACTATGATTATTTTTGTTTTCTTATATATATCTGATACGATACTCTCTTTATAAACAGAGCTCGTAAGGTCCTTAAGATATTGAAATGGGGGCACGAAAACTTAAAAGATAAAATATTTAATTTCATTAACTCAAAATAATTGGTTTCAAAATTGTAATTTTAAAGTTAAATATAACTTTTACAATATTGATGCTCTTACGTTTTTAAAGACCACCTAAATCCTGTTAAAATATGAAAATGCATATGCTTACTTTAACGAGTGTAAAATCCTTATCAAAATAATGATCAAGACCCAAATGTAAAACAATATAATTGATGATAAAAACTCAACTGGCTTCAAAAAATATGAAGAGGGAAGTAAAAGTCGACATGTTTCGAGCGTTCAAATATAATCGCCCATTCTCAAAACTTGTCAAGCTTGAATAACTAGTGACTTTTATTATTGGAAGCTCAAAACATGTCTATTTATTTTATTATCTATTATTTTTTAAATCAATGAAGTTTTTATATTTTCGATTCAGTTTCTTGGGATTATCTATTTAGTTGCACAACATATTAAATTATTTCATTCGATATTAAAATAAGTTTTACATAAGTTATAGGCATAGGCTCTTAGATTGAAAAAATAATAATCCACTACTTTGTAAAAAAATCGATGCAGTACAATTTTTTATTTTTTTTCTGCAAGCCTTAGCATTTTAATTTAAGGACAAAAAAAAAAATTCCGTTTACAATTGAAATTTAAAAAGTCGAATGTGAAAATGGAATGTCCCCTAGCACCAGGAATCGAAATTAAATAGTTACAAGGACAACTATTACGAATAGCGTTTCCGTCCTACTCGAAGTTGTTGGAAAAGGTATTGTTTATATAGCGATTCCAAAGTTTATTCTACATATATTTTAGGGTATACTTTCGGAGTATTTTGATCGAGTTTATTTTTACACCCTCATTTGCTTAAAATTATTAAATGATATGCTTAAAATAAATTGTTCACGGTACATAATTTAATGAATTTATAGTGTAATAGTAAACGGGGCTTCCATCGCATATCCTTAGCCTTGATACCGTTATCATTAAATAAATGGAATAAGCTTAGGTAAATAATAAAAGTTAATTTTTTCCTCGTTTTAATCTTCAAGGAAATATGTTTCGATCAAACAGATTTCATTCTGGAAATAGCGAAATTATTGAGTAGGTCCCTTGAAGCTGTATAGCAATATCATTCTTATCCTCTTTTGACGAAATATAGGAAAAATTGATTTTCACTGTTTCTGTAAAATGTATGGTAGCCTTCTTGCGACGTTTTTATAATTTTTATTTTTAATCAAAATAAGTTCGGAAATTGCGTATGCATCAGATGATTCTAAAATTGAAACAGCTTCGGAATCTTTCTACAAATTTCAATTTTTAGTATTTCTTGCTTAACAAAATAAGGCATTTTTCCTGATAACAAATCATATCTTGAGAATCGTGCTAAAGTAAAAAATTAAACAAAATAGTTTAGTATATTATCCGGAAAATATCTACATGGAATCATAAAGAAAGGATAAAAGATATAATGAAATAATTAGTGAATCACACGTGGTCAGATAATTAAAAATTTAATTTTACAACTGAGATGTTAGGACGACATTTAAGATACTGAGATATTTTAAGACGCTTAAAAATTTTGGATACGTATTCGACTGTTTTTATGTTCGGTATCTTTATAATATTTGTAGTGACTTATAAAACATCAAGACTATTTTAGATTATCTATGTTAAAGTCACAAGAAACAAAAAAACAAAAAAACAAAAAAATAGTATATTTAGTAAATAATCAGCTGTTTTGTATTAAATAATTTTAAACAGCGGAATGTTTTTAATTTCTTAACTAGGTTTTATTCTTAGCTAACAGACAATAAATTCTTTTAAAAAAAAATTGATTATAATTTTAAAAGGAACTTTACTTTAAAGAAATCCTAAATTAAAGTACTAAAAAAATTGATTAGTATATTAATGAAGAAATAATAAACGTAATAGGGCAAAGAATAAGATTTTTAAAAATGTTAAAATTTACTTAAATAGTTGGCAAAATATTTCTGCGAAACACTTCCGGATAGGTGATTAAAAAATTACTTTTAAGATTAAGACGATACTATAAAAGATGTTGAGAAATTTGCGATGATGTGAGATATGCTTAAATATGTTTACTACGTATTTTTATTAATATTTATAAAATTGTATTTTATTATAATTTATTATAAATCTATTCATACGTATGTATATTATTGTAATTGTATCAGTTATTGAGAAAAAAACTAAAAAATAAAAAATAATCACATTAAATAAGCACAATCTTTGCTTTTGAAGCACGCTTTTATAAAACTAGACATTCTTTGATTCTTTCATTCCTGCTCATATGCATAGATCCATGATTCGTCACCTGTGTAGATGTTATACACAGCCTTTGATGTACCTTGAACGTATTTTTCTAACATTTCCTTGCACCAATCGACACGAGCCTTTTTTTTAGCGTTTGTCAGATTATGCGGGATCCAACGCGAACAAATTTTTTTTACGCTCAAATGTTCCTGCAATATTTTATTGATGCTAGTCATACTAATGTCCAAAGACGCCTCTATTTCACGGTATGTCACATGACGATCTTGCTTTATCAGTTCACGCACAGCATCGATCTTTTCTGGCACAACAACGGATTTTGGACGACCTGCACGGGATTCGTCCTGGATCAAACATCGACCACGATTAAATTCGTTATACCAATTTTTTACAGGGCTGTAGGATGGCACTTTATCGCTGAATAAAGAATTAAGTTCAACGAAGCACTCTTGTCTTGACAATCCACGTCGAAAGTTATGAAAAATAATGGCACGAAAATGTTCACGATTCAATTACGTTTTTTGAAAGAGAAGAACTTTTCAATTTACTGTCAACAACACAAATGAAGCTATAATGGTAAATCGTTTGCTGAATTTATGTTTAAAAATATCAAACTTTCGATTAAAATCGTCTGCGGTCGCCTAGCAACACTTACTGTTGCCAAGGCCAGAAATATAAATAGCAACGCTCGTACAATGAAAAGAAAAAAAAATAGCTGTGTATATTTGTGTCAAAATCGAAGTGTAAAAATAAAAAATGAAATATGTTAAAAATATGTTAAAAATTTAAATATAAAAATATTAAGCATTCAAATTTATATAAAAATTAACCTCCAGAGGGCGCGCATTTACCCAAATTGAAAAGCAACTCCACAAATGTGAATAAAAGAAAAAGTTTTCAAAAATGTCCATAGGTCCAAAAATTTTTTTAAATAGCAACTGAAAGTGAAAACAAACATTAATTTTTCGAAATTTAAACAACACAATTCATTTTTTACAAGTAGAATACATAAAAAATGCATTTTTACTTGATATGTTGTAGACGTTCTGATAGCACGTATTTCAATTCCTTTAGAAACTTTTTTGAATTCAAAAATGTTGGTCGCCTTTGACAGCTATAATCTTGCATTTCTCTAGTAAGGAAAGGTAAACTCAATAAAAACAAAATAATTAACTGAGCATTTTTGCGTCAAAAAATATTAGAAATGAAAATTTTATACTTTGTTCGTTAGACTCGAGTATTTCAAATGTGTCAGTAAATATTGTATTGTATAATATTGTAGAAAGCAATAACTCTGAAAGTTAATCAGGGAAGAAAAAAAAAAATTGTAATTTGTGCGTGCAACATTTTCCAACATTTTGCAAAATTTTTTTGTAACTGTGCAACATTATTCTGAAAACAAGAACTCTTTATTAGTTTTAAAAAAGAACAATCTTTGCAATCGGAATAATTCTACTAATAATAATTAATAATAATAATAAATAATAATAACAATAATAATAATAACAATAATAATAATAACTAATAATAATAATTAATAACAATAATAATAATAATAAATAATAATAATTAATAATAATAATAAATAATAATGCTTAATATTAATAATAAATAGTAATAATAAATAGTAATAATAATAATAATTATAATAATAATAAATAAATTTCGAGTAATAAATTTTGATTTTCGTTCAACAGTGTGGAGCAAAAATCTCATCGTGATAAAAATCGGTTTCAGAAAAACCTTTTAAGTTGCAACAGAAATTGAAGTATAATCGCAGTTATTTTCTCTATTTCGGAAAAAGGAAAATAAAATTAATATTTTAATTATTGCTATTCATTTTTAAATTATTGGGTTGTTTGGGAAGTAATTTCGTTTTTCCCAAAAGAGGACTTAATTATACTTTTTCACAGCCGATTTCACACTTAAGCCGCATAATCATCAAATAGATTTTGACAACTGATAATAAAAAAGTTTGACTGATCCTTTTTGTTTGGTGCCCTTTCAAATATGGAAAGTGAAAAGCAGAATTTTCGGCATATATATATATATATTTTATTGTTATTGAAAAGTTAAAATTGTGGTTCAAGCGAGAATAAAATTTATCCGATGTGAATTGAGATGATAGTGAATGCAGTGCAAACTGGTTTGCAGAATTTCGACCTACTAAATTTAGATTACTATGCGCAGTGGTTGAAAAAAAATTTCTTTTTTTGTGTAGTTAACTACAACTACTTCATTCGTTAATAGTTTACTGCATTTACTTTATGTAGTTAAATGAGCTGTGATGGCTCAGGGGATAGAGCGTTCGCCTTTCAATGAGGTGAATGAAATCCGAATACGGTTTGTACCGACCACAGTTCTGAAGTGATATATCCTCAGACGTAGACGGCGGATCATGGGTTATAGTCCCTTTGCCGTCAGGGTAACCGTGGGAGGCTCTCGTGGTCTTCCTTTCCATGTAACGCAAATGTGGGTTAGTTCTATCGAAAAGTCCTCCACGAAGGCAAATTTCTCCCAATACTTGATCCAGGAGTTCCCTTGTCTTCTGGATAGGGTTCAAAATTACAAGGCTACGGAGTTGAACATTAGTAGTCGTAAGCCCAAAAGTGGGTCAGCTGTTCATCGACGGTTATAAAATTAAATAGTAGTTAACTACTTTATTACAATAGTAGTTGGCTACAACTACAAGTACTTTATAATAATAGTAGTTAACTATAACTACGTTTTTTTTAAATGTAGCGACTACAAACAACTTTTGAAAAATAGTATTACGCAGAATACCATAACGCTTAGAATTGTGGGAAGAGTCACATCGAACATGTCAACCTTCACCTATGAAAAAGTTCCTCACCATAGAATCGAGGTAACAAGTCTTATATACTAATGAATTAGAATTATATTTTTGTAGTGGTAGATACACTGCAGTACTCGCCCACCAGAATTATATCTGTGATAGAATTCGATGAACGGATACTACTAGTTGACTCATAGCAGTTTCGCGAAAAGCCGGGAGAGCTGTATTAAGATCACCGTACTTTTTTTGAGTGCTGATTGTGACAGTTGTATAAAATTCACGATCGAGGACGCTCTTGTGTTACCACTAGCTGTATAGTGTACACGTTCGTGTAATCGAGACTGAGAAACAACAGCGTGAGGAGGACAATGTCGCAGTCACAAGTAGCAAGTCAACAGTTCAATGTGGACCATCCATTGAAGAAGGCGTGTTCAAATCGTAGTGAGCGTTTCTGCCAAGGTAGGCGTGTTCACATCACGTCCGGGTCACCAATGTGGAGAGAGTCACATCGACCATGTCAACCTTCATCCATGAAAAGGTACCTCACCATAGAATCGAGTTAACATGTCTTATATACTAGTGAATTAGAATCATTTTTTTGTAGTGATAGATACACTACAGACTTTTGGTGAGGTTTTTTTCCTATTCAATTCAAACCACTCAGCGACGGCGCATACGGTTTTTTTTAATATTGAAAGAAATTATTATATTTTGGTGCAATGTCTAGCAGATTGAGAATTAATCAAACAAACGGACATAGGGAAATTTTGTATAAAATACCTGTTTTTAAGAAGAATTTTTTTTCCGCAATCAAGTGTAAGCGGAGTGCTCTATCACTTGGTTTTGAAATGATTTGACAATGCTGATTTTTAAATTAATAAATTCAGGATTTACAAGCAAAGTTCATGCATAGCATTGTAATCAAAAGTTTTCTTTAAAAATTTTATTGCTGTAGTTTAAAATATTTAATTATGAACCGTAATAACGTATCAAACAAAACTATCATATCCCATTGATGCAGCATAAGTTTGTATCTTGAGTTACTGCTATCGGCTTACTTCAGACTTGGTGATGACGGTAAATAATCCCAGTTGCAGACTGATCACGGGTTTAGAGACTGTAAATAGTCCCAGTTGCAGACTGATCACGGGTTAGAGACGGTAAATAGTCTCATCCGCAGACTGATCACGAGTTAGAGACGGTTAATAATCCCAGCTGCAGACTGATCACGGGTTAGAGACGGTAAATAATCCCAGTTGCAGACTGATCACGGGTTTAGAGACTGTAAATAGTCCCAGTTGCAGACTGATCACGGGTTAGAGACGGTAAATAGTCTCATCCGCAGACTGATCACGAGTTAGAGACGGTTAATAATCCCAGCTGCAGACTGATCACGGGTTAGAGACGGTAAATAATCCCAGCTGCAGACTGATCACGAGTTAGAGACGGTAAATAGTCTTAACCACAGACTGATCATGAGTTAGAGACGGTTAATAGTCCCAGTTGCAGACTGATCACGGGTTTAAAGGCGGAAAAAAAAAATTCTAGTTTCAAACTGATTGCGAGTTAAGAGTCAACTTTTGCCTTCAGAACCGTGAAATTTTGGTTTTTCTTTTCACTGCTGGTTAATTCAAGAAAGAAACGCATTTAACTGGCTGATTGACTAAGGAGCTATCTTTTCTTTTTCTAGATGGGCTTAACATTAGATTATTTAGTTGAACATCAAAAGATGCTCTACAGTTTTATACGCCGGCAATAAAAAAAAAAAAAAAGACATTATTCTTGCTTGCAATTGGCTATACCTATATAAAAATCCGTACTTTCAAAAAGATGACCATTCATCATGATTCATGTACTAAAAGAATGATCATGTTTGTAGTAAAAGCTATTCAAACTTCCGTTTTGACAACACTCGCTGTCCATTACACGTAGGTCGTGGCCAAGTGACCTAAAACAACCAAATCATTTCTCAAATGAACATTAGGGATGAAAAGAAGTGAAGTCATTTAACTTTGTTTTTTTTTATGATTTCTTTATCGCCTTAAGCTAAAAAATTAAAAAAAAAAAAGTAATAGTAATAAAAGTCACTGAAACCATCTATGGTGAAAAACGAAATGATTCATTTTTATTTTTTTTTTCCGCTCACATTGTCTGTTTTATTATATGCTTGTAATATCAGAACTTGTTGATCGCTATTTAGAATTTTATTCCAGTCTTTAATTTATAACCGGCGTTGAATAGCCGACCCGATTATGAGTTTACGACTATCATTGTTCAACTCCGTAGCCCTCTTAAGTTTGAACCCAATCCTGAAGACAATGGAACTCCAGGATTAAGGATTGGGCCAAACTGGTCTTCGTTGCAGATTTTTTGATGGATCTAACACGCATTTTCGTTACACGGAGAGGAAACCTCCAATGGTTAGCTCGACGGCAAGAAGATTCTGACCCATGATTCGTCTACTACAGTGAATATTTGATGTCAGCACGGTGTTGAGTGCGAGCCGGGAGCAGATTTCCTATCACTCAGCTACCGTTGAGATTCGAACCTGAATTACCTCATTAGGAGATGAATGTTCTATCCCCTGAACCACCTCGGCTCTCCAGTATCAATTAATGATTTACATTTAATCATACTACCATTCTTACATTCACGTTTTCAGATGAATTCTATTATTTTGTTATATTTACTGTTTTTGACGCTATAAGATGCTTTACTTAAGACCAGTGCTGTAATGCTAGCAAAACTACCAGTTTTTCAAGATTTGACAGACGTGAATGAGAAGAAACAAAAGAGAGAAGAATGAGAAAAAACTTTTGCTCCTTCTCATTCACTTGCGACAAGTCTTGAAAATGGGATAGCCTTTTTTTGAACGCTTGAAACACGTCGACTGCTATTTCCTATTTATATATTTTTGAAGCGAAAGTTCTTAATCAAGCAATGTCTTACCGCTCCAGTTTCTTGAGATTATTTATCTAAAATTTACTACTGTGTTGCTTTCCTTTTTATCAATCAAAGATCCTAGAAACAGCTGTAATCAAATAAGATTACCTACACGCTGTTTAAAAACAGAAGTGTAGGGTTAATCAATGGTTAATTTCGCTATAGGTTGATTGTCTTGATCTGGAACAATTGTTTTTTTAACCTAGCACAATAGCGAAGTTAGCATTTAACTTGTTAGAATTATGAGTGGATTATACTGAATTTCTTTTTAAAAATTACTTTCATATTCCGCATTCCGCCCCTCTCTAAATCCCAGCCTAAGGGTCATATGACATAATGTGACAACACTGTTTAGGGTCGAATAATATTTGAATACTTTTTGAGAAGAGCCGCTGTTAAAGGCATTTATAAAATACAATGTATTGTGATATAGCAAGCCTCTTACAAATAAAAAAAAAATCAATACAAATAATAGTTAAATATCGATATAGATGGAAAATATGTTGTTTTTGTTTATAGTTATGAAATTAGTTTACTAAAAGATAATTTCATGCAAACAATAAATAAAAAGGCTCTAATAATTTAGGAAAGAGAGCGGCATACGTTATTTTCATACGTTTACCTTATTACGAACGAAAAACATTTTGCAAGTAAATATTGAAATTGAAATAACTTTACTTAGGACATACTAGTTTTCATTTCTAATTTGGTTCGGGCTAATTAAAGGTAGCGCGAATCCCACTGAAAATTAATGACTATAGGAAAGATGGTTCCCCGGGATCAAAGAGGTCAAATTATAAATTAATCTGAGGTCCAACGACCCCGAATTGGTTATCTTCGGAAGTTAAAGGGAAAAGTCAAAAGCAATAGTGACCCACTTCCTTCAAGATAAAGATGTTTTCCTTTCTTTTGACTTCCAATCGACAGACACGCAGACGATCAAAAAACTGAGAGATACCATTAACTTTCACTTTCACCTAACTGTTGTTCTATCTAAAAATAAGGCTTTATATCCAAATTCGACTTATTTTAACAAAAGAATACCGTATAAGAAAGAGACAATTATTATAGCTTTATATTTTTTATTGATTTAAGGTTTAGAAACTGAAAATATAATCGGAACCTTTCAACGTAGTTTTTTTTTATTATTATAGAACTCTTCTATGTTTTTGTAAATTATATAGATGTCAAGAAGTTTTAAAATTTTTAAAAAGCTACACTGAAATTAAAAGCTAAAAGCTGACCGTCAGACTGTTCCGAACAGCTGACGTGAAAAGCTAAAAGCTGACGTGAAATTAAAAGCTATTTTAAAAGCTAAAAGCTGACCGTCAGACTGTTCCGAACAAAGCAGTATTTCGGACGCTTGTCAATTTTGTTCTAAAATTGCAAAATGTTGTTCAACTGAAATACGCCAAAATCCGATTATTAGGATAAAAGGTATCGAAAATAAAGATATACTTCATTTACTTATTATTATTATTTTTTTAGTTTTTATTTATTAAATTATCTGTTAATTTTGAGATATCTGATATTTTATCGATCAAAAATTAATTGAAAAGATATGAAATTAAGAATTTTTTTTTGGACGCCATTTTTTTAGTAGCAAATAAGAAGCAAAATTTCCCTAAGGAAAATGCAGAAGAACTTGAGAAAACTAACCAAAACATAGGTAAATCTTTTTTAAACTGAACACGTCAAACATTTGAAGAACAATTTCTCAATAAATTTTACCTTTCTATTATTAACAAGCTTGCAACCGATAACTTCCAATTTCGTGTTCGCATACTGTTACAGATTTGTGTATTATGATCAAAAACATTTTTTTTTGTCCTCAATTCATTACAAATTAAAGTGAATTCAACATTGCTTACTTCATTCCAATGAATAAATGTAATTTCAGAACATGCAGAACTGTAATTGTTATAGAATAGTATATATTTCTGAATCTATATGATTCGGAAAACGATAATAAAAAATCATCCGAATTACTTTAAATTATATCATTTATGTTGATTATTAATAAATTTTTATCGTTTTCTTCGTAAGTATTTTTTAATTTTGAATGATAAATTTCAACTAGAATTCAGCTATTATGTTTTTAAGTTACATATTGAAATTCATATCGAGATCTTGTTATTATAAAATTTTATTGTGTGGTATGTCATCTTGAAGTAATGAAGGGATAATCTATTTATATATTATTTGAGAATAAAGTTTTCAAATGAAGAACTTATCATTTTGGAATTCTCCGGATTTATATATCAAGTAAATGTTCTGATTTTTATAATAAAAAATTTACTTGTAAATAATATTTTTTTTAACTTGAGGATAGTTCTCCGTAGAATGATCTTCGTCAGATTAATAATAAAAGAAAACATGCAAGTTTTGTATTTTAATTTGATGAATTCTTAGAATCGTTTTTTTTTTTTTTCGTAAAGATTCTTTATTTTGCGTTTTTTAGTATATAAACAATGATTTTTAGTGAAACTTCAAATTTTTTAATGAAAATTGTTGTCAAAAAACTTTTTTTGCAAAATTAACTGCTATAAAATTATGGGCTTATGTATACTTTTTGCGTATTTTAATGTTTAAGTAAAATAGAGATGCCAACAGCTCCGGACACGCCAAAATAATTAAAAAAACGGTAAATAACTATAAAGTAAATTTTACAAATATTTTACTATTTCTGCTTGCTTTTTAAAAGGTGTAGCATGACATAACTTTTATAAAGTGGTGAATTATATAAGCCTACGAATCATTTAAAAACAGTAGTGGATAAAAATCTACTAAATTGAATTTATTAAACAAAAAATCACAATTGATAAACTACCCCTTTAAAATATATATTTGCTGTCCAGAGCAAATTGGCATCTCTGGTAATATGATCCATAGTACAACGCCCCTATAGCTCGTTGCGATCGCGAATACGTAAATGAATAAATTAATAATTAGTTAATTAGACAAACAATTATTTAATTAATTTTCTTAATTATATATTAATTTTATAGAATAATTGTTTAAATTAATTATATAGATTAATCAGATAAATTAAATTAAACAACCAAAATTGAGATAAAATAAATTTATTAATTATTAAAAAAGTAAATAGAAATATATGACTTGCTATGCACTTCATGAAAACACATGAGGAAATATAAAATAACTCTGCAGTCTGACAATAAAATTATCAGACACCAGTGCAAATGTTTCTGTCAAAATGGTCTGGCATCCTTTTTAAAGTTATAAAGTCATCCATTTGTTGATGAACTTTGTAACTATCTCAGATATTAAAAGGCTAATAAATATTTAGTTTCCTAAACAAAACACAGTAAGCTATCCATTTCTGTCTCATTAAGTTTTTTTAAATTAATTTTTCCAATATTTGGTTATTTTTTGGAAGAATCATTCGAAGATCTTAATTAGTCTGATCTAAAAGGATGTAAGAAATACCAATTTTTCTATTGATTAGCTTTTTATATCGAATACAAATTGCAAACGATTTTTTCTCCAATTACTTGTAATGTTTGTTTATTGTAGCTCTATTTTATCAAAAACAGGAAGTTTTTTTAAAATTTGTTTATTTACTTTTTTTTTAAATATATTATTTTGAAAGCTGTCTTCACTCATTTTTCTTTGTTTTTTGAATGAATTCATCTTAATTTTTTTAAAACTGTTAAGGCATTTGTCTTTCATCTTTTTTTATTCCATTTAAAGAACGGGTATTCCAGCTCGTTTAAAATAAGAATAACAATTCTGATTAGACAATTCTCAAAGTTGTTAGATTATGAAAATTGAACTATTCTTTTACTTCCTGTCACTTGCAGTTTAAAAAGAAAGACTAATTATCGTTGTAATGAACGAACTGTCACAACTTCAACTCATAAAAAAAACTCTACCACACATTAGTGGTGAATCAGACAAGAAAATTACGTAAAATATAGCTTCAAGGAAAAGTACAAAATTGAAGAGAAGAAGAGTTGTCGAACGAAAAAATTAGAATGACACAGATTGTTTAGTTTTGTTTGATAAAAAGTAAATTACTCTCTTCCTATTTTCTTTAAAATCCGTCATCCTTTTAACTGGAAATAAATCAAAATTGTTAACCGCTTCTTTAATTTTCCCTTCTATAGATTTTTTTAGTTTCTTTTTGAACTTAAATTTATATAATATTAAAAATGATTCATGTCATTACGTCAGGTCTCTTGTTGCAGTTACTTAAACGTGACTTGTCATGTTGCAGAATACGTGTGGCGCCATCTCTCGTAAAACAAATGAATTATTTTCGCCGCGGCAAGTTATGATTGTGCCTAATGCTAGATAAGTACAGTTCATTTCAAAGTTAGTGGTTAAGATGGTATACTAGGTTTTAAAAACGTTTTTGTGGTAGAGTGTTTACACCAGTGGTTCTTAATTATTTTTCAGTAATAGAACTCTAAATGATCGACTTAATTTTGGCGGAAACTCAAATTTATAAATAAAATTCACCTGCAACTGTGATTATATTAATCAATAAAGGACTTATAAATTACTTAATTTGAAAATATTTACTGCGAAGATAAAGAATATGAATTTTTTAATCATTTCATAATAATTGTCTTTAAAGTAAATTTTATGTGCGCCTGTTGAATGCCTGGTTTTAGTCCAGCCCATTATTTTTTTTGATGAATTATGATTATCGTTGAAATGAAAACGAGAAAGCAGTGTTATAAACATAGAGAATTATTATGAGAAAAACAGTTTCTTATTTATTATTAAATTTAGTTATTTTATTTTGAATTGAACAGGTCGATGCATTGAAATTTTTCAAATGCTTATATTTTTCATAATTTATTTAAGTTATTAGGAATTTTTTTTTAATTTTATGTTTTTTCCCCCCATCTAGCATTTTCCTTTTTCATAAAAAAACATAAATATGAAATTTAAAAAAAACAAAAATTATTGGTTGGATCTATATATAATTTCATGTTTCGCAAATTATTACTAGTTAAAAAAAAGTTCTAACTCTCGGAGCCCCTATAACACTTTGATGGAACCCAGTGGCGTATCTAAGGTATGTCTAGTATGGAGAATTGCCATAGGCGCATTATTCCAAAAGGATCCCTGAATAAATCTTTATTTTGTTTATTTTTCCACAACCACAAGCAAAGAGACAAGGTAAACAATTTGTTCCTTTTCTTCATATCACATTGCAAGATTGTAGTCGTTCTAAAAGGGCAGTTATTCCGGTAGGAAACCCCTTTAGGCAAAGATAGATCTTTGGTCTAGCCTAGACTAATTATTCTTTAGCAAAATGCCTGTAAATCTTCGATTTTATCAGGGGTTAAAATCAAGGTGCTTCTGCCTCGCTCATCAACTAATTTGAACCACTGAAATGATTTAACAATGAATACACCCCACTGTTTTGAAAAAGTAAAGACAGACGTAAGTGAAAGTTGTTAGGTGTTCAAGCTCGCATAAAAAATTCTGCTTGTTTTAGTTCTTATTTCAAAATTTAATTCAAGAAAATAAGACAGTTAAAGTCTGCTTTGGATTTTTATAATCTATTTTGATAGGATCGTTACAGCTTTTATTGTAGATTTAACTGTTTAAGTGAACAACGTGTACCACAAGGATTTTCTTCGTTGTTTGTAAGTGATCATTACCTAAATATTTAAATAAATGCCTTATACTTAAATTATTGGTTAGCATTATATGCGTTCGTTATGTTTTCTAGAAATGGTGTCTATATGCAGGGATGCAAAATATTTTATGAAGTGGTAAAGAGTTAAAAACCGAAACGTGAACAATTTTAGATAATTTTGGTAAAATTTAAGTTGCTTACAACGAGATAACTGGAAAAAAATTGTGTTTCTTTCGAAATTTCGAGTTATACATATCTAGTGGCAGAAAAATGATTTATAACAAATTTACATAAATCAAGGATCAAATACTAAAACATAAATTTAGCTACCACTAGAAAAAAAATTACTATTAAGTAGAGCAGGTAGGCATCTCTATATATGTAGAGCGAGAGGAACATTTGGGCCCCCCCCTTACAAGGTTATTAGAATTTATAGTATTTTGTAGTTTTTATTAATACTGTTTAAGACAAATTTAATACGGACATTTTTTGGAAACAAAAAAGTGAATACTGCATAATTAAATACTCGTTGATGCATTATTATTAAAATTAATATGTAATAAAAAAGCAACGAATGTTAAAATTTCAAATGTTCTTGGGAATATAATTTTTTGTTTCTTGAAAAAAAATTACGATAAGTAAGTAATTTTGAGTGCATTACGTAATATTCATTACGTTCAGTGTTCAAATAGTGCCAAATTTTTTTCTTTCTATTCATTGATTTTGAGTTTTCTATTGATTTTGAGTTTTCTATTCATTGATTTGCGAAATGAAAAAATAATTCAAATCTTCTTAATATTTTTGTTTAATCTCTAATTTGTTCCATTGTGATACGAAAATGATTTTTTATAATTTGATTTCATAATTTGATTAATAGACCAGAATGTATTCTGGTCTATTAATCAATACCAGAATAGCGAAATAGACCAGAATGTATTCTGGTCTATTTCGTTACTTTTTGCCTTTTTTTTCACTGTTAGCAAATGAATTATTTCTATATATTCTTAAAGTAAAACGTCAACTTCCTTTAATTTATTTCTCATTAAAGAATGTATTATTGTTACTGTTTAGTCAACAATTAGCAATATAATTTTGTATGTAATTATGTGTTTATTTTTTTCTGTTATCTGCAATTATAAAATGTTTGTAAAACCTAATTATATTAAGAGCATGATTTTTTTTATGGAACAGTAAATAAACTAACCGAAATATATCATTTAATTGTAACTTTTAAATTTGTTTTGCCACAACAAATCGTAATTATTTATACTGTGATCGTTAATGAATTTATTAGATCGGGATAATTCTATTGTTTTGATGTTTAGCAAAGCATGATTATGTTTAAAAAAAAATCAAATTTTCTTCAGTTTTAATTTTAAAAATATTGGGTAATCATCCGATTGGGTAATCATCCTGTTATAGTTCTTTTTCAACCCAGAGCGAGCTACATTTGTTGTGTGTGCGTACTTTTGTTACCAAATTATATTAGTAAAACTTTAAAATGTAATTGTGCTTAACTAAACAAATTGTCAGCATTTTTAATGACAAGTTCAAAAAATGCAACTGAATCTTCTATAAATATGATAAAACAGACCTTTTATTATAAAATGTTTGATAGTAACCAGTAATGATTTTGAATACACTTGAATGCATTCATTACAATTAAAAAGAGATAATTTTATTGTTATATTTAATTTTTATTTATTTATTTATCTATTACAATGTATTGTTATATTAATTTTTATTTATTTATCTATTTAAATACAATGTAATATTGTCAAAAGGGTTAAATAGTTTAAACAATGTTTTTATTCCGTATTGCATGAAAAAAAGAGAATATAAATATCTTAGTATACTCAAATTCGAATCATAGCGACAGTTAATCGATACGAATTCCGCACCTGGCTGGCACTGATCATAGTGCTGACGTAAAATATCCTCAGTGGTAGATGGATCTTGGGTTAGAGTTCCCTTGCCTTCGGGTCAACCGCGGGAGGTTTTAGTGGTTTTCCTCTCCTTATAACGCAAGCGTTGGTTAGTTCCATGAAAAAGATCAAATCGAAGGAGGCTAATTTCTCTCACTATTTAATCCAGGAGTTCCCTTGTCTTCTGGATTGGGTTCAAAATTACAAGGCTACGGAGTTGAATATTGATAGTCACAAACTCAGAATTGGGTCGGCTGTTCAACGACAGTTATAAAATAAAATTAAATTTGTTAGAATGGTAACCCAAACTTTGAATTTATTTTTCTCGCAGATTTTGTCGATACTATTTGATAGGAGCCGTGATGGCTCAGGGGACAGAGCGTTCGCCTGCCAATGAGGTGAACCAATTGGTTCACCTTATTGCCTAGTTCAAATCCTAGCCGTGACTGGGCAATACGAATTCCGTATCCATCTTGCACCGACCACAGTGCTGCAGTAAAATATCCTTAGTGGTAGACGGATCATGGGTAAGAGTCTCCTTACCACCAGACTAACCGTGTGGTTTTTTTTTCGTGGTTTTCCTCTCCATGTAACGCAAATGTGGGTTAGTTCCATCAAGAAGTCCTCCCACGATCCAAAACTTCTCTCAATTTTTGATCCAGGAGTTCCCTTGTCTTCTGGATTGGGTTCAAAATTACAAGGCTACGGAGTTGAATATTGATAGTCACAAACTCAGAATTGGGTCGGCTGTTCAACGACAGTTATAAAATAAAATTAAATTTGTTAGAATGGTAACCCAAACTTTGAATTTATTTTTCTCGCAGATTTTGTCGATACTATTTGATAGGAGCCGTGATGGCTCAGGGGATAGAGCGTTCGCCTGCCAATGAGGTGAACCAATTGGTTCACCTTATTGCCTAGTTCAAATCCTAGCCGTGACGGGGCAATACGAATTCCGTATCCATCTCGCACCGACCACAGTGCTGCAGTAAAATATCCTTAATGGTAGACGGATCATGGGTAAGAGTCTCCTTACCATCAGACTAACCGTGTGGTTTTTTTTCGTGGTTTTCCTCTCCATGTAACGCAAATGTGGGTTAGTTCCATCAAGAAGTCCTCCCACGATCCAAAACTTCTCTCAATTTTTGATCCAGGAGTTCCCTTGTCTTCTGGATTGGGTTCAAAATTACAAGGCTACGGAGTTGAATATTGATAGTCACAAACTCAGAATTGGGTCGGCTGTTCAACGACAGTTATAAAATAAAATTAAATTTGTTAGAATGGTAACCCAAACTTTGAATTTATTTTTCTCGCAGATTTTGTCGATACTATTTGATAGGAGCCGTGATGGCTCAGGGGATAGAGCGTTCGCCTGCCAATGAGGTGAACCAATTGGTTCACCTTATTGCCTAGTTCAAATCCTAGCCGTGACTGGGCAATACGAATTCCGTATCCATCTTGCACCGACCACAGTGCTGCAGTAAAATATCCTTAATGGTAGACGGATCATGGGTAAGAGTCTCCTTACCATCAGACTAACCGTGTGGTTTTTTTTCGTGGTTTTCCTCTCCATGTAACGCAAATGTGGGTTAGTTCCATCAAGAAGTCCTCCCACGATCCAAAACTTCTCTCAATTTTTGATCCAGGAGTTCCCTTGTCTTCTGGATTGGGTTCAAAATTACAAGGCTACGGAGTTGAATATTGATAGTCACAAACTCAGAATTGGGTCGGCTGTTCAACGACAGTTATAAAATAAAATTAAATTTGTTAGAATCGTAACCCAAACTTTGAATTTATTTTTCTCGCAGATTTTGTCGATACTATTTGATAGGAGCCGTGATGGCTCAGGGGATAGAGCGTTCGCCTGCCAATGAGGTGAACCAATTGGTTCACCTTATTGCCTAGTTCAAATCCTAGCCGTGACTGGGCAATACGAATTCCGTATCCATCTTGCACCGACCACAGTGCTGCAGTAAAATATCCTTAATGGTAGACGGATCATGGGTAAGAGTCTCCTTACCATCAGACTAACCGTGTGGTTTTTTTTCGTGGTTTTCCTCTCCATGTAACGCAAATGTGGGTTAGTTCCATCAAGAAGTCCTCCCACGATCCAAAACTTCTCTCAATTTTTGATCCAGGAGTTCCCTTGTCTTCTGGATTGGGTTCAAAATTACAAGGCTACGGAGTTGAATATTGATAGTCACAAACTCAGAATTGGGTCGGCTGTTCAACGACAGTTATAAAATAAAATTAAATTTGTTAGAATGGTAACCCAAACTTTGAATTTATTTTTCTCGCAGATTTTGTCGATACTATTTGATAGGAGCCGTGATGGCTCAGGGGATAGAGCGTTCGCCTGCCAATGAGGTGAACCAATTGGTTCACCTTATTGCCTAGTTCAAATCCTAGCCGTGACTGGGCAATACGAATTCCGTATCCATCTTGCACCGACCACAGTGCTGCAGTAAAATATCCTTAATGGTAGACGGATCATGGGTAAGAGTCTCCTTACCATCAGACTAACCGTGTGGTTTTTTTTTCGTGGTTTTCCTCTCCATGTAACGCAAATGTGGGTTAGTTCCATCAAGAAGTCCTCCCACGATCCAAAACTTCTCTCAATTTTTGATCCAGGAGTTCCCTTGTCTTCTGGATTGGGTTCAAAATTACAAGGCTACGGAGTTGAATATTGATAGTCACAAACTCAGAATTGGGTCGGCTGTTCAACGACAGTTATAAAATAAAATTAAATTTGTTAGAATGGTAACCCAAACATTGAATTTATTTTTCTCGCAGATTTTGTCGATACTATTTGATAGGAGCCGTGATGGCTCAGGGGATAGAGCGTTCGCCTGTCAATGAGGTGAACCAATTGGTTCACCTTATTGCCTAGTTCAAATCCTAGCCGTGACTGGGCAATACGAATTCCGTATCCATCTTGCACCGACCACAGTGCTGCAGTAAAATATCCTTAATGGTAGACGGATCATGGGTAAGAGTCTCCTTACCATCAGACTAACCGTGTGGTTTTTTTTTCGTGGTTTTCCTCTCCATGTAACGCAAATGTGGGTTAGTTCCATCAAGAAGTCCTCCCACGATCCAAAACTTCTCTCAATTTTTGATCCAGGAGTTCCCTTGTCTTCTGGATTGGGTTCAAAATTACAAGGCTACGGAGTTGAATATTGATAGTCACAAACTCAGAATTGGGTCGGCTGTTCAACGACAGTTATAAAATAAAATTAAATTTGTTAGAATGGTAACCCAAACTTTGAATTTATTTTTCTCGCAGATTTTGTCGATACTATTTGATAGGAGCCGTGATGGCTCAGGGGATAGAGCGTTCGCCTGCCAATGAGGTGAACCAATTGGTTCACCTTATTGCCTAGTTCAAATCCTAGCCGTGACTGGGCAATACGAATTCCGTATCCATCTTGCACCGACCACAGTGCTGCAGTAAAATATCCTTAATGGTAGACGGATCATGGGTAAGAGTCTCCTTACCATCAGACTAACCGTGTGTTTTTTTTTTCGTGGTTTTCCTCTCCATGTAACGCAAATGTGGGTTAGTTCCATCAAGAAGTCCTCCCACGATCCAAAACTTCTCTCAATTTTTGATCCAGGAGTTCCCTTGTCTTCTGGATTGGGTTCAAAATTACAAGGCTACGGAGTTGAATATTGATAGTCACAAACTCAGAATTGGGTCGGCTGTTCAACGACAGTTATAAAATAAAATTAAATTTGTTAGAATGGTAACCCAAACTTTGAATTTATTTTTCTCGCAGATTTTGTCGATACTATTTGATAGGAGCCGTGATGGCTCAGGGGATAGAGCGTTCGCCTGCCAATGAGGTGAACCAATTGGTTCACCTTATTGCCTAGTTCAAATCCTAGCCGTGACTGGGCAATACGAATTCCGTATCCATCTTGCACCGACCACAGTGCTGCAGTAAAATATCCTTAATGGTAGACGGATCATGGGTAAGAGTCTCCTTACCATCAGACTAACCGTGTGGTTTTTTTTTCGTGGTTTTCCTCTCCATGTAACGCAAATGTGGGTTAGTTCCATCAAGAAGTCCTCCCACGATCCAAAACTTCTCTCAATTTTTGATCCAGGAGTTCCCTTGTCTTCTGGATTGGGTTCAAAATTACAAGGCTACGGAGTTGAATATTGATAGTCACAAACTCAGAATTGGGTCGGCTGTTCAACGACAGTTATAAAATAAAATTAAATTTGTTAGAATGGTAACCCAAACTTTGAATTTATTTTTCTCGCAGATTTTGTCGATACTATTTGATAGGAGCCGTGATGGCTCAGGGGATAGAGCGTTCGCCTGCCAATGAGGTGAACCAATTGGTTCACCTTATTGCCTAGTTCAAATCCTAGCCGTGACTGGGCAATACGAATTCCGTATCCATCTTGCACCGACCACAGTGCTGCAGTAAAATATCCTTAATGGTAGACGGATCATGGGTAAGAGTCTCCTTACCATCAGACTAACCGTGTGGTTTTTTTTTCGTGGTTTTCCTCTCCATGTAACGCAAATGTGGGTTAGTTCCATCAAGAAGTCCTCCCACGATCCAAAACTTCTCTCAATTTTTGATCCAGGAGTTCCCTTGTCTTCTGGATTGGGTTCAAAATTACAAGGCTACGGAGTTGAATATTGATAGTCACAAACTCAGAATTGGGTCGGCTGTTCAACGACAGTTATAAAATAAAATTAAATTTGTTAGAATGGTAACCCAAACTTTGAATTTATTTTTCTCGCAGATTTTGTCGATACTATTTGATAGGAGCCGTGATGGCTCAGGGGATAGAGCGTTCGCCTGCCAATGAGGTGAACCAATTGGTTCACCTTATTGCCTAGTTCAAATCCTAGCCGTGACTGGGCAATACGAATTCCGTATCCATCTTGCACCGACCACAGTGCTGCAGTAAAATATCCTTAATGGTAGACGGATCATGGGTAAGAGTCTCCTTACAATCAGACTAACCGTGTGGTTTTTTTTCGTGGTTTTCCTCTCCATGTAACGCAAATGTGGGTTAGTTCCATCAAGAAGTCCTCCCACGATCCAAAACTTCTCTCAATTTTTGATCCAGGAGTTCCCTTGTCTTCTGGATTGGGTTCAAAATTACAAGGCTACGGAGTTGAATATTGATAGTCACAAACTCAGAATTGGGTCGGCTGTTCAACGACAGTTATAAAATAAAATTAAATTTGTTAGAATGGTAACCCAAACTTTGAATTTATTTTTCTCGCAGATTTTGTCGATACTATTTGATAGGAGCCGTGATGGCTCAGGGGATAGAGCGTTCGCCTGCCAATGAGGTGAACCAATTGGTTCACCTTATTGCCTAGTTCAAATCCTAGCCGTGACTGGGCAATACGAATTCCGTATCCATCTTGCACCGACCACAGTGCTGCAGTAAAATATCCTTAATGGTAGACGGATCATGGGTAAGAGTCTCCTTACCATCAGACTAACCGTGTGGTTTTTTTTTCGTGGTTTTCCTCTCCATGTAACGCAAATGTGGGTTAGTTCCATCAAGAAGTCCTCCCACGATCCAAAACTTCTCTCAATTTTTGATCCAGGAGTTCCCTTGTCTTCTGGATTGGGTTCAAAATTACAAGGCTACGGAGTTGAATATTGATAGTCACAAACTCAGAATTGGGTCGGCTGTTCAACGACAGTTATAAAATAAAATTAAATTTGTTAGAATGGTAACCCAAACTTTGAATTTATTTTTCTCGCAGATTTTGTCGATACTATTTGATAGGAGCCGTGATGGCTCAGGGGATAGAGCGTTCGCCTGTCAATGAGGTGAACCAATTGGTTCACCTTATTGCCTAGTTCAAATCCTAGCCGTGACTGGGCAATACGAATTCCGTATCCATCTTGCACCGACCACAGTGCTGCAGTAAAATATCCTTAATGGTAGACGGATCATGGGTAAGAGTCTCCTTACCATCAGACTAACCGTGTGGTTTTTTTTTCGTGGTTTTCCTCTCCATGTAACGCAAATGTGGGTTAGTTCCATCAAGAAGTCCTCCCACGATCCAAAACTTCTCTCAATTTTTGATCCAGGAGTTCCCTTGTCTTCTGGATTGGGTTCAAAATTACAAGGCTACGGAGTTGAATATTGATAGTCACAAACTCAGAATTGGGTCGGCTGTTCAACGACAGTTATAAAATAAAATTAAATTTGTTAGAATGGTAACCCAAACTTTGAATTTATTTTTCTCGCAGATTTTGTCGATACTATTTGATAGGAGCCGTGATGGCTCAGGGGATAGAGCGTTCGCCTGCCATTGAGGTGAACCAATTGGTTCACCTTATTGCCTAGTTCAAATCCTAGCCGTGACTGGGCAATACGAATTCCGTATCCATCTTGCACCGACCACAGTGCTGCAGTAAAATATCCTTAATGGTAGACGGATCATGGGTAAGAGTCTCCTTACCATCAGACTAACCGTGTGGTTTTTTTTTCGTGGTTTTCCTCTCCATGTAACGCAAATGTGGGTTAGTTCCATCAAGAAGTCCTCCCACGATCCAAAACTTCTCTCAATTTTTGATCCAGGAGTTCCCTTGTCTTCTGGATTGGGTTCAAAATTACAAGGCTACGGAGTTGAATATTGATAGTCACAAACTCAGAATTGGGTCGGCTGTTCAACGACAGTTATAAAATAAAATTAAATTTGTTAGAATGGTAACCCAAACTTTGAATTTATTTTTCTCGCAGATTTTGTCGATACTATTTGATAGGAGCCGTGATGGCTCAGGGGATAGAGCGTTCGCCTGCCAATGAGGTGAACCAATTGGTTCACCTTATTGCCTAGTTCAAATCCTAGCCGTGACGGGGCAATACGAATTCCGTATCCATCTCGCACCGACCACAGTGCTGCAGTAAAATATCCTTAATGGTGACGGATCATGGGTAAGAGTCTCCTTACCATCAGACTAACCGTGTGGTTTTTTTTTCGTGGTTTTCCTCTCCATGTAACGCAAATGTGGGTTAGTTCCATCAAGAAGTCCTCCCACGATCCAAAACTTCTCTCAATTTTTGATCCAGGAGTTCCCTTGTCTTCTGGATTGGGTTCAAAATTACAAGGCTACGGAGTTGAATATTGATAGTCACAAACTCAGAATTGGGTCGGCTGTTCAACGACAGTTATAAAATAAAATTAAATTTGTTAGAATGGTAACCCAAACTTTGAATTTATTTTTCTCGCAGATTTTGTCGATACTATTTGATAGGAGCCGTGATGGCTCAGGGGATAGAGCGTTCGCCTGCCAATGAGGTGAACCAATTGGTTCACCTTATTGCCTAGTTCAAATCCTAGCCGTGACTGGGCAATACGAATTCCGTATCCATCTTGCACCGACCACAGTGCTGCAGTAAAATATCCTTAATGGTAGACGGATCATGGGTAAGAGTCTCCTTACCATCAGACTAACCGTGTGTTTTTTTTTTCGTGGTTTTCCTCTCCATGTAACGCAAATGTGGGTTAGTTCCATCAAGAAGTCCTCCCACGATCCAAAACTTCTCTCAATTTTTGATCCAGGAGTTCCCTTGTCTTCTGGATTGGGTTCAAAATTACAAGGCTACGGAGTTGAATATTGATAGTCACAAACTCAGAATTGGGTCGGCTGTTCAACGACAGTTATAAAATAAAATTAAATTTGTTAGAATCGTAACCCAAACTTTGAATTTATTTTTCTCGCAGATTTTGTCGATACTATTTGATAGGAGCCGTGATGGCTCAGGGGATAGAGCGTTCGCCTGCCAATGAGGTGAACCAATTGGTTCACCTTATTGCCTAGTTCAAATCCTAGCCGTGACTGGGCAATACGAATTCCGTATCCATCTTGCACCGACCACAGTGCTGCAGTAAAATATCCTTAATGGTAGACGGATCATGGGTAAGAGTCTCCTTACCATCAGACTAACCGTGTGGTTTTTTTTCGTGGTTTTCCTCTCCATGTAACGCAAATGTGGGTTAGTTCCATCAAGAAGTCCTCCCACGATCCAAAACTTCTCTCAATTTTTGATCCAGGAGTTCCCTTGTCTTCTGGATTGGGTTCAAAATTACAAGGCTACGGAGTTGAATATTGATAGTCACAAACTCAGAATTGGGTCGGCTGTTCAACAACAGTTATAAAATAAAATTAAATTTGTTAGAATGGTAACCCAAACTTTGAATTTATTTTTCTCGCAGATTTTGTCGATACTATTTGATAGGAGCCGTGATGGCTCAGGGGATAGAGCGTTCGCCTGCCAATGAGGTGAACCAATTGGTTCACCTTATTGCCTAGTTCAAATCCTAGCCGTGACTGGGCAATACGAATTCCGTATCCATCTTGCACCGACCACAGTGCTGCAGTAAAATATCCTTAATGGTAGACGGATCATGGGTAAGAGTCTCCTTACCATCAGACTAACCGTGTGGTTTTTTTTCTCGTGGTTTTCCTCTCCATGTAACGCAAATGTGGGTTAGTTCCATCAAGAAGTCCTCCCACGATCCAAAACTTCTCTCAATTTTTGATCCATGAGTTCCCTTGTCTTCTGGATTGGGTTCAAAATTACAAGGCTACGGAGTTGAATATTGATAGTCACAAACTCAGAATTGGGTCGGCTGTTCAACGACAGTTATAAAATAAAATTAAATTTGTTAGAATGGTAACCCAAACTTTGAATTTATTTTTCTCGCAGATTTTGTCGATACTATTTGATAGGAGCCGTGATGGCTCAGGGGATAGAGCGTTCGCCTGTCAATGAGGTGAACCAATTGGTTCACCTTATTGCCTAGTTCAAATCCTAGCCGTGACTGGGCAATACGAATTCCGTATCCATCTTGCACCGACCACAGTGCTGCAGTAAAATATCCTTAATGGTAGACGGATCATGGGTAAGAGTCTCCTTACCATCAGACTAACCGTGTGGTTTTTTTTTCGTGGTTTTCCTCTCCATGTAACGCAAATGTGGGTTAGTTCCATCAAGAAGTCCTCCCACGATCCAAAACTTCTCTCAATTTTTGATCCAGGAGTTCCCTTGTCTTCTGGATTGGGTTCAAAATTACAAGGCTACGGAGTTGAATATTGATAGTCACAAACTCAGAATTGGGTCGGCTGTTCAACGACAGTTATAAAATAAAATTAAATTTGTTAGAATGGTAACCCAAACTTTGAATTTATTTTTCTCGCAGATTTTGTCGATACTATTTGATAGGAGCCGTGATGGCTCAGGGGATAGAGCGTTCGCCTGCCAATGAGGTGAACCAATTGGTTCACCTTATTGCCTAGTTCAAATCCTAGCCGTGACTGGGCAATACGAATTCCGTATCCATCTTGCACCGACCACAGTGCTGCAGTAAAATATCCTTAATGGTAGACGGATCATGGGTAAGAGTCTCCTTACCATCAGACTAACCGTGTGGTTTTTTTTTCGTGGTTTTCCTCTCCATGTAACGCAAATGTGGGTTAGTTCCATCAAGAAGTCCTCCCACGATCCAAAACTTCTCTCAATTTTTGATCCAGGAGTTCCCTTGTCTTCTGGATTGGGTTCAAAATTACAAGGCTACGGAGTTGAATATTGATAGTCACAAACTCAGAATTGGGTCGGCTGTTCAACGACAGTTATAAAATAAAATTAAATTTGTTAGAATGGTAACCCAAACTTTGAATTTATTTTTCTCGCAGATTTTGTCGATACTATTTGATAGGAGCCGTGATGGCTCAGGGGATAGAGCGTTCGCCTGCCAATGAGGTGAACCAATTGGTTCACCTTATTGCCTAGTTCAAATCCTAGCCGTGACTGGGCAATACGAATTCCGTATCCATCTTGCACCGACCACAGTGCTGCAGTAAAAAATCCTTAATGGTAGACGGATCATGGGTAAGAGTCTCCTTACCATCAGACTAACCGTGTGGTTTTTTTTTCGTGGTTTTCCTCTCCATGTAACGCAAATGTGGGTTAGTTCCATCAAGAAGTCCTCCCACGATCCAAAACTTCTCTCAATTTTTGATCCAGGAGTTCCCTTGTCTTCTGGATTGGGTTCAAAATTACAAGGCTACGGAGTTGAATATTGATAGTCACAAACTCAGAATTGGGTCGGCTGTTCAACGACAGTTATAAAATAAAATTAAATTTGTTAGAATGGTAACCCAAACTTTGAATTTATTTTTCTCGCAGATTTTGTCGATACTATTTGATAGGAGCCGTGATGGCTCAGGGGATAGAGCGTTCGCCTGCCAATGAGGTGAACCAATTGGTTCACCTTATTGCCTAGTTCAAATCCTAGCCGTGACTGGGCAATACGAATTCCGTATCCATCTTGCACCGACCACAGTGCTGCAGTAAAATATCCTTAATGGTAGACGGATCATGGGTAAGAGTCTCCTTACCATCAGACTAACCGTGTGGTTTTTTTTCGTGGTTTTCCTCTCCATGTAACGCAAATGTGGGTTAGTTCCATCAAGAAGTCCTCCCACGATCCAAAACTTCTCTCAATTTTTGATCCAGGAGTTCCCTTGTCTTCTGGATTGGGTTCAAAATTACAAGGCTACGGAGTTGAACATCAGTAGTCGTAAGCCCAAAAAGTGGGTCGGCTGTTCAACGACGGTTATAAAATAAATAAAAAATAGTACGTGGAGTCCCTCCGCGCGGAAGAAGTGAAACTTCGTAATGTGGAAATGAAAATAGGAAGGGGTAGAAATTGATTTTTAGTGAAATCATATTGTTTCTTTAAGACAAACTTTATTAACATTGCTTACAATTCACAATTGATCGCCTCTTTTAATTATCATTTTCTACGCGCATGCGTTCGAGTGCCACGCATTCACTCTCTCTCTATCTCTTTCTGTTCCCCCTCCCCAGGAGCGTTGAACGTTTAACGCAACAGTGCTTTCATACCCCCTCCATGGTAGCGTTAAACGTTTAACGCAACCTTGTTGGAAGTCGCATTAGAAGTTTCACTTATAAAATAATAACCGGCAAAAATAAAATAAAAACATAGAAAAATAAGTATCTAAAGCAGAGTATCTATGTGCATCAAAGTATTTTTTTAATTGTATTTAATAAAAAAATATACTTATTAACTTTTTAAATACAATACTTTGTTTCATTTAAAATTTTTTTCGCTTAGTTAAAAAATATTAATAATAAAATATATTTTTAAAACAAATTTTAATAAGAAATCAGCTTATTTCTAAATTTCAGTAAGGTATTCTTGGCGAATTTAAAAAAAATATCGCTTTGTTTTCTTTAACGCCAATATTACCTACTATGTTTTTCTCTTACCTCGTGCGCTCAACGAACGTAAAGAGAAATCTAGTTTCCATGACAACGGTAGCGTTAAACGTTTTAACGCAACCTTGTTGGAAGTCGCATAAGAAGTTTCACTTCAAAAATATACCGTTTGATATTAAAAATATAGCTGTTTCGTTGGAAGAAATATAGCTTAATGCTTTGCATAAACACCAAAAACGTTTTTAAGTTTTAATGAACATTCTTAATTATAGTAATGAGGAGCATGTTTTCTACTTCTTCTCCCTGGAATCAATACAATGCCAGATTCTTATTTGTGTTACAAAATAACACGTATAGTTGATCTTTGACAGGCGTTTTTCTTAGATTTGACATCTAAACGACAGAACTTAAAGTTCATGACAGCATGATCAATAGATGGAGATGTACACTAAGATATTAGGTACGTGCTTGGAACCACTAGCATGCAGTAAGTGACATAAATTCTCAAATGTGTTGACAAATGGTTTCTTTATAGTCATATGTAGGTAAACATAAACTACTCGGTTAAACAGGTTGGGTTTTAAGACATTTTTTTTAGGTGAGTCAAACTAATATCCTTATTTAGCCTTGTAAAATGTAAATGATTACTTTGAGAGAGAGAGTTTAGAGAGAGAATTAATTTTATCACAGCGGAGAAAAGTTTAACTTTTATATAAAAAAAAAAAAAAGGTGACAGATTTGATACAAAAATAGAATGCTTCGCTTTAAAATATTTGTCGCTGTTTATTTGTCGCTAAATTCCTTGTCTTTCAACCTTACCTTATAAGAAGCATAATATTTTTGATGATAGAAGTTTTAAAAAAAATCTCACATGTAAGGCATATAAAATATTTAAAAAAAAAAAAAAGCAATTTAGCAAATTATTTTTATTTCATGATTTACAATTATATCTGAATTTATAAGTGCTGATCTTAACAACATCGGCCATATCAAATGCGAATGACGACAATGATCCAAGAAGTAAAATTTAACTTAAACGCCCATTTCTCAAAATTTATCGAAGATACAAGAGAATTTATTTTGCAAAATTTATCGAAGACGAAGGGCGCAATATTTGAATTCAAATGTTTCACTTTATAGACTCTCAAATTCTGAAAAGTAAAATTGTTTAATGCTATAAATATGGAGGATTAACTGCAATAATAAAATAAAGTACCTGAAATTTGTTAATTGAAACTTTGAATTTATTAATGCGCAAAAGAAAAAGTAGGTTTGAAAGTAAATAATTCAGAAAAAAAAAAAATCCAAAATAAAAAATTAACATTGAACAAATTCTAATTTAAGCTTAATAATCAACATAAAAACATACATATATATATTTTTTAAGAAAATTTTATATATATATATATATATATATATATATATATATATATATATATATATATATATATATATATATATATATATATATATATATATATATGAGCAATATAAGATGCAAGAAAAAACAAAAATTTAAAAAAAACAACAAGTTTTTAAGATTTATTAAGTTTTAGTAACTGCACATAAACTACAAGTACATAATAGAGCCTATATATAAAAAAGAGTAAAATTTTAAAATTAAAAAAAAAATGGTATAAACTTCAAAAAATTAATTAATAAGAAAAATTAAAAACGAAAAGATATAATCTCGCCATCAACTTACACTATTATATCTGCAAAATAGTGCTTTCTGATATTGTATTAATATAGCCAAAGCAATATCAGTACAACGACAATAGTATACTATTGTTAACGACAATAGTATAATATTGTTAAAATGTCATTCATTGGAGAAAAAAAAATATGTTAAAGCTAAAATATTCATTTCTCGGTTTAAAATTTAAACAGATATTTACATCGAATCATCTGATTATAAGAGAGTAATTATTTTAAGTAATATTTGGTTCAAGAGTTGCCAGGTGTATAAAACAAAACTATATCACGGCCACAATAAAACACATAAACAAACAATAAATCTAAGTTAAGTGAAAGAAGTAGACTAGAAATAATTAATTATATTTCAACAAATTCGATGTGCTATATGGCTCTGTATTTAATTAACTTAACGTTAATTAGCATTTTAAGTTATGTAGATAAACTTTGCACAACTTTAATACTCCATATTGTTGACAAAGATTAGCTGGCGCTGACGTCATAGGTAACACTTGTGGATATTGGTTGTTTTCTTCTTTTTCTTGGAGTGCAAGTACCCAATTATTAATTTGCGTATAAATTATTTTAACAAATATAATATTCATTTAATTGTCATTTGAATCAGTAAGTTTTCTTTCATCGATAGTGCGTGTTTAATCATTTAACAGTAATTTTTACTGCTTACTTTACTCCTTAACTTGCAATTTAAAGAATTTTTGTGATTCTAGTCAAATTTTATCGGCGAATTTAATAGTTTAAATAATTTTTACTTCAGTAACTGAAGCGAACTAGACAAAATGTTATGTATGATAACGGCAAAGTAGAAAAATCCGACATAGTGTACAATGTCTGAGCATTATCTGGTGTATTTTTTTTTAGCTAAGTATGAAATACTAGAATTATTATATAATTATTACACTAGATATTGCATACAATGCACGCTCTTTAATTGAAGCAGAGCATTAAGGTTAGACAGATGTAAATTATGCAAAAAGAAACCGCCTATTGTATACAATGTCTAGGCATTATCTGTTGTTTTTAAGTAGAGTATGAAATATCAGTATTATTAAATGTTTTGCCTGGACATTTAAGACAATGACTTGTGTTCTTCAGGCTTAGCACGGTCAGGCAAATGTAAATTATGCAGAAAGAAACAGCGTATTATATTTTTCTCTTTCTTTTTTTAATTGAATATTACTAAGTTGACCATAAAAGAAAAATTACATTTTCTTTATTCAATAAATCACTATTTTAAAAGATACGAATTTTACCATTACCCATTTATTTGGTTATAATTAATAATATCCATTTAGGAAAATATCTGTTTAAAGAGTATTGGACTTGCGGGGATTGTTGTTATAAACCATGTCAACCTTCATCTATGAAAAGGTACCCCACCATAGAATCGAGTTAACATGTCTTATATACTAGTGGATTGGAATTATATTTTTGAAGTGGTAGATACGCTGCAGTACTCCCCAATCAGAATTATATCTGTGATAGAATTCGATGAACGGATGCCACTAGTTGAATCAATGCTGTTTTGTGAGAAGTTCGGAGAGCTGTATTAAGATCACCGTACTTTTTCTGATTGTGAGAGCTGTGTTAAGTTCACGGTCGTGGTTACTCCTGTGTTGCCATTAGCAGTCGAGTGTATGCAGCCTGACGTTGTGTATAATCGAGACGAGACGAGACTGCGTAGCAACAGTGTGAGGAGGTGGATAATGTCGCAGTCACAAGTAGCAAGTCAACTGTTCAATGTGGACCATCCATCGAAGTAGGCGTGTTCGGATCGAAGTGGACGTTACTGTCAAGGTAGGCGTATTCAGATCGAAGTAGGTGTTACTGACAAGGTAGGCGTGTTCACATCACGTCCGGGTCACCAATGTGGGGATTGTTGTTATAAACCATGTCAACCTTCATCTATGAAAAAGTACCCCACGATAGAATCGAGTTAATATGTCTTATATACTAGTGAATTGGAATTATATTTTTGAAGTGGCAGATACGCTACAGACTAGACTAAACTGTTCAACCTTAAAAAATAACATCTGTGTTAAGAATACCGGACTATGGTCCTTTTCCTCAAACACAACAGTAGTGTTAAGTTATGTAATAAATAAGCAAATGAAAAAATCTGTAAAAAGTACCAGGAAATTGTCCATGCATCCCTACCGGGTCATTATATTAGTTACTCTTATAATTACTAATAATGCATGGCGGTGACTAAAAGTTTGTGCCTTTTTTTACCTAGAAATTACTTTAACCGATGTATTGGATTTTGTGGAGAGTAAATTAGACTGAATATCACGTAGAACAAACTGAAAAACTTAACTTTATTTACTTCGAAAGTATATATATAAAAGCAAGCAGAAGTTGCCAGAGCAGTAAACTCAAATTTATCTAAGTAATCTCGAACTCAATATCCTCCCCACTCTGGTCGACTTCGAGGGGGATGACCAGATCTATCGGGCGGGTTATATTGCGATCATTAACTCTCAGCTCACAGGATCTAATTCTTCAATCTCGTCCTTCATGCAAATTCACCACTCTAGTTTTCTTCCACATGTGCCGTGGTCGGACATCTTCTTGCAGGAGTACAATATCGCCAATTCGGATGTTAATGATATCGTCCTGATTGCGAACTTGATGAAATGACCGCAATTGAAGTAAATATTCCTTTGACCATTTTTTCCAAAAGCAGTCGAGTAAGTCCTGCTGCTGCTTGTAGATTCTTTTAAGCTTCGTGTTGTTATTTGGGCTGGATGGAATGGCCGTTAGTTTTCGTCCTGTCAAGAAATGGCTTGGTGTTAAGGCTGTGGAACTGTCATCTTTTCCACCTTCGTAAACCAATGGTCGGCTGTTCAGAGCGGCTTCTATCCCAACGAGGGCCGTAGACAGACCTTCCTCGTCAAGGAGTGCTCGTCCGAGTACCTTTCGTAGGCATCGCTTGACAACTCCTATTAGGCGTTCCCACCAGCCTCCCCACCAAGCCGCTCGTGGGGCGATCAATTTCCAAGTTATGCCATTTTGGGCATAATATTACTGAGTTTTAGCTGATGGCAGAACTTGCCATAATAGAATCAAGTCCTTATTTGCTGCATGAAATGTGGTAGCATTGTCGGTATAGATTGTGTGTGGGAGTCCTCTGCGGCCAACAAAACGTTGTAGTGCCTAAAGAAATTTGTCTGTGATAAGATCCGACACAAGTTCAATGTGTAATGCACGTGTTGTTGCGCAAATAAATAGTGTTATGTAGGCCGTGTCTCTTGATTTCAAACATCGAATATTCACGGGTCATATTTTGTTTGTAGATGTAGCCACAGGCTGCTCATTGGTTAGAGGTTTGTATATTGATGTATGGTGCTTTCTCTTGTATTTGGAACAGCCGAATTTTTCTCTACGGGGGCCATTGTCTTTGGTATGTCCTCGGTTAGGGCACAAAAAACATCTATTAATAGTCTTCAATTTCTGTATGCGCACGTCTATGTCCGTTATAACATTGCATTGTTGAGGCCAGTGTCCGGCAGTTTCACAGAAAGGACAAAAGGGTAACATGACACTTTTGGTTACTGATTTAGAATTCACATTAAAATTTTCTAAGGAGGATTTTATTGGTTAGTCTGGAGCTAGTGAACCTTTTATATTATTTGCAGTAATTGCTCCCTCGACCTCTTCAGATAAAAATTTTATTAATTTTGTAATATCACTTTCAGTCAAATTTTCACGTTTGGCATGTACAATCCAGTTACGATTGTACTAATTTGGTACACGAAGTATTTTAGGAGTCAAAATTCGTCCGTATGATTGAGTTTTTTCTCCTAAAGCATCTAAAGCCTGTATTCTTCGATTACAATCAATATATAACTCATTTATTGCTGCTGGAGATTGATTTTTGACAGGTTTTAGGTTTTCTAAATAATCGAGATGAGCCTGTATTATTTTATCTTTATCGCCATATTTCGATTTCAAAATATCCTTTGCTGTTGCATATGTTTTTCTGCAGTTATATTAATTCCATCAGCTATTCGTTTTGCTTCTCCATCTAAATATCTCCGCAAAAAAAACATGCTTGTCAATCAGCGATAAACTCTCATTTTTGTCGATACAGTTTTCAAAGCGCTCCCAAAAACTATGGAATTCTTCAATTTCGCCGTAAAACGTATTTATTTTTATTGTAGGCAACTTAACTGTAACATTTGAAGGCGAAGCCGAAAAATTATTTATATTGACAGCTGTTGGCGATGTTTCAAAAATTAAATTCGTATTCCGATTCGCTGCTCTTTTGAAATTAAATAACGCCAAATGAGCATGTTCTGTGTATCTTTCACATTCTATAATGTCTTCCTGATATTCTTTATCATTTAAAAAATTATGTACTTCATCGTCAGCCAAAGCTAATTCTTTAATTTTATCTTGTAAACGTTCAATGTTGTATTTATTCCTTTTCAGTTTGTGTACTAGCAGCATCGTTCAATTTCGTCGTTAGTTTCGTAATGGCGGTACGTAGCGTTGTTCGTTTACGTTTAAATATTGCAAGTTTTTCACTACCGGTAGCCATTCCAATTCAGTACGATGACGAAAGTAATTAATTATGACTTACCGAGTTATTTCGGCCCCAAATATTGGACTTTGTGGAGAGTAAATTAGACTGAATATCACGTAGAACAAACTTAAAAACTTAACTTTATTTACATCAAAAGTATATATATAAAAGCAAGCAGAAGTTGCCAGAACAGTAAACTCAAATTTATCTAAGTAATCTCGAACTCAATACGATACTAATAAATCATACTATTTAAAAATATTAAATAATAATATTTTATACTTTGCTAGCCTTCTTTCGGTATTTTAAAATCCGGCAGTTTTTCATTTTGTTGAGAAAGATCTCCCGACGAAGTGAGAAATCCGTAGACTGACAGGAATTACAGTTAAAAGTTACCGGCAAAATGGGAAATTTTGACAATTTTACGTTTTCCCGGTTCTAACCAGAAGTACATTCAACCAGTTACTTCTAACCAGAAGTACATTCGGCATCAAAAATTTAACTAGAATTGGGAACCTTCCGTATCTTTTTATAGAATTAGGTGAATATTATTGAAGATTTGTTTTAATCAGAAGTACCAAATGAATTCGGTGATAAAATCGCAGAAAGGGAAATCTCCATTCAACTGTTTATAAAGGCTTTTATTTTATCAACTGTTTTAGCCAATTTGGAGGCAAAAAATGCGGAAGGAAGAAAAGGCTTTTGTAAGGGGATTAAGAACTTAAAAAAAAAAATCATCCTTTCGTATAAAAGATAAAATGGATAACAGGCGGAACTTGATAGCACACTGTAAACTAAAAATATCTTTCTTTCACAGAATCCGAATAGAGTAATTCACTTTACCCATAAAAGTTACTAACCATTAAAATGCTTTGTTAGATAATGGTGGTGAGAAAGATTAATGGCAATCTTAAGAAAGTGAATAAAAAAAAAATCTTTAGTTAAGATGCTAAAATAAATATTTTTAATCGCTTCAGTAGCTTTTGTAGGAGTTGCCTTTGATCAATCTTCAGGTTTCTTTTGTTTTTTGTCATGGTTATCATTTTTGTTCAAGATTTATTTCAGCATTCAATAAAATTATACTATAAAATGAGTGTGTCCTGATTCAATTGATAAGGCTGCTTATTAAACACTTTTAAATAGTTCACAATGCTTTGGTTGATTTAGTATACTATTTAACTGACATTTTTTATTTCGATATACACCATAAAAAGATAATTAATGTCTTACCGTCATGTTTTCATTGGAAAAAAAATCAGATGCTATAACCATTAAGAAACAAAGAAGATTCCAGACAAAATATATCATATATCATAATAAAAACTTTATAGCACTATATTTCTATAAATTGTTAATTTCCCCCTATTATATGATGTATATTACAGTATATATCTATCAATTATTTATCTATCACTAAATATATACAATATTTCTATATAAATTATTTATCTCTTATATCTACTGTATATAGCAGTAAATATCTATAAATTGTTTATTTACTTATTATATATGCTGTATATAACTATATAAATTATTTTTTACGGTATTTAGTCGCAATATTTACGAATTATTCTTGGCCAATATTCTCTGTAACTATTACGTTTCCGATTTTAAATATTATACAGAATAAAATGTTTAAAATTTTTAGTTTTCTTATTTTTATTATTTTATAAAGTAATCGGATGATGTTACCTCAAGCAACATTTCATGAAAAAGATATCTAGCTATTTTCTTACCGAAATTTAACCAAAAATTTTAATATTTCCCAAAATTTATCATTTCCCAAAATTTCACATTTTTCAAAATTTAACATTTGTCCTCAAATGTCCTCGAAATTCTCCAAGAACATATATTTTTTTTTTATATGCAGTAAAATCTCAAAAAAAAAAAAAAAAAAAAAAAAAAAAAAAAAAAAAAAAAGAAAAGGAAAAAAAGAAAAAAAGAAAAGCTAATCATGCTTTTTCTTTGTCTTACAGAGAACAAAAGAAATAGCAAAAAAGCACCATGCTTAGGCTAATAGATGTGAACACCATACTAATCATCTTCGTATAATTTCAGCCGAAAAAGAAAAAAATATTAATAATCATGTGCTTATTTATTTCACATCTGTAAAAAATGCAGAAAATTATGCGTTATTTCAAAACTGCTTAGTAATGAAATCACGTTTGATAGGGTGGAATTTAATTTAAAAACAATTCGAATTATAAAGTTAGAATCAACTCGCAAATTAGAATTCCACGGTAACTGTCACCTTAGTTATAGTTTGTATGCTATTACTGTCGTTGTTACATGAATTCATTGCGATATTTTTTTAGTCTGTTTGTGTTTCGTTACATTAAATATTGCTAAAAAAGTTAATATAATCTACAAATATTAACATTTTGGTAATATTAAAAGTACAATGGGCAAAGCAGGATTATTTTTTCATTGTTAAAAATAAAAATGTTATAACACAATACTTATGCATTCATTTTAATAAAACCTCTCCTTATTTGACTTAAGAGAGAGAACTTATATTCATCAGTTATAAGAATGAAATAAATGAATTTTGAAATTCCTCAAATGGCAGCATAAATGGGCCATATTTATAGAACGGCCTGATTTGAAGTCACTGATCTTCCTTGACCCCTTACAAAGCTTGACCTTAACGGTAATTATACTATCGCTCTTTCGAAACAACGGGGGCGAAAAGCGGACAGGCGATCTTCTGTTTTTACGAAAAAAAAAAAAAAAAAAAATGGGTATGTTAAGATTCATTCTAAAGTTAACTGGATTTCATTTTTTTTTGTTGAAGTTATTTGGAATGCCATCTCCAATTCACTTGAAGTTTATGTATTTTAAGGTCTATTTATGTGTTTTCTGTAGTTTATAAATAATAGTTTATTATGGGGAAATGAGAAAAGAGATTGAATGGTGACAGACAGCTTCCGTCATAGCTCTCGGAAAAAGCAATTTGTTGGACTCGTTCGAGTATTTTGTTTTAATATT
Organism: Parasteatoda lunata; assembly: GCA_949128135.1. NCBI lineage: Eukaryota > Metazoa > Arthropoda > Arachnida > Araneae > Theridiidae > Parasteatoda > Parasteatoda lunata. Next base: position 42,298,572 of record OX421974.1, read on the forward strand.
TTAAAGATATGAAGTTATTAATAGGTACATTTGTTTGAGTTATTACATTTTAAACGGTTTTATTCAAACTTAGTTACTATGAAGTTGTGGGCATTTTAAGATTGACTTGAAATTAGCATTTCTTGGGTGGAAATGATGCGCCACACGTTTTCGAAATTTGCTAATTCTTTAAATATATATTACATTACTAAACGATATAAACGAGATAGTTTTCTATTTAAAGTCGTTTAGAGTTTTATAGAAATAAAGGAAATTAAAGTGTATTATTTTAAAAAGAATGCAAATCGGCAAAAAGTGTTATGGAAGCGATTTTTAGAGGTTATTGTAAGTCTATAACTTGTAGAAAAATTTGAGACTTCTTTTGAAATTTATACTACTTTTTTTCTAAATTTATTTTAATAGTTATTTGCGAAAAAGATATATTTTTTAAATTTTTAACTATTATTCGATAATTATAATTTATTTTTACTCCGTCAGGGTTTCATCAAGTATTTAGTGACGATAATTAATTTAATGTGTGTTACAATTTACTTCGAATGTAGGTGTGTTATTTTTTATTCATAAAAATCTATAGAATTTTTCGACTAATTTGATTACAAAAGTTAAAGATAGAATTATTTTTAACAACCAATATGCAGATGCTAAGTTTAATTTGTTTCGTCACAATTGTTTATTAATCATCAACTAATCACAAAAAGAATAATTTGAATTTAGAACTGAAGTTTCTGTCAAACAAAAACCTTCAGTATTTACGTCTGATTAACTGTGATAATTTTTCCTTTAACCTAGATATAGGATGTAGGATGAACATATGAAATTAAGTAATTTAAAAATATAAATATTTACTTAATTTAGAGTGTTATTTACACTTAATTTCAAAGTCGAAAACAATTTCTAGCACTTGGGAAATTTTTTTCTTTCAGGCACTTATCTGTCAAACAAAAACCTTCAGTATTTAAGTCTAATTAACTGCGTTAATTTTTCCTTTAACTAATAAATAGGATGAACATGTGTTGTTATTAGGCATTTTAAAAATATAAATATTTACTTAATTTAAAGTGTTATGTACACGTAATTTATTTCAAATTAGAAAACTATTTTTATCACTTGGGAAAAAATCTACTTTTTTCAGGCATAGTTTTAAAAATTTCTTTTTTTTCCAGTAATGAAGATTCTTCTCAATCATGGTGATAATGTTTTTTTTTTCTTTCTTTTTTTTTTTTTTTTTTTTTTTCCAATGCCCACCTGTGTTAACATCCGTCTATTCAGGCATATACAGGGCGATTTTGTTGGCATCACTTTCAAGGACACCTTATTAGGTGGGTTAACGTCGCTCCCAAGGTGAGGACAGATCCAGAGAAGGAAAGAACATCCATGCCTTGCCCGGGATTCGAACCCAAAACCTTTCTGATGCAAGGGCAGTTCCCTGCCCCTACACAGGCCGGTTGGTATGGCGATAATGTAAAGAAAACCTTAAATTTTTAAATAGTGTACTGTCAGATTTGTTTAATTAAGAAATGAAAAAATACAAAATAATAAATATAGAAAAAAAATTTATTTTCTAGATGCTCAAAATCTACTTAAAAATTAATTCAACTCAAAAATTAGCGAATTGCCCTCATTAGTTACCCGTGGCATTAATAAAAAAAAGACCTTCTTCACATTATTAATAGCAAGACATTTTTATCCACATTTGAAAGAAAAGAATCATTATTACCACTTAGGAAAGACGTCATATGAGACATTTTGAGAGGCAAACCTTGCTATCAAAAACCATTTAAATAAACCATAGTGCTCATATTTTAACTGGAGCTTTGTGCCAGATGACAATACTAAGTGAAATCGGTTCCATACAGCTATAAAACAGAATTAAGTGCCCTTATTCTGATAATCAAAATTTGGAAACAATACGATGATCTTTTCCTAATGATCATCATATCCTTAAATTTGATCATAAATTTGATCCATAAATTTGATCATTTAATAACCACTAGAACTTAGAACTAACAACTAGTCACCCCAACTATGGCCATGCACCTAGCCTCGTTTTTCAGGGCTCTACCTTTTAAGGGCCATTGTAGGAATGATTTATAAATTTTGAATCTGGTCAGACGAAGTGAAAAGCGCCTAAGCTGGACTCTGCTCTATTTTCCAAACCACGATAGATTTAGCGTGCGCCGTTTGTCTAGTCGACTAACTCCCAGGATCAAAACAAAAGTATAATTAACAAGTATAATTAACCAGGATAACAAAAATATAATTTTGTAAAAATTTTTTTTTAGTCTTATGGAAAAACGCAGATTTTAAAAAAAGTTTTTAATTTTACTATTTTTTGCACTGCAACTTTAGAAATAAACGAATTTCTGATTAAGGGGTTAAATAAATACCGCAATCGAGTCAACAAATTTTGTTTACTGTCAAAATTCGTAAAGTCAACAAAATTTATTCATCGTCACGTAATTTAAATTCCATGTGCCTTAGCAAACTACTGTTGACCTTCAAACATCGTTTTCTTGACCTTGTTCCTCTGTCCTCTTTTTACATTTTACTCACAGTGCCTAGCTGACAGCCTGAGATTAAGAGGACAGTAAAAAGGGCTATTTTTAAGTATTCTTCAAATACACCTTTTCGTTGAGAGAAGAAATATCGCGACCCGGTTTATAACTTTAATCTCTCTTGATTAATTTCAAATTACAAAAGAAAATTGTATCTTGTACATGCCATCACGATTTAGAAGTGAATTTCTAGTCTTGTTTTCATTTTATACTTTCCTCTTTAAATATAAACGTTTATTTATTGATTTATTTTTTTAATTTCTCTGCGTGCTGTTTATTTTTAATCATTCATTTATTTTATAATGAGAGTAATAATACGTGTTCTCAATGCTCATAATCATGGTAAATAGGATAAGTCCAACCGATCACGTGTAAGCAGTGTAAAAATTAGTTAAAATAATCATACTCTGTTTATATAGTAAGTAGATTTCCGTATTGGTACTTGCGCTAAATGATCACCAAGTTTCAGCTACAAGCACGTGAGAAGCGAAATATATAAACAAACAAATAAATAAAATATTTTGTTCTCGAAGTAGAGTCGGGAGAGTTTTTGTTTTCGTATGCAAACAATACAATAAGGGTTCATGTTTGCTTACTAACACAAAATGAATTTGTTACAAACACGTATGTGGAGCATTTTTAAGAAAGCGGACATTTGATTTGTAGCTAAAGAAATGTGGCTAATAAAAAAAAAATCGTAGTCTTCTTTTTAAAGAATTTTTTTTTAAAATTGAAATTGAATTTTAAAAAGTTGAACAAATTGAATAAAAAATAAAAATTAAATTAAAAAAATTAAATTAAAAAAATTGAAATTTAAAAAAAAATTAAAATTTAAAAAGTTGAACTGCAAGGTACACAAATTTCAATATCGTTGTAAAGAATATCTTTTAATTTGGCAATAGAACAATTTGTGCTCAATCGGTCAAATAGTTTCTGAGTTATCAAATTTTAAAAAAAAATTCTTACGTTTCAAATTTGATTTTTAGAGGACTATTTGACCGATTGCGTTCAAATTTTATATTTTACCATTTAAAATTGCATTCTTTAAAATGACGGAAAAATTTGTATAGCTTACAATTCAAAATATTTTCAACTATTTATTAAATAATAAAAAATAATGAATTAATTTTGAAAATTGTCTTTTATGAGGAGTTATCTTTTGATAAAACGTAACTCCTCATACATTTGTATACCTCACAATTCAAAATGTTTTCAACTATTTATAAAATAATAAAAAATAACGAATTATTATTAAAAATTGTCTTTTATGAGGAGTTATCTTTGGATAAACGAATTTTATAATATAGTTCAACAAGTTTTCATGATATGCTAAAAATATCTAACCAAACTATTGGGACCCTATTTTCCATATTGCAGCTACCGCTCTCCCCCTATTTTGAAGGTCGGAAATTTAAATCAGCCTAAAGAAAGCTGTGTTTATTCAGGGAAAGTACGTTTTTGTGTCCTTTTTTGTAACTTTAGCATTGAGATGAGTTTCTGATTATATCCCACGACAGAGTACGAAATAATTTTAATTTTTCTGCTGTATTCTATGCTGCAATGTACCGGACGCATAGTTATGGTGGATTTTGTGATTTAATACCTGTCGGACAGATTTTCATTTATCATTAAAACTCCATGCATTGCGAATCTCTAAAGAATTGTTAAAATCTCTAAGGAATATTGAAAATCAAAGTACTTCCGCTTGAGCAAAGGTGCAGGAAGTAGCTAGACGGTGAAACCATTTGGTTTATATATTGTTTAAAACTAATTAAGGTGTTAGGATAGGAGGAGGGGATTATTTTAATCATCAGAAATCAGATTAATTAAAGAATCAGATTATTTTAATAAAGCTGTGCTGTGCTTTTGGCATATTGCAGCTACCGCTCTCCCCCTATTTTGAAGGTCGGAAATTTAAATCAGCCTAAAGAAAGCTGTGTTTATTCAGGGAAAGTACGTTTTTGTGTCCTTTTTTATTACTACTACTACCATCAACTTATTTTTTATTATTTTGTAAAAGAAAATTTTTTTAAAATAGACTTAAATTGTAGCTAAATAACATAAAAAAACAAGGAGTCTCTGCATTGTCTCTATTACTTAAAAAAAATTCAAGAAAAACGTTAATATTTTACCATCTCAGGGTCGGGTCCCCCCTTAAGTAATGCTGCGATTTCTTTATAATGATTATATTTCTTTCTCGCAATTCATTTCGAAAAAAAATATAACTTGCTTCAAAGAAAAAAAAATGTCGAAATCAGATAGCAAAACATATTAACTCTAACTAAATTTTATTAGTAAAATATTTCTCAAATTGAATGTAAAGTTTTACACGAATTGCGTTACTTGCAAAAGAACAACCATTTTAAAATGACATTATCGCTGCAGGAGAAATTTCTATTACGAAAAAAAACAAATGTCCAAAGGAACACATTAAGGGAAGACACTAAGGAAGATTAACTTCTTTGACATCCAACTGAGAAAAGAAATATTTCAATTAAAATAGACGGTGTTTCCTTTTACTTTTCAGAAAAAGAGTTGCTATCCAAACAGTTTGAGCTCGTAGTCCTTCTTTCGAAAAAGAAGCTCTTTCACTACTTGACTTAGGAGCACTTCATAACAGATAAATTGTTATTGAGAAATGGTGGACAGGTGTTCAATAATTGTAAAAAGGTATCTTGGATTTGTTGTCGTAAAGCTTTGACCTAAATTTAAATAACTTGACGAAGTATGAACTTAGATTAAAACAATGCATGTCTTATAAATTTCGCATATCGATTCTTTTGATAAACAAATATTTGATGTTCTGTTGAGGTTGGAAACTAATTCTCAAACTATTGAAAATATTATAATAGAATGGGTTTAATTCGTATTGCGTAAGAAATTAATCTACAGAAATATTGTTTTTAACTTTTAAATCTGTTTATTTTTATCTTATGTTTAGCCTTATACATTTGAAAACAAAAAAGAGTTTAGAATAAGTAGTTTGAGCAATTGAATTAAAAAAGAAGCAGCACTGTGAAAAATTCCGGATCAAATTACGTCATAAAGGCACTTTGAGTGCATCATCCGTAAAATCCATTTTACTGTAAAAAAAAAATATACTGTAATTTTTATAATTTTATTTATTTAAATAGACTAATTTGGAGATTTCATGTTAATTATTACTGTAGAAATTACGATATATTTGACTTTTTGTTCTGCATCAAACCTATCAAACATGTTTCTGTAAAAATGGATTTTACCATAATTTCATTCGGAATTTTTTACGGTGTTACAAGATATGAATTTTAAAATAACTAAAAGCCAATTCAACTTTTTCACCACAAGCCATTCAACAGGCACTTAACAAATTTAAAACGATAAAAGTAAAATTTCAGTGTTCTTACCTAAATTTACCGTTTTAGATTTACCGATTATCGGTACTGATTTTGCCGGTAGTTTTTTACATTGCGGATATAATATAGGAATTTTAACTAAAAGCCAATTAATCTTTTTCACCACATGTCATTTAACATACACTTCTTCTTCTTCTCGCTTAAGCTTGTCAGATATGTGGCACCTCTGCATTTGTTGTAGTAACAGACACTTAGCAAATTTTAAACGATAAAAAGATAATTTTAGTGTTGATACTTAATTCACCGATTATCGGCACCTCAGAGTACATCAGAGTGACGGTAATTTTTACTGTAATTTTATCCGGAGTTTTTTAGTGTGTGGTTGTGTTACTTTGTTTGATTTTGTAGATGAAATTTGCAACAACTTGTTTCAAAAATAATCTATGACATTCGAAATAACTCATCGATAAAATTCTGCACTTACAAATGCGAGTATTATGAAGATATCTTTTTACAGTTTTCGAAACGCAAACACTTATTCCGTGTTTGTACACGGAATAAGTGTTTGTACACGAAATAAGTGTTTGTACACGGAATAGATTCGAAACTTAGCGAAATATTGAATTTTACTTAAAAAATATATGTTTAAAAAATTCTTTTAATTAATGTTAATTAAAAGAATTTTTGAACTTAAATAAGTAATGTTTTAGAACTTGTACTTGAACTAAGAAATTTTGTAACTTAACAAAATTTTTTTTATGTCTATGTTTATTATTCCGTGTGAAAAACTAGGTATAAACTTTACAAATTTCAGTTCAGTTATTAATTAATTTTGAAATGCAACTTCAGTACTTCAAATTCATCCACCATACAATTATGCATGCTTTCATAAATAACAATGAATATAATGATTTTAATGATAATTTAGTGTACTGTATCGCAAAGTTGTAATCCTTAATCTTTTAATACTTAATCTTGCCTAATTCAAGCGTGGGAATTATAAAGCTAAAACTAGTTTCGTACCTAAAACTACAGATTTTTTTTTTGCATAATATTTTTAGTCCTATTTTTTGACGAAATGTACAAGTTCTAAAACATTATTTATTTCTGGGGGACACGTAAATGTTGCAAAAACTTCTAGGGGAGTTAGGGCACATAACCAGGATAAAAATTGCGTAGAAACATATGCCCGGAAATGTCGTCGTGCGTAACTATAGGCGCTTTTCTGTTATAAACTGTTCAGAAGCATGCGAGGAAGTAGTTCATAAAGAGAAGTGCCCCTAGCGACGTATGATGACGTTGCAAGACATGAGTTCTTATGCAATTTTAACCCTGGTGATGTGTCCCTGAAAGTTTGTCTCATATTTATGCGACACCCTGTGATACATAACGCTTTTAAACTTTACATTTCGACAAAATATTGTCGCAGAAAAAAAAAAAAAAAACTGTAGCCTTAAGAGAGAAATTGATTGCAGGTTTAAAATCATCAACGTGAAAATATTCAAGATCTGTTAAAAAATCTTATGCAGCAGGAAAAAAAAACTTTTTCCCCAGTGTAATCTATGAATAATATTTCCGTGGTTTCTTTTCGGATTTATATTTTTAAATAATTGATTCGACGTGTTTAGATGTACCGAAAAACGTAAGTTCGTTTAGACGCAAATCCTGGCACCGGAACCCCCCCCCCCAAAAAAAAAAATTGTGCCTACTATAATTGTTTGAATTGATTTCGTAAAAGCTTTTTAAAACATCACGATTTTAGGTTTCACATAAATCAGATAAAATCAAGGAATAAAAATTTATAGAACGATAACTGTTATTTTGGTATACATCTATATTTTGGATCACAATATTATATTTTAAGAAAAAAACACAAGCGGATGTTGGGTTGAAATCCACGATCAATTAAACTGGAACCCTATAATTACATACCTTTTTTTTTGTCAAAATGTTATCGTGGTTTTCTATCAAACAAGAGGGGGTTTAGGGACTTGGTGACCCAAAAGCCGACTTTTAATGAGGCACATTAAGGGGTTATCTATTGGAAACACAACAAATTCTGTTGCAATGGGTCACCTTTTGTGAAACACGCATAGTTAGAACGTTCGAAAGTGATGTAACATCAAGATGGGCAGGGGTATCTGTCAGCTGGGGTTTTTCCTCTAGATCAAATAGCTGACAAGTAGATTGAAAAGAGATGGAACGAACCGTGGCTACATATAATTGGTTCTGTAGGTTCTGCTTGTTTGGTTCTTTGATTTTCCAATGCACTGTAGAAAATTCCGGATCAAATTACTGTATGAATTACCGACACTAGGTGCATCATCCCGAAAATCCAGTTTACCGTAAAATACATTTTAGCCGTAAAATAATACACCGTTATTTTTAAAGTAATATTTATTTGATTAGAGTGATTCAGTGGTTTTATGGTGATTATTACTGTAAAAATTACGGTATGTCAGATTTTTTGTTCAGTAACATGTTACAGTAAAACTTTTTACTATAATTTGATTCGGAATTTTTTACATTGTGGTTTTTACTTTCAGAAGCTGAATAAGTGGGTGATATATCGATGTATGGTTAGCTAAAGATATTTTTTAATCATCACGAAAACAGTATTTTAAAAGGATTTTTACGATATATCGAATCTTGGAGGGGGTGGCTCATGGGATGGAGCGCTCTCCTCCAAATGAGTAGGTGATTTGGTTTCGAAACTCTACAATGGCCGATACGAATCCGCCTCTCATCGACCACGAAAAAAATCCTCTGTGGTAGATGGATCATGGCTTTGAGTGCCCTTACAAACCATGGGAGGATTTTGCGTGTTCTATTCCTCTCCATGTAACGCAAATGTGGGTTAGTTCCATCAAAAAGTCCTTCAAGAAGACAAATTTCTCCTAATAGTTGATACAGGAGTACCCTTGTCTTCTGGATAGTATTCAAAATTTCAAGGCTATAGAGTTCGGCATAGGTAGTCATAAATTCGAATTTGAATCGGTTGTTCAACGATGATTATTAAATAAAATGTAAAATATTGGATTTAGAATCGTGGGAACTCAGGTGATAAGGCCCATCAATGAGGTGTCCCAGGTTCGAATCCAAGCGGTGGCTGGTAGATATGAATTCTGCTTCCCGCTCTCACCGACCACAGCGCTGACGCAAAATATCATCAGTGGTAGATGGATTCTGAGAAAGAATCCTCTTGCGGTTGGGCTAATTGTGTTGTGTTTTCGTGGTTTTCCTTTCCATGTAACGCGAATGCGAGTTAGTTCGATTTAAAAGTCCTCCACGAAGGTTAGCTTGTCCCAATGCTTGATCAAGCAGTTCCCTTGTGTTCTGGATTGGTTTCAAAATTACAAGGCTACGAAGATAGTCGTAAACACAGAATTGAATTGGCTATTCACGCCGGTTATTAAATAAAATAAATATAAATTTCATGGATGCATAATTAATGACCATCTTTAAATTCTCCAGTTCCACATCTCGTTATTACTTACACTTTAACATTGGAGCATCAGACTCGATTTAAATGATACATCATTAACGTCATTGTTAAATTACGTCGTTAACGTCACTATAAATGAAGTCTTACATGCCTTTATAATCACATTACCAGAAATAAAAACGATTACATTATTTACATTACTATAGTTTAAAAAAAAAATCAAGTTTTATACCTACTTCTAATCATAACATGTTTTTAAACACCAATTATTGAAATTTTTTTATAATGCCACTTCGAACCGTGTTTCGATTTGCTCTTCAATTACATTCCAAGATTGGTCATCACGTTTCATTTAAACGAGAAATTATCAACAATATCTTCAAATTCACCGTTTTCATATCCCTTAATTATGGCATTCCTAGAATGGGATGCATGCAAGTGACGTAGTGTGGGTATCTCGATCTTGTTTGATTGTTGAAACGTGACATTTGTTTACAATAGTAACTGTTCTTTCCATTTAATTTCGAGTAAGCCAAGCCCGTCAAGTATGAATCCTTTTGAGGGACATATTCTAAATTCTTTCATAAAGATTTTATCTCAAATATTTCAATTCTTTCACTATATATTTAAACAGAGACTTAACATAAAGACAGGCACGAAGCAATGTGGAACATAAACAAACTAATTATGCATTGAAGTTGCCAGGTACGCAAAAAACATATCACGGTTGCAATGAAATACATAATCAAATAATAAATCCAAGTTAAGTTAAAGAAGTAGAGGAGAAAGAATTATATTTCAACTAATTCGATGTGTGTTACGGCTCTGTATTTAATTAACTTGTCATTAATTAACATTTTAATTTATGGGTAGAAACTCAGCTTAACTTTAACCAGCCATTTTGCTTATAAACGATCAGCTGGTGCTGACGTCATAGGTTTAATATATGGGTATCCTTGATCTTCTTCTTGAAGTGCAAGTACCCAATTACGAAACATAGATAAGGAATCGCTCTAGGAAATATTGGCGAAAAAAATCATGTTTTATTAACATAACACGTTTAGTTATGTTAACACGTAAACGTAGCATAGCTTTTACGCATAACATATTTTTAAACATAAATGTTTGAGCTTTTTTTTTTCCTTCACAATGTCACTTAGATTCATTGTGAGCTTTGCTCTTTAATTGCAACCCGAGATTAGTAATGCATTTTGGATTTAAACGCCCCGCCGTCAAACACATCCTTAAATTCATCAGTTTTCCATCCCTTCATTATCGCATAACCAGAATTACGAAATATGCGTGTTCTAGAAAAATTCTTCCTGAAAGCATCATTTCATGATCTTGAGAGAGTGAAAGTGATCAGCATGAGATGATAAATCATATCGCTGGCACCTGAACGAGATCGCCGAAGTCTTGAGCAACTTTCAGGCATGACCCACATCTATTTCTTCTATTTTATTGAAGATTTCGTGATGAGCCGACGCCCCATATTTTGGGGTGCCTTTTATCCGGTGGTCGCGCCTAACTGCCACTTTCCCCGCCAGTTTTTATGAAAGTGATCTGGGTTATAGACAGGTTATATCCTTCAACACCCTCGTTTCTGTCAAGAAGTCCCTTCTTTTAAAGATTGAATGTTCAAAGCAAAATATTTTATTACACAAAGGAAAATTTTGATATTCTTTTAAAAAAAAATATATTTTTAAATTCATGATCCATTTTAAAAGAATACTAGCTAATTTGCAATTATTACACCTCCACTTGAAAAAAAAAAAAAAAACATATGAAAAGTAATAGATTGTTCCATAATTAGGTCTAGCTGTTAGAAAATGTTATTTGTTATTTTAAACTAAATTAAAGTTGCCGAGGAATAATAAAATTAAACTAATCTAAAATGTTCTAATCTAAAATGTTCTAATCTAATGAGTTTTTATTAGCTGTATTATTATTGCTAGCTGTAGATAGCATTATTTATTTCCATTTCATGAAACTCTATTTGTGTAAAAATAATTTTAATTAACAAAATTTAATGATTTCAAATTAATTTTAATTTGAGCAATTGAAAATAATAGTGACGAAATATGTTGTCAGGCATAAATATCATTAAATTCTATTGAATAAATGTTAGTTCATATACAAAAAGGGAGAAAACATCCTTAAAAATCAAAGCTTTTAACAGGAAAATTCTTTTAATTTTCAAAAAAGCTTTAACGAACTACGCTTTACCTTATATAAAAATGGTATAAATCTCTCACGATTTAAAAAAAAATATTGCCTCTTTTACCGTCTTTACCGCGGCTATTTTCAAAAATTTTTCAACAAGCACGCTTTTTACTTTCATAACGCAAAGATTATTGGATGAAACACGATAAAATTTTGCAATAAAATCAAATGCTATTCATGAAATTTTAAACACTTGAAATTTTGAACACTTAAAAAAATTAAAGTAAAATATGATGTATTGCATGACATAAAAAAAGATAATTAATATGTGAGAAAAAGTGTAAGAAAGCATAAAAAATTACGATTAAATGTAACTTCATGTTTTTTGTTTCATACAAAATTAATTACATAACTTACTATTTTGTTTCTTTTAAGAATTATAGTAGCTTAAATATAGTCTAATAATTCTCATAAATCTTTAAAATGTATGTTCTACAGACTAGTTCTATTTTAAAATTTTAAATTTAAAAACCAAATTAAACTGTGATGACACTAGATACACGAACCAGTACACGGAGAAAAGGTGAAATAGCCGCACTATAGTATGATTTCTGCCTTAAAAAAAATCATAATTCTGGTTAATAGAACTAAAATATACGTTTTTAAATTACTCATTTGGTAATATTTCTGTTCTTATGGCAATGGCTTAGCGGAAATTCTAGCTTTCAAAATTATAGTTTTTATTACCACACTTTTACAAAACTTGATACCTTCAATAGAAAACTTAAAGTACATTTAACCAAATAAATTTAGTTATTCTAGATTTTTATGTCATGCTCTACGTAATCACGAAAAAATTACCAAATTTAACAAATTTTATCATATATTATGAAACCAGATTTTATTGTTAATTTTACCAAAATTATTATCAAAACGCTTCGGTAAAAATTGCTTACGGTGTTTCACAGAGCCAGAATCACGGTAAATTTTACCATATTCTGGTAGTTTTTACGATACTTATTTTGCTCAGTATATTTAATTAAAGCAAAGATTTAATCAATGTTAGGATATTTAATAATAAAAAATTGAAATAACAATGATTTAAATTTTTTTGAAGGGGACCGGAAAGTAATGTCGTTTCGGGGCATTAAATATTGGTTATCCTTATAAACCAATTCATTTTTCTCGATCCATTTTGATTAATTTTCGATCCGCCATAGAAAGGTTGTTGCTAACGAGGGTGAATATATTATTGATTAAAAATAAAATCTTGATAACAAATATCAAATTCACCGAAACGACATTACTTTCCGGTCCCCTTAATATATGCATCATATTTTTAAATTGTAACTTATGTTTGAAAATTTAGCAAACTGAAGTAGCTTAATTATATTAAATTGTGAAATGTTAGTATTGTGCATGTGTGTTTAACGTTATAAAGTAAACTGAAAAAAAATATTTATGCTTTATTTTTAATTCCCATTCATTTTTTAAAATTCGTCCATAGTGTGATTAACGGCAGTTTGATTTTCATAGTAAACCATATTTGTCATACATGAATTAAACAAAATAAATTTGGTAGTCTTTTTTGTCGTTTTCACAAGATCAATTCAATCCTTTTTTTAAAAAAAATGATGTGTAACAAATTTTGACTAATCATCTGTCATTTTTTTTCAGGGAGTGTACAATTTTCTCATCTGTGTTAAATAAACTTAATCGCCTAAATTTAACAATAAGCCGACACAGATCAAACCAGTGATAAATGCCTGTTGTGAGAGACCCTTAATAACAGGCACCAAGCCCTCGTTTCTTACCAGGCACAACTGTCTGACAGTTATTGCATTGTGTGGGTGACGATATTTTAAAAAGAAATATTATTTTTTTTATAGAAACAATAGGGAAGGTGATATCAGACTTTGATCTGGGCGTAACAAATATGTCATTAGTTTCCTTATTACACTCTATAAAGAACAAACACTTGAGAAGTTGAAAAATCAAGTTAAACAGAAGTCACGCCATTTTGTGCTAATAGGGGAAAGAAATTGTAATTTAATTTGCGGCGGAAATTCAATTGATGGTTTTGCGGAAGTTGAAGCATTGTGTGTTGAGTTTTTGTTTCTGCGATCTTCTGAGTTTGAGAAGTAATTAGTATTAAGAGAATATGAAATAAAAGTGTTACAAAATGCTGCATAAATTAAATGAGGATTATGTTTCTTAATGCTAATGAGCTGAATTATTATAAATTAATGACATGAGCTTTGTTTCTTGAAATTAGCATTTCTTTTTTAATACTTTGATAGATTTGGTGTTCAGATAGATTGACGTTGATGGATAGGGTTTGATTTTATTAGATAGGAAATATAACTTTACTAAAGGATCTCCAACTATTCCAGGCCGTTTGTTAATTAATTCAGACTGTTAAACAAATGTAGGCGCATTTGCGCCAGCAATTTCTGGCTGTCTCGCCAACTTTGAGCCAGATGGCTTTTAACTGCTTTTAAATGAATTGAGCTACTAAAAGCGCTCCAGAGCCCACAATTTAAATAATTACTGATAAATACCTATTGCAGTACTGTAAATACTATACATATAATAAAATCAAAAAGATGCAATGTCTGCTGGTCTGTCATTAAAATATTAAATTACATGATACTTTGACAAAGATTAATTAACACCTACTTTCCATTTAAGGCTGTTGGCTGCGGACCCTTTTTTGTGAAATTTTCAACTGCTCTCTCCAACGAAAGGAATGAACGCACGGCTATTGTCTAAAGTTAAACTCGCCAACTAGTTCATCTGAGAAATTCTAAAAGCTTCTAGTTCGAATGTTTTAGCTTTTTTTTTTATTCTAGAAAGTTTTATTTTCGCATTTATTTTATAATTTCGCTGCCATTTTAGTATATAATGTAGTGTTTTTTTTTTAGTTTTCTGTAGTTGCCTCACACTGGAAAGATTGAAACTTAGTAAATACCTATATTGTCCAAAAGCAGCCAAAATGACTGGATTGTAAATGAATAAATAATGTCTAAAGAAATTTGTTTGAAATTAATTTTTAATATTTTTTATATCATTTACAGTTATATAACAAGTTATTAGTAAATATTAACTGTAAAAAAATTATATGTTGTACAAAATTCTAAGAAATTGTGTCATTATATACATCATTGTTTTTCTAATCTATATATATATATTTCTCTTATGCGGCGACAAAAAAAAGCCTCATTACAACTCCCCGAATGGCAACGTTAGAAAATCGACCAATGATTGCATCTAAAAATGTCACATGCCAAATCTGGCTGAGGTGGCTCAATATATAGCGCTTTTAAAAACGGAAACAACAACCAGAGTGAGCATTATCAGGTTGTTCAATTCAGCTGCGGCAATCTCATACTATTAAGCTAGGCAGAAGTGAGTAGTAGATCTCTATTTTAGTATTTTATCGAAAGCGCTTTTTTTCACGAATATATATATTACGAATGAAATAAACTGCGAAAGCAGTTCCGGGGGTTGGCGAGCGCCAGCGAGCAGGGGGCGAAGCCCCCTAGTTTAAATTAAAAGCTCTTAAAATGACTTCCTTAGGCAATCTAGTTTTTGTCAATTTAATAGAAAAGTGAAGCCTTACATTTAGAAAAAAGTATGGTCAAAACTACCAGAATATGGTAAAATTTATCGTGTTTTTGTTTCTATGGGGACATCAAAAAGCTCGATAATTTTTGCCGAAGCATTTTGGTAATGATTTATTTAAAATTCACCTTAAAATATGATTTTATAATGTCTGATAAAAATTGGTAATTTTATCCCGATACCTTAGAGCGGTACCCATTTTATTAAATAAATAGTAGTGTGAAAACAATTGCGAGCGTATTAACCAATAAGTCTATTTACAAAATGTTTTAAAAGAGTAATGAAACTTTTTCAGAGTTTTTTTCATAATTTCTTTTTATTTTTTTAACAGTTTTTTTTCCTTATAATTAATTTGAAATCAGGTTTTATATCCAAAAGTTGAATTTTCTACTCCTAAAATGTAACTAATTCAGTTTTAATTTTTTAGGTGTATGCATAAGCCAAAATGAAACAAATAAGCTACATTATGGTTTTTGTTGAAATGAAAGCTAAATGAACTCTGATAAACGTGGAAAATAGTTATCAGGGAAGCAAATCATAAATAATGAATTTAGTTATTTTATTTTGATTAGAAATAGGTTATAGGAAATATCAATGCAATTTTTCATAAATGCATGTTATTTTCATAATATTGTTAATAGAATCGATTCCAAAAATTCAAATTAAAAAACAAAACACATGATGTTGAAAACATTTCTTTCTTTTTTTTTTTTTTTTTTTGAAATGCTTGACAGAATTCGTTCACAAAATGTTATATAAATAGCCAAACATAATAAGTATTTTCCACCAAAATTTGTAAGTAAATTGGACTATTACGTTCTGCATAAGAAAATAAAAGGGTTTAAATTGGTCCCAAGTTCAACACTCTCTCCTAAATAAAAATCTTGAAACCAAGATTATAATTAAATTGCTTAAATAGTTTTAAAATAAAAATATATCTGTGTTATTATACATAGTAAACGGGCACATTATATTGATAATTGAAATTTAATTAATTTTGCTTTGTAAAATAGCTATTATAATCAATGCTGCTTTTAGATTATGAGGAATGATTAAAAAAGAATGAATGATTTTGATTAAATTTCCAAAAAAAGCTATTTTGTTCAAGATTTTTTTTAATTTTGATGAGAACCAGTGTGGATGGATTTAAATTATAATTAAAGTATTCATTATTTTAAAATATGAAAAATAAAATTATCTGCATCAGTTTTTGGCATCTTTGCACTTAAATTATTTTTGTCTTAAAATAAACTTAAACTAAACTTAATAATAAAGCAAATTATGTTTTTTTTTTTGGTTATTTAGTATTATTTATTATTATTTATAAGACATAAACTATAACTTTTTAAAGTAAAGTTAAAAAAAGGAAAATATCTACAATATTATATATAGTACATATATTATATATATATAATATAGTATTTAATTTATCATTAGTTGAAAATTAATGTTCTTATGTTTCAATTGTTTAGAGAATTATTAGTAAACAATTATTTTTGAATTAAGTTTTAAGGAAGGGAAAAATACTTACAATAATTATTTTATTTATAAATAGCTAAAATTACTGCTGTGATTCTTCAATTGTTCAATCAACCATTTCATTTTATGAGCATCGTTGAACAATTGACTTAATTTTGAGTTTTTGACTATCAATGTTCAACTCCACAGCCTTGTAATTTTTAACCCAACCTATCAAGCATTGAGAGAAACTAGCCTTCGTGGAGGACTTTTAGATGGGACTAACCAGCCTTTTCGATACATGAAGAGGTAAACCAAAAAACTTCTTACGGTTAGCGCAACGGCAAGAGGATTCTAACTCATGAGTCGTCTACCACTGAGAATATTTTACGTCAGCACTGTGGTCAGTCAGAGCCGGGAGCCAAATTCGTATTGACCAGCCACCGCTAGGATATGAGCCTGGACAACTTCATTCAGAGTCAAACGCCCGTCGTTCCTATTTGTGAACTTCGGACGAGAATGATTAAGTCCATGCATGGATCTATTTAGTGTGAAATTTTAATAAAGGTGTCCAAGCCAGAAGCTTAAATATATCGCTTGATTATTATTATTATTCATTTAATTGCCGTAGTATTGTGGTTGTATTGTTATTATGGTAGTTAATGCAGTCGTTTACACTATTTTACTCCAAAATGTTCTATTAGTTTGTTACTAGTTGATTTATCGATAATACCTTTTCAGTTGGGCTGTAAGTGAAGTGACATCAGTTCAGACATAATATTCTAATAGTTTGTTACTAGTAGATTTATCAATTGTACCTTTTCAGTTGGGCGGTAAGTGAAGTGACATCAGTTTAGACACAATATTCTAATAGTTTGTTACTAGTAGATTTATCAATTGTACCTTTTCAGTTGGGCGGTAAGTGAAGTGACATCAGTTTAGACACAATATTCTAATAGTTTGTTACTAGTAGATTTATCAATAGTACCTTCGGTAAGTGAAATGACATCAGTTCAGACATAATATTCTAATAGTTTGTTACTAATAGATTTATCAATAGTACCTTCGGTAAGTGAAATGACATCAGTTCAGACATAATATTCTAAGAGTTTGTTTCTAGTAGATTTATCAATAGTATCTTCGGTAAGTAAAATGACATCAGTTCAGACATAATATTCTAATAGTTTGTTACTAGTAGATTTATCGATAATACCTTTTCAGTTGGGCAGTAAGTGAAGTGACATCAGTTCAGACATAATATTCTAATAGTTTGTTACTAGTAGATTTATCAATAGTAACTTCGGTAAGTGAAATGACATCAGTTCAGACATAATATTCTAATAGCTTGTTACTAGTAGATTTATCAATAGTATCTTCGGTAAGTGAAAGGACATCAGTTCAGACATAATATTCTAAAAGTTTGTTACTAGTAGATTTATCAATAGTATCTTCGGTAAGTGAAATGACATCAGTTCAGACATAATATTCTAATAGTTTGTTACTATTAGATTTATCAATAGTACCTTCGGTAAGTGAAATGACATCAGTTCGGACATAATATTCTAAGAGTTTGTTACTATTAGATTTATCAATAGTACCTTCGGTAAGTGAAATGACATCAGTTCGGACATAATATTCTAAGAGTTTGTTACTAGTAGATTTATCAATAGTACCTTCGGTAAGTGAAATGACATCAGTTCGGACATAATATTCTAAGAGTTTGTTACTAGTAGATTTATCAATAGTACCTTCGGTAAGTGAAATGACATCAGTTCGGACATAATATTCTAAGAGTTTGTTACTAGTAGATTTATCAATAGTATCTTCGGTAAGTGAAAGGACATCAGTTCAGACATAATATTCTAAGAGTTTGTTACTAGTAGATTTATCAATAGTATCTTCGGTAAGTGAAATGACATCAGTTCAGACATAATATTCTAAGAGTTTGTTTCTAGTAGATTTATCAATAGTATCTTCGGTAAGTGAAATGACATCAGTTCAGACATAATATTCTAATAGTTTGCTACTAGTAGATTTATCAACAATACCTTTTCAGTTGGGCGCTAAGTGAAGTGACATCAGTTCAGACATAATATTCTAATAGTTTGTTACTATTAGATTTATCAATAGTACCTTCGGTAAGTGAAATGACATCAGTTCAGATATAATATTCTAAGAGTTTGTTTCTAGTAGATTTATCAATAGTATCTTCGGTAAGTGAAATGACATCAGTTCGGACATAATATTCTAATAGTTTGTTACTAGTAGATTTATCGATAATACTTTTTCAGTTGGGCTGTAAGTGAAGTGACATCAGTTCAGACATCTCTATACGGTCATAAAAGTTCTAGACAATAAACCAAACAACAAAAAAAAGTTTTATATTTGTAAACTTACTTTAATTAAGTTTCAATAGAATTTTATAAAATAACTTGATTCAATATCTACAGATTTATCAGTTGAAACAATCCTATACATTACTAATCCTTTCATCTGTATTTTTTATTATTCCTTTCCCCTTTTCTAAATCTTGATTTAAAACAATAAAGAATAGTTTTATTGAATATCTTATAAAGTAATTCTTCAATTTATTCGAAAAATAAAACTCTGAATAATGCAACTCTGAACGATAAAAATCTTTTAAGACTTTCAAGAATTCCGGTTCTCTTTTGTTTACAAGTTTGTGCCAATAAACTAATATACGTTTTTGAAATTATTTATTTGTTGTGTTCTTTGGTGTTATAAGTTTAAAATGTCTTTCAAAACTAAAATAGAGTCGGATCATTATGTATATAGCATTAATATTAGGTTTTCAGACTGTTGGAAAGTTGCTCAAACAATTATAACTCAGGATTTTAAAAATTTACAATTTATTATTAAATTGCTTTAAATTCGACGGTGATTTACATTTTAATGCTGTAAAGAGTAACATCGACAATTACTTCATCAGACAATTACTTTTACAAAAATAGGTAAGAAAAATAATTAAAAAAAAAATGCTGGCCAAATCTGAATTCAACACAATAAAGAAATAAATTAACCAATTCCTTCCACAATAGTGTTCTAAAATATCAAGATCAATGACACTAAATATAGAGTCAAAATAAGTTTATTCGTTGGAGGGAAGTGGAAGGCTAAGAAATTAGAATGCTCTCAGTTTCCTACCTGAAAAATTAGGTAGATAATTTTAATATTTTCTATATAGTGACTGACTTCGATTTTAACTCGTCAAATATTGATAACATGGGTTTCATAATTGAACTTTATTTTTTAACCACTAATGTGTACGAAGACCTCTTTTTTGGCTAGTATCATCATGGAGCACAACATGTTTTACTATTGTGATATTAAAATATACAATGTATAGAAAGAGTGTCAAAGCCATTTACTGTCAAAGAAATATTTTTTCTGATGCTTATTGTTTGGCTTTCTTTTGTACGTTCTGTCTACTACGCGCTATTTTAGCTGATGATTCCAAATATTTTTATACAAAGAAATTATAATTTTTTTTCAAAGAAATAAATGGGGCTTTCAAAGTTTGCGCTGCTTAAAAAAATATTTTTATTGGAAATGGTTTTTGTTTTTCTAAAAACATTGATTTATTCTTATTTCCTTCACAACTAAAGTTTAAAATTAAAAATAACGTAAAAACGGTACTGTCAAATAGCTTTAAAAAAATGCCCTGATACATCGTATTTTATTCATGAACTAGGGGATTAAGCCCCGTGTTCGCTGCCGCTCACCCACTAAGATAATTGCTTCGCAATAGTTGTTGTTTCTGGGCAGAAAACAGTTTTTCTACTAAAGTTACAGTTATTCACTTAACATAAATGTACTAAAAGGAATTATGTTTTCTTACGCTTGTGCCTCCACTTCTCACTGTCAAATATTATTATCTATTAGTATTGGTATTTTTGAACTGCTTCCAATTGTTTCTTCGTGCACTTCAAAACAAGGAAGTGCTTCTAGGTTTGCACAAAGAAATTTCCTGGCTTGGGTTCCTCTGCAATTTTAATCTTAAAGATGTGACTTAACTCCGCAACAACTTCGTCGCAACATTTATGTGATTCCTTGTTATATAATATTTTTAAACTTGTATATTTCGACAAAAAATAGACTAAAAATGTCATTTAAAAAAATCTGTAATTTTAGGAGAAAAACTGATTTCAAATTTGAAATTCCTTCACTCAAATAAGGCAAGGTAAGTATTTGTATGAATGCAAAAAAAATCCCCCTTCCCAAAATATACGTAACAAAAGCAAGCAGACATTAGATACGTTTTATATGTGTTGTATTTGCTTGAAAGTGTGTGAAATTAAAAAAAAAGAATACCCGTATAACTTTTGGTCTAATGATTTGATATTGTACTAAGGATGCAGTTTTAATGTAATTTAAAACTAATTAATTTGTGTATACGACATAAATTTGCGCTTAAATAA
Organism: Parasteatoda lunata; assembly: GCA_949128135.1. Taxonomy (NCBI): domain Eukaryota; kingdom Metazoa; phylum Arthropoda; class Arachnida; order Araneae; family Theridiidae; genus Parasteatoda; species Parasteatoda lunata. Next base: position 42,319,591 of record OX421974.1, read on the forward strand.
GTATACATTATGTTTTCTATAAACAAAAACTTGCTAAATACTAGAAAAACTTTAACTCTTTATAGCAGTTAAGCTAATTAATTTAGAACAAAAGAATATTTTATATTAAGAGAAGTAATATTTTACATTAAAAATCATCAATCTTCACAATCTTCTTTATTGTATAATTTTGACATTAACAGGAGGTTTTCCTACATTTTCAGGCAACACATCATTTTACATTAAAAATTTGTATAATAATAGTGTATATTATAAAGCTTAAAATTTGTATATTATAACGAAATGTTCGCCGTAATAACCCAGTTAAGTTGCGCAAAATGTTTTTTTTTTTTTCTAATGGCAGCCACTGAAAGCGCAAAATTTATAATCTAGTTTTAAACTATATGAAAATTTTACATTAAAACTTTTGTGTTAAAAATTATAATTTTTGTTTTTTATTTTATTAATTTTTTTTTTACAAAAATGATAAATGCAGAATTTAATTTTTAAAATTAGAAGCTTTGATAAGAAACCTTAATAATAAGCGAAACCTTAATAATGAGACTTAATAATGTCCTAATAAGAAACAACACAGTAAAAATAAGTGTATTTCACAAAGCAAACGCACTTAACAATAAACATATATGTAATTTAACTAAGATCTTTATGTATCTAATGGCTATATAAAACATTATCTGCTCAATTATACTACGATTGTTATTATATAATCATAATCCGATAGAAATAATCGCATTTATTTCAGATCATTCTCCTATCATCGTTATTAAGAATTATTATTTTAATCTCATTGTTGTAATTCATAATTACCTTCACCATTAGCAAATGGTCTGCTCTTATAATAATTATTTTTAGATAACAGTACTTATTAAGCCTCTGCCGCCGGCACAAATACTTCAAACATCCTAATTAAAAAGCTACTAAACATTAACGATAAATCTTGAAGCCTTTTCCTAATACAACATTGAATTCACATGTTTTTGTTTATTTTTAAGCAAAATCTAGAACACGACCAACACGAGCAGCAAACATTTTGTTTTCGCACTTAACGATAATTTTCCTTGATGCTTAAAACTCTCTAACTCCATAATAATTTATTATTTTTTAACGGCGTAATACAATCCTTACTGTTTTACAATTCACGCAGCATCGTGGATAAGTGTTGTTCACCTCACACTGATCCTTTATGTAAATGGTAGTAACAGTTCATCACCTTAGGATAATCACGGAATACGGTTATAGGTCAGAAGATTAGTAATTGCTAAAGGTAAACTCTCATTAAAACAGTAAATCTAAAGTATTGACTTTCAGAAGATTTGAGGAAATTTTAAATTTTACAAACATTGGGACAAGGCCTCCCACTGTTTTATTTTCAACGTATTTGTCTCAACAGCATTTACAAAACAGTACTTTAAAAATTTCCTGAGATTTATTCTGTATTGTTTTTTTTTGTATTATGCACGCATCAGTTTTGTTAGAAAATATATTTAAAAAAAATAGTGCGTGGAGTCCCTCCGCGCGGAAGAAGTGAAACTTCGTAATCTGGAAATGAAAATAGGGAGGGGTAGAAATTGATTTTAAGTGAAATCATATTGTTTCTTTAAGACAAACTTTATTACTTTTGCTTACAATTCACAATTGATCACATCTTTTAATTATCATTTTCTACGCGCATTCGTTCAAGTGCCACGCATTCACTCTCGCTCTGTCTCTTTCTATTCCCCCTCCCCAGGAGCGTTGAACGTGTAACGCAACAGTGCTTTCATATCCCCTCCATGGTAGCGTTAAACGTTTGTTGGAAGTCGCATTAGAAGTTTCACTTATAAAATAAAAACCGGCAAAAATAAAATAAAAAAAATAGAAAAATAAGTATCTAAAGCAGAGTATCTATGTGCATCAAAGTATTTTTTTAATTGTATTTAATAAAAAAAATATATACTTATTAACTTTTTAAATACAATACTTTGTTTAATTTAAAAAAATTTTCGCTTAGTTAAAAAATATTATTAATAAAATATACTTTTAAAAAAATTATAATAAGAAATTAGCTTATTTCTAAATGTTCTAAATTTCAGTAAGGTATTCTTGGCGAATTTTAAAAAAAATATCGCTTTGTTTTTTTTAACGCCAATATTACCTACTATGTTTTTCTCTTACCTCGTGCGCTCATTGAACGTAAAGAGAAATCTAGTTTCCATGACAACGGTACTGTTAAACGTTTAACGCAACCTTGTTGGAAGTCGCATAAGAAGTTTCACTTCAAAAAATATAAGCAGTTTGAAACGATTTTTACTTCACACTGAGTTGCATCAATGGAAAACCACCTATATTTTTTGGAGATAACAATTGCCTCTTTCAACACTGAGAAATAAAAAGTACGGACAGAATTACCAGAATATGGTAAAATTTACCAGGTCACTGGCTCTATGGGAACACCGAAAAGCTCGGTAATTTTTACCGAAGCGCTTTCAAAATGATTTTGGTAAAATTAAAAACTAAATATAATTTTATAATGTATGATAAAATTTGATAAATGAGGTCAAATTTGGTAACTTTATCATGATACCTTTAGAGAATGGCATAAAAATAGTTCATTCGGTTAAATTTACTTTCCAGTTTTGTATTTTTTGCTTACATGTGGTAAAAGGAGCTATAATTTTGAAAGCCAAACTTGACTGTAAACGGTTACCATATGAACGGAAAAATTACCAAATAAATAATGGAAATTTGGTATATTTTGAGTTTTATTACTGGAATAATTTTTTTTCCTACCAAAACTGTCATTACTATTATATAGAGCAAAGTTTCCCAAACTTACGACTTTTGTGTACCCTTTCTAACTTTTTCGTAACGCTGTGTACCACTAATAAAAAAATGATCGTATTTTCTACTATAAAAAAATTGCAATAAAGTTACAAATCACAACTGGCTGTTGATACCACTAACTGTTAACTCTGCAAAAAATAGCCAATAGAAAAATACGTAATCATAAATTTTCATGGCTAGCTTTATTTTTAAATAAAATTTTTTGAAATTTTCGTTTGCTGCAAGATATTTTGCATAAGAATGCGTACCCCCGCTAAACTGTTCCCGTACCCCTTGGGGTACGCGTACCACACTTCGGGAAACACTGATATAGAGTATGGTGATTTTGCCAGAATTTCTTTCCGTAGTAAGAAATGTGGTATAAATATATATTTAGGAAATGAAACAACGTTTAATTGATTCTTCCAAGAGTGTTTCTTGCTTGGGACATGGAAAAAAGAATTTGTATTGAAATATTCTTGTCTTAGACTTACTGTCTGAGCATGGCCATATGAATCTGGTCTAGTCTGATGACTGACCAGTTAGTTAACAACAACGACAACACATTTCTGAATCATACAGCTTTCAGTTCCTTTTAAATTGTGGGAAATGATTCTATATAATAACTTTATTACAGTTAAGAATTTAAGATAACGTCAATAAATAAAAGAGATTAGGTCTTTATACTGATAAGCCGCATTTTCAAATTGATCAGGAAAGTGTTAAAAATGTTTTTCTTTTTTTTTTCTTTAAAAAGAGAAAAATGTCATGATTTCAAACTAGGCAAAAATATTGTGCTATTAGCAAATAGAAATTTTAGGAACTTGAAAGGAAAACACCAACCAAGAAAAAAGCCCTAAATAGTATTTATTTGATGTAAAAATGCCACTTTTGGGTAAAATGTGGTTTAAAGTTTATTATTATTTTGCTCTAAACATTTTGAACGAAAGAGATTGATGTTATTTAAAAATAATTACCATCAATTTTTTCTCTTCTGTTTGATGCCGGAAATTTTAAACATGCTTTCCCCCCAAATGCATTCTGCTGATTTCAATTATCTAAAGATTTTCTGGAGATTTATCATACTAAAAATAGTAAAGTAGGCAAAATTCTCAATTTCACAAAAGAAAAAAAAAGTCTACCACCTGATATTTTAAACTGATTTCAAAAATTTTTGGTTTGTCCATTTCATATATTGAAATGAGCAAACCAAATTAGTTCCTTTATCGTTCTAATTTTAAATTATATAGGAATTTGAAATATAATATATAAACTAAAAACAAGTTTTCCTGGAGCAAACAGTTGTATACCCCCTTAAGCTCAAAATAAACTGAAGTAAAGTACTTGGATATTAGTTACGTGAATTAGTTAAATGGGATAAAATAATGCATGATTTGCATATTTGATTAATAAAAACGACATAGTTTCGAAGGAAATAGATAAAACACAGTTTTTATCATTTGATGTACGGGATCATCACCCTTTATTTCTTTGTTTCTTTTTTAATAAATGCGGAAACGAAGACAATTTCCTCTATAAAACATTTTTATAAAATAAAGACACATTTGAAAGAAATAATTACACCCGCGCTGATGAAAGGTTTAAAAAACGTGCTTGGCTTTCAAAGAATTCTATAACGATATTTGCATACCGAAAAACATAGTTAATAGTTCTATGCCTTTAACGTGATGTATTTCTTTGCTGTCAAAAATCTCGCCAAACAATGACATTTTTAAAGCTTTTCTAGTAATACAAGGAGTTATTTGACGTCTAGACAGCGGCTGCGTGACTTTTTAGTCAACCTTTATGGGCGTCTTTGTGATAACTTTTATCTTAAGATAACATTTCTAAATTCGGTTAATAACTACTTTGTAGATTATTTTTCTTAGGGATGTTCTCTTTTTTTTTAACACTAATATAGCTATTTTGCTGCAAAAAGTAAATGATGCCGGGTTTATTTTTACAATTTTCCCTTTAACAGGAACTACAATGAATTATTTTGAAATAAATAAACCATTATTTATAAGGACATTGTTTAGTTGGTGACAATTTCTATTCTTACAATTTTACACACCTGTTGCTTAATTGCCATCATCATTCAGTGGTCATTAAATTCAACAATGACACAAAAGAAGTTTTGTATCGCGTGAAATAGATTTTTTGCAGTCAGAGAAAAGTAAACTGAATTTTTTTCGGTCACAAACAAAAGAGAATTATCCTAAATACTCTAAACATATTTAAGCTACATTCCAGATTTGAATATTAGTACAAAAGTTTTAAAAACAGCAGTGAAATATTAGTTTAAATAAACCTATTTTTAGATTATTTGTTTAGTTACGCTCGTTTTTAAAATAAGGCAGACGGAGAAAAACTTAACGAGTTCTATGAGTTGAATAAATGATAAAAGCTTCTTTATTGAAAAAAATATATAATTTAATGACTGAGTACTTTTAGAATTTAAATTATATATGTCGATTGAATTCTAGTTTTGTACACAGAAAAAAAAAATCCTGGTACATTTCTGGTTAAAAAAAATCCCCTTAATTCTGGTAATAAAAACCGAAATATACAGTATTTAAATCATTCTTTTGTTTATTTTTTCGTAAATTTGGTAACGATTTACCAGTATTTCTGGTTTTCAAAATTATGTTTTTATTACCACATGTTAAGTAAAAAATACAAATTCCTTAAAAATTCCAAATTCCTTACGCTTCAGTATACTTTCATGTATACTTTCAATATACTTTCATTCAGTATACTGCAGTCAACAGCTAATTGGCTTTAAAAGAAATTCACAGCAATATCAAACTAAAATGAACTATATTGTAATTAAAGGCAGTGTTTCTTTCACTTGTTGGTGGACAAGAATTCAGAAGACAAAATTTTAAAAAGCAAGCCTTCATCTTATTACTTCTTTAAATTTAAATGAAACTAAGAAGATGAAGAAACTTTTGAGTATTATGTTGGATAAACTGATCTACGAGGAAAACTTTTTGATATATCATGCATAAATCATACGTTTATCATTAATTTACATCTACAAGCAAGAAAAGAGGTTTTTTAACATTCTCGTGGCTGAAATTTAAAAATCGTATGTAACTTACACGTAAACTCATCAACGTCTAAAGTGAATTTTTTCATTATTGTTTTATAAATTGATTTTAACAATATTGTGACCATGCCTGAAAATGTTAATTTCATTTTGAAAATTGAGATGTCTCATAAATAAACTGTACAAAATTTTGGTCAAAAGTATTAGCAAATCTGAGTATACATCCGTAAAATTAATTTTACCGTAAAATCCATTTTTACCATAAAGTTTCATACTGCATAGTTAACAGTAATAATTATTTAACTATAGTGATTCGATGATTTTGCAATAAATATTACTGTAAAAACTAAGGTATATTAGATCTTTTGTTCCATAAAATTTTACCGTAGTTTGATTCGAAATTTTTTTACAGTGTTATAAGAATCTAACGCAAAATAAAAAAAAAAAGAAAATCTTAACTTATGGGTATCAAATATAAATTAACTTTACTCTTTCTCTAACTATTTTTATTTGTGTTTAATGAAATATTTGTTATAAGTAGGCAAACTTTTATTTTAATCTGCACAGAGGGCTGGGATTGCCTGGTTGGTAGGTCGTTGGATTCATGTTCAAGAAGTCGTGAGTTCAATCCTCACCGTCCGAAGTGTAGTAAATGGTAACTGGTGCACGTTAAATCCGTCGGGGCTCATAGTCTTCCATGCTCCCATAAGAAATCATACCTCTGAGGGTGCTGAATTAGGAGATTGATTGTACTTTTGTTCAGGTCAAAATTACGATCTGTGGAGGAATGATTTGGTGTATGAATGGGTTTGTCCTATAAACGGGTTAGGGAGCATGTGTGTGTCAGAAGATGAATTCTCGGCCATAGATGGCACCGCTAGAAAATAAGAAGAAGCGCACCCCCTTTGCTTTAATGGCATACGACAACAACAGCAAGTTGAACAAGAAAATTAAAAATCTTTACTTAATGCGAATAATGCTTTGATTTACTTTTTTTTAATCTTAAAATCTTTAATCCGAGTAATATTCATAGTTTAATTGTGTTCTTCTGAATAATACATACAACTTTATCAGATTTCTCTATTGTTCTTTAGAGAAAAACTAAGCAAAAAATTTAAATTTAGTGTTCGTAAATCAACAAATCAAAATCAACAGAATTCAAAGTAAATCAACGAAATTGTCTAAAAATATTCTATAGATTTTATTACTTATGTAATTAAATGAGCAAAAACCCATAGTGTAATAATATTTAGCTTATTCATCTATTTCAAAAAAAAAAAAAAAAAGAAAAAAAAAAAAGAAAAGAAAAAAAAAAGATACAAATTAAAAATTACATATTTCAATTATGAAAAGATACAAAAAAAAGATACAAATTAAAAATTACATATTTCAATTATGCTTATTTCATTTTTCGTAACAATGTTAATCATAATCATTCATTTTCAGTTACAATTATCCAGATTGCTTTTACAGTGTAGAACTTGAACACTGAAATTATGGCTAGTTTTCGGGTATAAATCGTAAACTCACGCATTTTTTAATGGTCATTATTATTGTTTTTTTTTTCAATCCCTGAGGTTATGTGTTTCCTTCCGGGTTAACCTTTATCTGTATCTTAAAAGGTACGCTGTAAGCTAATTTTTTGTCGAATTTCCGGAAAATAATTGTTCCAGCATAAGGTGGAATTAATTTTCTACCTTATATTCATGACGATTTTGCTTAGTCTGTTATTTGAATGCATAATTAAGTTATTAAGAAAGTCAAAAACGTTTTTATCAACAACATCATCAAATTAAGCTTATTCTAGAAGAAGATCTATGCATATATATTACATAGAAAAAAACAAAAAAGTATCTCACAATGATAAATAAAAAGTTGTAAAATGGAAAAACAGATAAAGAGATATATTTTGGATTTTGGATTTCGTTCATTATGCTTTAAAGACTATTCAATGATTCGAAACTTTTTCTAATGATCTAAACTTTTTCTGTGATTTAAGCTCAATTCAACCTATAATAATTAAGATGATAAAATTTAGGTGATAAAATTGTCTCTGCGATAAAAATCATTGCCATTACAAGGATATCGTTGTCATAAATATCGTAAAAATGTAATTTTTTCTACTTCTTTCCAATGCCCGCCTGGGGCATGACGTAGGTCACCTACGTCATACAGGCATCTGAAGGGCAGATTTGTTGGCCACTCTTTCAGGGGCACCATATTAGGTGGGCCAACGTTGCTCCCACATTAAGGACTGTATATACAGAGAAGGAAAGAACATCCATGCCTCGCCCGGGATTCGAACCCAGAACCTTTCTGATGCAAGGGCAGTTCCCTAAGCGTAATACAAATTTGCTCCAAAGGCAGTTCCCCCAGCGTAAAAATGTAAATAATGACGATGAAATGCAATAGCAAAATAATGTTATCTAATAAGCAGAAAAATATATCTTGCATATAATATAAATGGTACAAATATTTTTAATATTTTATGTTATAAAGGCAAATGCATCCGTTTTCTCGGTAACTCTCGCTTCGTACAAATAATAGCTAGTAAAAAAACAAATATTTAATGCCATACGATGTATTAAAAAAGTACCAATTTTGTGCAAGTCGCATACCTTGCAAATTGCAACAAATAAATAAATAAACTATATTCGCAGGGGTTTGATATAAATGACTTCAAAACACTTTAAGAAAAAGCGTGTTTGAAACAAACATAAATTAATATTAGCGAATTGAACGCAATTTACTCTAGTTTTAAGAAATTAGAAAATAATGTTCATTGTTTTACCTGGTTATTGATTAAATAAAAGCATAGAAGTTTTTTTTGTCAAGGTGATGTTTTTTTTTACGATTATTGGAAAAGTGAATCAGTTGGATTTAGTACTGCCTTTTTTCGGAAATTAAAATTAAATACTTAATTCTGTATTCGTTTTAATTCACAGCTTTAAAATTACTAATAAAGAGCTGTGAATAAGACAGATAGTAGAAAATATGATTTTAGAAGAGTTTAAACACAAATTAGTCAACTCCGCGAATTGTTACTACTTCGTTACTTTGCGATCAACTGGTTTGCCTTTTTAAATAAATAGAATTTCAAGTATTTCGAGATTCAAAATCTTACAGTTAAAAATTAAGACTAGTTTTCTCGTGTGCTTTTATTTTTGAAATGTTTTGTAAAAATTCGGTTTCCACGACAACGCACGTTTTAAACTATAATAATGTTTTTTTATCAATGAAATGTCGTATTTTCGATACTTACCCCAAACTGACGCAAAACGCCGGAAAGAGGTGACTGTTCACAAATTTAAAATTTTGCCCTTCACCCTTTAAAAGTTCAACCTTTAAAAATTTGCTAATTGCTAAAAAAAAAAAAAAAACACGATTCAAATCAGTGCTCCCGTTCTTTAGTTATTAGCGAGCATACTTGTTGACTGACTTTTATATAAAAAGACATTAATCATTCATATCTTATATCCAACAATCAATCATTCATGTTTTCAGCTTATGCTAATCATTCACGTCATGTATTCAAAATTATAATAATAATAATAATTCATGCATTTAGCATTCAATCATTCATGTCATACATTTAACTATGTGAACATTAAGTATTGCAATGCCGGAACTAGTGAATGTTCAAGCTATTCAATGTGCGTAAACTTACAGGCTACCTGAAATGTAACGAATTTCTTGAAATATAACATTCATTTAATTGTTTAAATCAAATTCACTGCACAGCTAGTTATAATTTCAGATTTGATTTATATGAATTTTCTTTTTAAGTTTTAGAGATGATTTTAACGAATGAACTTTTCTTTTAATTGATTCAATTGATTGATTTTAATTGATTATTCTTTTTCAATTAATGACACATTCTTATACATTTAAAAATTTCCGTTCATTAAAACCAATATAAATAGAAAAACTAAAAAAAAGAAAACTGAAATGTAAAATATTGAAATGTATTGAAATATTAAAATGTAGGGAAGAACTTGCATTATCAGGGAAATCAAAGTATCTTCTCCATAGTTTTTTAAGAAAAATTGGGGATTAAATTTTCATTTATTAATTATGAAAGAGTGTTTGAGTTAAAGTTTATCAGTCAATATTTTTTTCATTATAATTCAAGAGCAATTTTAGTTTTGCTGAAAAAGTAAATAATAATTAAAAACAAATAAATTAGCCTAATGTAAGTCAAAAAGTTTCCGAATATTTTGTTCCTATATATATTAGTTTTGAACGAGTGTATTTCAGGTTAGTGCAAAACGTACTAATGAGAATATTTTATTTGAAAAAAAAATGAATGAATGAAATGTGGAAAAAAATTGTTAAGTTGAACATTATAGTAACATCCTCTGAAGTATAAATATACTGAGAATGTTATTGTCATATAATGGAACTCAAATAATGAAACAGAGTTGTACAGAGTCGTAAAAACAGAGCTGTAGAGACAATTTTCTGGTTAGATAAAATTTATATTCTACAGAGTTAAAAAAGAAAAGTGTTCTAGTAAAATTATTTAAAAAAAAATATTTATATTTATGTGAACCATGGTTCTTAGTTTTCTAGTTCTTAGTATGGTTTTGCTTAATATCAATATTTTGTAGAAATTTATTTCGTAAAATTTATCCATTCTGTTACAATACAAAATGTAATGTTAAATAAAATATCAATTATTCCAATTGCACATACAAAATAGAATTATATAATTAAAAGTTAATATTTATACTTGGGATATTATTAGTAATTTCCTAGGATAAGGTGAAATTTTCAATTCTTCAACACAGTCAGGCAGAGATAATTATTGTAAAAATTCAGCTTAACGCAACATTTACTTAGCGAAATTTGTATACATTAAATGTAATAAAGTTATGCACCAGTGTTCTCCAAAGCGTCTTCAGAAGGGCAGCCCTCTATTTTTGACCTTTGATCCCAATAATAGCCCTTTTTGTAAATATAAACCGCCATCCCTTAACACTGCCCATTTATTCATATTCCATTTTTAAAAACATTAATTCACTGTTTAAATAATAATTACACCCTGGTAAAATTATTTGTATTTATAGGCTTGATTCTGATTACCATTACAAATATTTACTTCGTTAGGATTATTCTCAACTGGTTAAATTTTTATAAGTATCACTTTATTTGGAAGGAAATATTAATAAAATTTTAAAGTGATTTTAAATTTTAAAATTATTTTTTTAAATAAATACTTTTTAAAAAAATGCCCCTTTAAATGTTCATTTTCTTATAATTTTCAGTTTAAATTATAGAAAAAAGCTATCAAGTTGTTGATCAATAAAATTTTTTTTCCAGTCTACTTTGTTTGAAATCAATTTGCCCACAGTCATTGTTTTTTAGGATGTTTTTAATAAATTTTTTGTAAACTATAAATTTTTCTCTTATTTTGATAATGAGAGAGAATTACTTTTTGAAAGATGCACATTAAATAGTGTAAGAGAGTAATTTACAAATTGTTAAAGATAAAATTCGGTTATTACAATATTATACATTTTGATAAATTTTTACGGTGTTAAATGAGTGCCCTTTCAAAACTCAAAGTGCTCTTTTCTGAGAGGAAGCGCCCTACCCTTTCTTTATTCCTAGGGAGAGCTCTGTATGTACAAACACTTTATTTTATGTAGTTTAAATTTAATTTGAATTTCTAAATCTGAAGAAATTATAAAGAAAGGTTTAACGTGCAGATGATAATGCTAAAGAAATGGTATTATAGTATTAATGCTGGTATTAAAGATAAGAAAATAAAAAAATAATGAAATTTATAATATAGGGGAGAGTCGGGTAGCGCCGCCCACTTAAGGAGTATTGCTTATATTTCTGTATAATATTGTGTAATAATCAATATTTTTGTATGTTTCCATTGTTTTATCATCTAATTAAATAATGCAAAAAGAATAAACCAAAAAAATAATAGTTTAACTTAAAAATATAGAAATTTAAAAAATTTGACTACTGTATTCAATATATTTTCAAAACTATTGTTTACCATGTTACCAGCTGCATAAATACTTGAAACTTTGAAAATAATCTTTTTTTAATATAACAATTAATGTCCGATGGCCCATTGACTTGAAAAAATATTCTATACATATGAAATTGACAGTGGGAGGGGGTACCCGACACTCCCCTACTGTATTCTGATTTGTGACTCAATAAAGTTTCATTAAATGAAGTTAATTAACATACCATCACAGGCAATTTGTAGAAAAAAAAACAATAAGAAGAAAAGTGAATACTTTAAAGTGTCTTTTTCGGTATCAAATTTAAAAGAGAAATAATGAAAATTATTCATTTATTTTTCATTTTATCTTTAATTTTTATTTATTCTCGTTTTTTATACTAATATTTTTTTTTTTTTTTTTTTTAAATTTGAGGAAGAAAATAATTTGCCGCTTGAGCTACATAGAGTATAAGTTGGAATTGAAGTCTCAGAAAAGCTCGGAGCTGTCAGTTCAAAATACCGACTTCAAATTTCTTTTATGGATCTAAGGAAAATTCTATTTTTCTTTTTTTATTTTATCTTTAATTTTTATTTATTCTCGTATTTTATACTATTATTTTTTTTAAACTTTTTGTTTTTAAAATTTGCGGAGGAAAATAATCTGCCGTTTGTGCTACCTAAAGTATAAGTTGGAATTGAAGTCTCAGAAAAGTTCGGAGTCGTCAATTCACAATACTGACTCCAAATTTCTTTTACGGATCTAAGGAAAATTCCATTTTTATTTTATCTTTAATTTTTATTTATTTTCGTTTTTTATACTATTATTTTAACTTTTTGTTTTTAAAATTTGCGGAAGAAAATAATCTGCCGTTTGTGCTACCTAAAGTATAAGTTGGAATTGAAGTCTCAGAAAAGTTCGGAGTCTTCAGCTCACAATACCGACTCCAAATTTCTTTCACGGATCTAAGGAAAATTCCATTTTTATTTTATCTTTAATTTTTATTTATTTTCGTTTTTTATACTATTATTTTTAAATTTTTTTTTTTAAATTTGAGGAAGAAAATAATCTGCCGTTTGTACTACCTAAAGTATAAGTTGGAATTGAAGTCTCAGAAAAATTTGGAGTCGTCAGTTCAAAATACTGACTCCAAATTTTTTTTACGGATCTAAGGAAAAAAAGAAATTTTAAATTATAATTATCTAAAATCTGCTTTCGTGTCAAAAGATTTATCATTTTCAAATAATGGATAAACCAAATTAAGTTTCACGTATATGCGGAAAATATATCACACAAAAGAAAAGAAATTGACGAGATAAAATTTGACCTTGAATCTCTGTTTTTCAAAATACCACAAACGAATTTTTTTTTTTTTTAAATGTAATCTTGGAAAGGTGAAAGTAAGCAATAATACAAGACAAAAAAATTAACCTCTCTTTCTTTCAGACTTCCGACTAAATCCGGTTGTTTTAGAACAACATTAAAAATTCAAATACCATATCCTTCAACTTGGGAAATTTATGAAGGTAACTATTAGTATTATGACCTTTGCGGGGTTAAAACCGATCTTATCCTTCTTTAGGGATTTTTGCGAGTAATTATACTTTGGAATTTCAATTACTTATGACTGTCATTGCATAATTTAAAAGTAATGAAACATGTAATAACTGCAAAAGGAAGTTTATATTAGTAAAATAAAAGAAATACTAGTTAAATTAATAGATTTAAATAGGAATGCTAAGTTTTGATGCTTGAACATGATATTTAATTTTAAATTAAACAAATTTGTGAAATGCATTTAGTTCTATTAGTTTATTTTATAATTAATTTAATTCGGTTAAGTTTTTTATAAAGAGGTTAACTGTTTTTTTTTAAGATTCATTTTTAAAGCTTTTCTCAATATTTAACCATGATTTTAATTATATTATGCTCTTTTAAAAATGTGTCAAATTGAAAAATTAAGATTAAAGATAAAGTTTAAAGTATTCTGAATAATTTAAGACATATAATCTGTACCTGTAAAATTATATTCATATAAGTACACTGTAAAATGCTCAAATGAGTATTACACTCGTTTACGAAGTTAATAAAGACGTTAATGCAATTTTTGATTTTATTTGAACTATTCTTAAATATTAGTATATGAAATCAGTGTCACTTTCGTATTTAATGGGAATCCCACGTATTATACATACCAACAGCTACATTTTCGAAGTATTACACAAACTGAATTGTAACAAATATTCAAACATAGGTAAAGTATGTTTATTTTTTTTTTACAAAATAAAATTTTATGCTATTCTAAAACAAGAAAGCTAAAAAGAATGCTTTAAATTATTTTTTACCAAAGTTTGCTATGATTCATATTTAAAACTACTATTTTATTTAAATTAGGATGTAAATATTTCTTCCCTCAAAGTCTTTAATGAGCTATATAAATATTTCAATTAATTAATCATAAATAGTATCCTATGAGTTATATTGATAACTATTTATTTCATTCTAAATTCTTCAAACCTCAAAGTTTCCTATGAATTAAATCAATAATTTTACGTAATATAAAATATATTAACTTTACCACATTTTTTCCATGTTTAAAGAAACATATTTCAAAGGACAATAACTATTATCATAACTCAGCACAAATAATATTTTTCTCAAAAATATTTTCCCTCAAAGTCTTTTAGGACTTATATCAATAATTACTACTTTATATTAATTGATTAAGAATTCATATAGGCATACATCAAGTGAAATGAAACATTTGTGTTTTAATGTTTAATTAGAAAGCTTACTAGAAAAGACAATAACTATTAACTAAATTCAGCACAAAACATCTTTTTCTCAAAAATATATTCTCTCAAAATCTTTTATGACTTATATCAATAATTACTACTTTATATTAATTGATTATGAATTAATATAGACATACATTAAGTAAAATGAAACATTTGAGTTTCTTTATGTTTAATTAGGAAGCTTATTACAAAAGACAATAACTATTATCAAAGCTGAGCACAAATAATCTTTTTCTCAAAAATATTTTCCTTCAAAGTATTTTATGACTTATATCAATAATTACTACTTTATATAAATTGATTATGAATTAATGTAGGCATACAATAAGTAAAATGAAACATTTGAGTTTCCTTATGTTTAATTAGAAATCTTAAAACAAAAGACAATAACTATGATCAAAACTCAGCATAAATAATCTTTTTCTAAAAAATATTTTCCTTTAAAGTCACTTATGACTTATATTAATAATTAATACTTTATATTAATTGATTATGAATTAATATAGGCATACATTAAGTAAAATGAAACATTTGAGTTTCTTTATGTTTAATTAGGAATCTTATTACAAACGACAATAACTATGATCAAAACTCAGCATAAATAATCTTTTTCTAAAAAATATTTTCCCTCAAAGTCTTTTATGACTTATATTAATAATTACTTCTTTATAATAATTTATTATGAATTAATATAGGCATACATTAAGTAAAATGAAACATTTGAGTTTCTTTATGTTTAATTAGGAATCTTATTACAAACGACAATAACTATGATCAAAACTCAGCATAAATAATCTTTTTCTAAAAAATATTTTCCTTTAAAGTCACTTATATCTTATATTAATAATTACTTCTTTATAATAATTGATTACGAACTAATATAGGCATACATTAAGGAAAATGAAATATTTGAGTTTTAAAAGTTACATGTTTAATTAGGAAGCCTACTACAAAAGACAATAACTATTATCATAACTCAGCACAAAGTATCTATTTCTCAAAAAAACTAGACGTTAGTGAATTAGTAAACAATGTTGGACACAATGTCTTTGATTCTCAGCACAATGATTGCTGGAAGAAAGAGAAAAAAAAAAAATCTAACTTCAATTGTTGCAAAGGTCCAACAAATGAAAAGCTGTCTCTTATGCAATTTCTGTTGTATAAAATAGCCCCCAACAATCACTTCATGCAAAATGGAATCAACAACAAAACTCACGACCCTAAAAGATTTTTCTTTTGTTGCAAACGAAAGTGATTCGAGTTGTTTCCCTCCTGTTTATGTCGATGTATTGTTTGCTGTACCCTCTTTATTTTTCTTGTTCAAATCGGTGTTGTGTTACTTGATTCATTTTCCCCCCGTTTCATTCCAGCTTCTGCATTTTTTGATAAATCGTGACGGAATTTCACTGAAAGTGAAGTTGACCATTTTACTGAAAATTACGACTTAATGGTTCTCTCATGCAGCCGCTAATGATAATTGCAAAAGAATAAGTTATAAATCTTTTCAAAAAAAAAGACCCATTCTCACGTTACAAATAAAAAAAACTATTCTGGCCTAAAGGTAAAATTTATATAAATTACAAAGAAATATGATATATAGTAAAGAAAATACATGATTAAATGTATGGTGCTCAATTGTGATATTTATAATCATTGGCATTGAGTCTGCAATTTTTCAAAAGTTTTAATCTAATATGTCTGGATCAGTTCTTTTAGTTTAAAAATTGCTACAATGATTAGACTTTTTCTCATTTCTGTCAAGGCTAATGTTCTTTTTAAATGTTTTAAAAAAACCTATCAGTCAGACAAATTTTAATTAATAGTCATTTAGATACTAATTGCACAGATAATGATTCCTAAACAAGAAAAGAAATATTCATACAAAACGCTTTAGTTTGAAGAATAAAGGTTCACTTATCTTAATTAACATATTTTTGAACAAAAAGGTTAGTAGTAACACAACACAGAGAAAATAATTCTTCTAAAATTACCGTACTGTATGTTTATGACATTTCTGGTTTAAAAAAAACAAAGAACTATAATTTTGGTTAATGAAACCAAAATATTCGATATTTAAACCATTCATTTGACATTCTTTCTATACATAAGGCAACAGTTTACCGGAAATTATGGTTTTTAAAATTATAGCTTTTATTACAACACATTTAGTAAAAACAAAACTGAAAAGTACATTTCAGTATAAAACTGAAAAGTAAATTTAACCGAATAAATGGTTTTTATGGCATGCTCTTAGGTATCATGGTAAAATACCAAATTTTACTTCATATTATAAGACCATGTTTTATTCTTAATTTTATTAAAATCATTACCAAATAGGTTAGATAAAAATTATAGTGCATTTTGGTGTACCCATAGAGCCAGAAACAAGGTAAAGTTTAGCTTATTCTGGTAGTTTTGACCATACCTTCTTCCTCAGTGCAAAGCAAAATTTTGTAATTGCTCTGAATATATCTTGCACAATACAAAAATTATATATAAAGTATTTTAATTTTTTAAAAATGTACAAGATCAGTTTGTTTAAAAATTTTTTCTATGATGTATAGATATAGTAGAAAAATAAAGTTTCCTGGAAAGGCGTCCTGTTTTACCTTTTTGTAAAAATAAGCCGCCATCCCTTTTAAACTTTAAAAACCTTTTAATTCATATTTCATTTAAAAAAAATAATTCACTGTTTAAATAATGATTACGCACTGGTAAAATTACGTGTGTTTATAGGTTTAATTCTGATTACTATTACAAATATTTACCTAGTGAGGATTATTCATAACTGTTTAAATTTCTATAAGGGATATTTCTTTTTTCGAAGGGAAATATTGGTAAATTTTTAAAGTAATTTTAAATTTAAAAATTATTTTTTAAATAAAAATTGCACTTTCGAATGCTCATTTTCTCATAATTTTCAGTTTAAATTATAGAAAAAAGCTTTTAAGTTGTTTATTAATTAATATTTTTTAGTTTACTTTTTTCTTGAAAAAAATATGCATAGAGATTGCCTTTTAGTTTGACTTTAATTATTTTTTATCATTTTAAAATTTTTCTCTTATTTTGATAATGAGAGAAAATTACTTTTTGAAACATGCACATATAATAGTATAAGAGGAATAAATTGTTGAGGATCAAATTCAGTTATTACAGAATATTACACATTTTGATAAATTTTTACAGAGCGAAGTGAGTGCGCTTTCAAAACTCAAGTGCCCTTTTCTGTGAAGAAACACCCAGCAATTTTTTATTCCTAGAACTCTGCTTCCTGGAGTGTTTTCTTTGATATTTTTTTTTTTTTTTTTTTTTTTTTTGTGCTTGCATTTGATGCATTTAAGATTTATAACAAGGTTAAGTAAAGATAATAGAAAAATTAATCTTGATGGTAAAGGCCAAGCATGCGTTATTAAACTTCCTTTGTGTACTAAATATAATCCTATTGTAATCCTATTTTAATATATCCTAATATAATACTATCATTCCAAATCCTATTGTAAGGAGTTATCATACAAAATGTGTGAGGAATGATGTAAAGACGTTTACATAGTTCTTATATAGATGTATATAGTAAAGTATAATATAAATTTTCTCAAGTGGAGCAAGAAATTAATCATTAAAATGTTAGCTTTTGAATAAAAAGTTGACACATTAATATTCTTTATGTAATAACATTTAAAACTATTTGAAAATCGTTTGCAATGCTTTAGAGGGATAAAAATTTCTTTGAAGGAATAAGCAAAAAAAAAAAAAAAATAAATAAATAAAAAAAAAAAAAACAGAACACTTCAATGTTCAGGGAATTAAAGAGTAAATAAAAATGAATCCATTTTTTAAAATTAATTAGTTATTTTATTGAAAATTAAAAAAGTTATTTTGTAGTTTAAAAGATTATATGTTATTAGTGATAAAAATATAAAATCGTAATAAACTTTAGAACAAAAAAAAAGTTTAATAATGATTTTAAAATGCTTATTCTTTTTCTTTTAAGCTTTTAAGTTAGAAGAAAGTTCAAACTGCATATTTTTGTTCAAAAAGAGATTCATTGCTTTCATTTTGTACAACGTTTGAAATAAAGTTTCTCAAAATATATGTCTGTGTGTATATTACACACAGAAAGATTATAAACTGATATTTATGATATACTTTATAAGAAACGCATACATACAAACGCATTTTTCATTTATAAATTTTGTGTTTCAGCTGTGTTTTGATAAAAAAAACTCAGCTATTCCAAATTGTTGAAAGTTTACATTACAATTACAATCCTGTACTATAAATTCTTAAAATACAGCACAAAGAGTATGTATCTGCAACAAAAACTATTTATTTTATGACTTTTGCCAATACAGGCCATAGGAAAATATAAAGCAGAATAGGATATATTGAAAATGTCATAATTTCATTAATTTTCAATGTTAATTATAGTGGATCTGATATTTTTGGTACTTCATAATACTTTGGCAGTTCGCTGTAATATTTGAGGTTCGAATTAATAACCAAGTCAAGTTTACACATTCATATATCCAGAGTTCATCATTTGACATATTATGGAATGTTTAGACAATGAGGGAAATATTTCATTTGTTTACATTTCCCCAACCTGTTTTCGGCATATGCTTGGAACTATGTGGAACTTGGAATTTCAAACTGATTTTAATACAAAACTACTAATGAGATGAAGCCTTGTTACAGCTAAAATTTGAAGCTCTTGAAATTAACGGACATTTTTATCGCAAAATGACACTTCATAATTGATTAAAATGTTAGGAAACATAATATAACGACACCAACAAAATAGTTTTTCGTGTAGTAGTTAAAATACTTATGAGAGATGAATTATTAGAAGAGAATTAATATTTAATTTTTTTTTTTTTTTTATGAGATGCGTTACTTTGTTAGACTATATTTGAACTCATAAATTGACTATGAAATGAACATTAACGGTTTTCGTGTATAAAAATAAAAAAGGCAAGAATTTATTTATGGAAAATTATCTAAAAAATAATTTCTTACAACTAAATGTTAAGGTTTAACTATCGTTTAATCGTTAGAAATTCTTTATTAGATAATGAGTCGACAGAGTTTTTTTTTATTCATAATGATTTGGTCAAGTTTATTTAACATTTCAAAAGCAATATTTTATCATGAGGGTGAATAAAGTAAAATATAAAATAATATGTAAGCTAAAAATCAAACAATAGGGTTACGAACTTTCATTTTCGATATTTTTTAGAAGGAAAAAAGAACTGACGCTATTATTAAGAAGTAACATCGTTTATACAACAATAGGGTTATGAATTATCAGCTTCGATATTCATAAAAAAAGAACTAAGATCTATTATTAGGAAGTTACAAAATTTATACGGAGAAATTAAGTAAAAATAAATAACGTTAAATAACGTTTATTCAATAATTTTGAAACAAATTATCTACTTAGATAGAAAATATTTGTCCATTTATTGAAATGTTAAAATACGAATAAGTTCCAAACTCTTACCTCAATGATTCAAAATGGAAAAACTAGATAGAGTTTTGAAGTTGCATTGACGTCTTTTAACGCAAATATATTATTTAAAAATTAATGGAACAAATCCTACTCGTGATTACATACTATCATTTTGGAACTAAGCTGTACATAAACTACTTAAACAGCAACTGAATCGATGATATTTTCAACAAATCATAATTTTCAATACAGAGCAAACGATTTTCAAAAAATACGAAGCAAACTATATTCGAGATTTTTAAAATAGAATAAATATAGTTTTTTTTATTTATTATAAATTATCGTTTTACTGTTGTCATTAATACCTTCTTACCGATATCGTTTTCTTTACTATTTATTATGCATTTATTACATTGTGGTTGAATATGGGGAAGCACATGATGCCAGATATTTTTATATTTCGAATTCCACACGTTGTGGAAAATCGTTTGCTTTCTTATGATTTGGTAGAATCCCATTACAATGAAAACTTAGTTTTTCTATAATTGTTTCACGATATGAAACTATTCTTGATAATTTAAAATTTTTGGGACAACCATTTTTTATAAGCCTGTAGTGATTAAAGATGAAGTGAAATATGCTCATTTTATAATAAATTCAATTGCAAATTTTTCATGCCCATATGTATTTACAAAAGATTCTTCTAGGTTAAAAACCTTTAAAATGCAATTCTTGCCATAATTTATTTTTTATTTGAAAATACAATTGTTGCAAATGGGGATATTTTTTAATGTCACATATTTTAATGTTTAATATACATTTTCTTACTTTATAAATGCTAATTTCAGTACAACCGTAAAATAAGATAATAAAGATCGGTTTTCGCGATACATCCAAAATAGTTCAAACATATATTTTTGATATGTTTATAGTAATTCAAATCTTGGCTCTTCCACATGCAAACTCTAATCGAAACAAATTCAAAATTTTATCTGTTTGTTGTTTTATCTGTAAAATTATACCAGAGATTTTATTTTCTTCTTTGACTCAATAATAACGATAAAATGCAAAGTGGTTAGATGTATAGTAATTTTAAGATTTTTATTATATTTAGTGGCGTATAGGAATGTGTGTTTGCCCGGGCAAACTCTTTAATTACCCCTGAAAAAAGGGGTGTAAATACTGTAAAAAGCAGAAAAAAAAAAGAAAATGTAAAATAATTTAATAAACTTTTTAAAAGAAAGATATATGTTTATAAAAATCTAAATAAATTTTTAAAACCCCTTTTTAAGAAAATACATGCAGAAATTCTTTTATAACAAAAAATTAGTATCTCTAACAAAGTATTCTGAATTTTTTTAAAATTTAATTACACTTTAATGATCTAAAACTTCAATATTAAATGATAGCTTGTTCTTCATAAAATATTTAGACTTAACCTAATATTTTTTGTTAAAGTTTATAATTCATAAATAAAATAATAGGGATAAATTATTTATATTATTACCAGTGTTGAGCATCCGACCCATTTTTGGGTTTACGACTATCAATGTTTAACTCTGTTGCTTTGTAATTTCACGCACAATCCAAAAAACAAGGGAACTACTTGATCAAGTGTAGAAATTGGCCTTCATTGAAAATTTTTCTTAATGAAACTAAACTGAATTTGCATTTACATGGAGAGTAGAACCAAGGAAACCACTCATGGTTAGCCAGACGACAAGGGGATTCAAATCCATGATTCGTCTACCACTGAAGATACAAGTAAGCGCTGTGGTCGGTGCGAGACGAGAGAAGCATTGGTATCGACCAGTCATCTTTGATATTCTAACCTGGATTACTTCATTAGGAGGTGAGAGCTCTATCCTCTAATCAATCCTGACCGTATAGCGATAGATTTTAATTTAATTTAATTTAATTTAATTTAATTTAATTTAATTTAATTTAATTTAATTTAATTTAATTTAATTTAATTTAATTTAATTTAATTTAATTTAATTTAATTTAATTTAATTTAATTTAATTTAATTTAATTTAATTTAATTTAATTTAATTTAATTTAATTTAATTTAATTTAATTTAATTTAATTTAATTTAATTTAATTTTTCATTTCATCGTATTTTATTTTATTATATTTCCTTTCATTTCATTTCATTTTATTTTATTTTGTTTTACTTTACTTTACTTTATTTTATTTTATTTTCATTTCATTTTTCATTTATTTTCATTTCATTTTTCATTTATTTTCATTTCATTTTTCATTTATTTTATATAATTTTATTTCATTTTATTTTATTTTATTTTATTTAATTCTATTTCATATTTAATTTCATTTTTCATTTCCTTTTTATTTTATTTTATTTTATTTTATTTTGTTTTGTTTTATTTTATAACCAACGTTTAACAGACGACCCAATATAGCGATAGATTTAAAATTTTTGTATCCTAAGTTGTCAAATGAATTCTCCTTAGGACAGAACTTTTAGGCTGTTGCTCTTTTAGCCCCTCTCTACACGCCACTGGTTCTATCAATTCAAACTTCCTACATTTCTTTACAATAAAAACTATTTTATCAGTGAAATTACCATATTGTTTTGTAATCACGTATTTAAAAATTTAAATAGAATTCACCCGAGGAAAAGTGCCGAAAATGTTTAAGAATCCAAGACAATCTGATCACAATTGCTGGAGGTGGTTCTTGGAAGGCAATTACAGCCACTCATGTAGACTATCATCAAAAGCATTTCGCTCGCAATCGCATTGTCAGACCTTTTTTTTGCCTCAATTTGTCAAATTGTTTCAACTGCGTAAAAATGAAACAGTATTAATTTATTTTTATCTCTTTCCATTCGCAAGTCTAAGATTTTGAATATCGACCTACATTAGCTTACCTTAAATGAGGAATCGGGAATGGATTCCAATTCAGTTGAAGAGTTCAGAGGTCGAATCGTGAATAAGACGAGCGCTGATTTCCAAATTGCAATAATTTTCAATCGTAAAAATATATTTTCAAGTATTTCTTTCCTTTCAACCTCCCGCTGGCATTTGGAAGTCTATTCGATCGCTTTTGTGTGACTGACTTGAGGTTGATATGAGGTATTGAAAAAGGTGTAAAGAAAATATCATTTAGCTGTTAGTTGCATCACGATTCAATCAAAATGTAATGTTATAATAAGAACTTTTACATAATTTAATTTTTTACTTCTTTTTTATTCTTTTTCCTCTAAATATAGAATACTTCACATTTCATTTAATACAAAGTATTAAATGAAAAATTCGACTCATATCAATTCTAAAGAAAATGGCAACCAACTGCATAAACTATATCACGATTTGAATACGGAAAGGTTTATACCAGGCTTAGACTCAATTACAACAGATTCAATTTACTAATTTATGACTCAGTTTTGCTTTTTTAAACAACACTAAAACCAATCAAAAATTGTTTCTTTTTTATGTTACAAAAGCATACCGTTTAATCAGAATTATAAGAAGATAATAAAAGAAAAACACCGTGCAAAGTGTCATTAAAATTAAAAATTAGTAAGCATTCAGAATTTAAAAAAATATTTAATATGTTTTGCTCTATTAAAAAGAAACTACCATAAATAAAACAGATTAAAGATTTCTTTATACTTGATTAAACCAATAACATCTTAGTTATCATTTCACTTTTTTTTTAGTAAAACAGAATGTATTTAGTAAAAAAGTAACGTCAACAATTAAAAGGTTAAGAACCAGCCAGCAAAATACTACTTATTTAGTAGAGCAAATAAAACTAATCATTAATTAATGACTAAGGCGTATAACAGTTCATTGTGGTTTCCATAATATGAATTATAGGAAATTCTAAATTAACATTTTTGAAGGAAATAAGTGCCAGTTTAGTTTTAAAAAATTGATTAATTAGAAAATTTTTTTCCCAAAAGCATGCTTTGATATAATTTTTTCTCTCTTCAAAATAAAGCTTGAAAACTCAAAATGTGAAAATAATCCAGGAAATACGCAACAGTTGTTTTTCAAAACTAAATGAGTCTATGAAAAAAATTTTTTTTTCTTAACTAACAACATTTATGTTTAAATTATACTATACAATAGTACTAAAATCTATTTTCATTGTCTAAAGAAATCAGTTTCAGGGAGTTTTTAAAAAATGGTTACAATTAAAACTGTTTAAGTGAATTTTTATTTTCAAAAACGTGTCTTGATATAGCTCATTTATTTCAAAATAAAGCTTTAAAAAATAAAAAAAAAATGAAAATGATTTCAAAATTAAGTACAAATCGTTTATTAAACATAAATGATTTTTTTTATTATGCAATGTTTTTCCTAAGTAATGAAGCATACTATAACTATAATTTCTACAGTTACATTTTATAAAGGCAATTTAAGTGTAAGTTCAATTTTTTTTTAAAAAGTGGCCAATTAGGAAACTATTTAGGCAGATTTCTTTCTCTCTAAATTCGTCTTGATATTTCTCTATTATTTTTTTCAAAACAAAGCTTAAAATTGAAATGTTAGAAAATTATTCGGAAATTAAAGACAAATAATTTTTCCGCAATGGAATTCCTTATTTTTATTGCTTGAATTAAACAATTTAACATTTTTCGAATAATAATTCTTTATTAAAAAAACTAGAATTATTCAGTTTAAGAGTTTTTAAATTAAAAAAACTTTCTACAATTATAGTTTGGAATATTTACACGGAATTAGTTACTTTTTGAAGAATAACATGCTATTTTTATTACTGTTTTGAGTTTATAACAGTTATTCGTAACCGTCACATTAAATTACGCTTTCTTTAGCCAGTGTTCATTATGACAATTAAGAAAATAGAGCAAAATGATAAGATGATGGAAGCCCCAGTTTTGAGAAAACGTATTTTCTGCGATCGAATTTTTTAAAATTTGAAAAGTCTCATCACCGTCAAAAGTGATAAACTATTGAAATTAATGGTTTTCTTTTAATGTGAAAAAATCTTGCAAAACTAGTAATTTTTAAAATGTTTAATTATTTGGAAATATTTTAAGTATTTGTCCATTCTGAAACCCAAATAATTCTTTATGGCAAAATAATAAATGTAATATAAAATTATAGATTTGCTTCGAATTCTGAGCACTTAAATTGCTGCTTTTTTTTTCTTGCAGGAGAACTTCTCCTTGTGATGATTTGATAGTTACTTTGTCGAGCACGCCAAGTAGGTCGCCAAATCATTAAATTAAGATGAAAGAACTATTTCTAGGCTTTTTTGAATGCTAATTTCAACAAGAATTATTAGAAAACATAAAAATTTAAATAAAATTAAGGTAATATAGAAAAAAAATTTTGGTCAGAAATTTCGCAAAACGAAAAATAAAAAAAAACAGCATTTTTAGAAAGGATTGTCATTGTTTTAAATGTATCTAATGTTTAAGCACTATTCACTAATTACGTAATGATTTTTTGAAATATTTTAAACATTTAAACGACATCGACTGTAGCTTTTATCTTGTATCTTTATTCATTACCTTACGGTTTTTAAGAAAAGAAAAATGATTTTATAATTATTAGTTAAAAAACCATTTGACAGGATATCAATGAATCTTTTAGGTGATGTCCTGATTCAGGTGTTACTAGCTGAGGTGGTCACGAAAATTGTTTCTTTTCAGGTGGTAGTGGTGGTGGTGGGAGGGGGGAGAACTCTCTTGAAATTCCCGTTTTTTGTGATTTCATATTAGGCGATGTAATCTAGACTTACTTCAAACTAAATTTCAAAGTCTAATTTATACGCAAAATAGCATATAAAATTTTAAGCCTTTCTCTCTAAATATTTCTCTTATTTAGCGTAGTAAACTCGGGTATTTCTCAATCTTTTGGCAACACTATAGTTATTATTTATTTTGATGGGTTCTTTGAGCAATAATTTAAATAGCGTAAAAAATTTAGTAATTCGTTAAGTATTTATTTAGATTCATTTTGTTAAGTTGTCTTATGTAAAAATAAGTCTTGTTGAATAGTTAGTTATAAGTATTTATTTAGAATAATTTTGTGTTTTTATAGAAGTTAAAACTTAGTTAAGAAGTAATTATTTAGATTTAGTTTTGATCCTTTCAAAATTAGCTGTAGAAATATTAAAAATTAACTGTCCAATGTTTCTGCGTGGTGCAAGTATTGGTGACGTGGCTTGCCTTTTCCGGATATCAGTATATATACTCGTATATTGAAGAATACTCAAGTTATGGCTCGATCGGTCAGTGAGGAAGTAGTGAAACATCTAATAAAGTATGAGTTTCTTCTTATCTTAACTTACAGTACGACAGAGAAGGGAATAATTTTAACACTTCTGCTGCTTACTATGTTGAAATGGCCCGGAATTATATTTATGGTGGTTTTTGTCATTTAATGACTTCAGGACCAATTTCGAAATATTACTAGAATTTAATTCATAAAGAATTTTAGCAATTTCGTGGTCATATAATGAAAATAGTTAAATGCGAAATTAAAGTACTTCCGCGAGGGCAGTTTCAACAGTCCTGTGATTTCGACTTGGTCACCGTTCAAGTTTATACACTGTAAAAGACAATTTCAAAAGGTGGATCAAGCTGTTTGCCAAAGGCATTTAGTATGACGTGATATTTTAAGAAAAAACATTCCTAGATTTTTTTAGAAGTTGGTTTGCGTAATTTTTTACCCATTTAGAAAAGGGGTGGTGTTCTAGGTTCTCGACTAGATCGTGTTCTAGATTGTGACGTCTTAAGAAACATATATTGAATGGAATTGAAAAACAACCTAGTCCATCAGACGATAAGAGAACGGTCTTTCTTACGATAGATTAAGGACAGAATTGAGAGGGTATCAGTATAAATGATATTTATCTTAAAAAATAATCTGATTGATTTGGATATTGTCAAGGCAAGGATGTGTACTCGACTGGTATTTTCTACACTGTTATATTTTGATGGTAGAGTCATATTGCCCGGTTTACACCTGCCCCGTATTCTCTACACTGTTTTAATGATAATGAAATGAGCCCGTTAAAGTAAAATTTGCTTCTCACAAATAAAACTAATTTATATTGTATCAAGAATGCTACTTTTCTTTAATCACCAAAAAAAAAAAATGTAATTTTTTTTTGATTGAAAGAAAAGAACGCGTTCTCGTGAACAAATTACTGAAACTTAACGATCTACCGTCTACAACGAGACAAACAGACTAATTTTTTTCTCGATCACCACCTGTATTGAAACAAATTTCTATTACCGCTTTAAAATTGAAACATATCAAACGGAACTAAATCTGAGGGGATTTAAATATCGACTATGTCAACCTTCATCTATCAAAAGATACCTCGAGATAGAATCAAGTTAACATGTCTTATTTACTAGGGAATTGGTATTTAACATTTATAGTGGTAGTTATATACGCCACAAATCCTTTTTGGGAATCGAGTTATTTGACAGAACAGTAAGTTACTAAAAATCTTCATGCCTCCATTGCTGAAGATTACCGTTGAAATTGAAGAATAATTTATTCTGTTACACAAAAGAAAAACATGAAGAATACAATTATATCACGAATTATGTAATGATAATGCGCAGATTGTAATTACAAATGAAAGTTTATGATATACTTTCGTCAGATGAAAAAGACTGGAATGATAATCTAGTAATAAATCTGTTTTACGACTCTTAATTTCTAATGATAAGGCTGTAAAAATTCTCGAGTTTTTTTCCCAAAGATTCACTCTTTTAATACCTAAAAGGCACAATCATCGAAACAATAAAAGTTGGAACTTTCCTTTAGAACGGAACATCTAAGTAAGAAAATCTTTTCGAGGATTAAATTTATTGACCGACTATGCCTTAAAATATAGGACAAGCAAAATGGTTTTGTCTAATGTCAATATATAAAGAAACCCTTAAAAAAAAGCGAATGGTAAGGATAATTTCGTTTGGATGCATATTAATTACTTTTTATATTTGAATTAGGTTAAATATGATTTGGTCAAAGCAGTTTTGGAGGAATTTATTTGTTGATTTTGAGAATAACAATCTCGTTAAAAGAAACGGTGATTGAAATTTGTTTTAAATTGGCTGTCTCTTCTTTTTATAAGAAAAAAGGTCAAGTGTTTTGGATAGGAGTGCTGAGTGTGTTTTTGAATTAGCTTTATAAACTAAGGAAAATAAAGGAAACGAACATTTTTACAAATTTTTTTTATTTCCTCCCTTAAGGAAATCAAACGACATTTTATCAATCAATTTACTTTAAGAACATTTTAACGTCACAAAATTGCATGGTCATTAAAGGATATTCATTAAAAAGATCTGTTAAAACAGAATTACGGGAAAATTTTTAAAATTTAGATATTTTTTTAAAAAATTTTCTGCAAAAAATACTAAATGCTCATGAAATTATTTCCTGTTAAGAACGCGTGATTATTTGCACTTGCTAAAAAAATGATTTTGTGATGAGGTTTTGAGGAAAACGATTTAGTGTTTACTGTCTCTCTATATTAAAAAATTGTAAAAACAGCTGCCACCGTTGTTTTTTGGAGTATAACATTAGACTGCATTTTGTTTTACTGTACAAAAATATGACTTTGAAACTTGAAATTTCAAAAATGTGTAGAAAATGTACTGAGAATGATATGGAATAGCAGAATTCAACTTTTAAAATTTAATTTGGAAATATTAACTGCTAAACTTGCTGTAAGAAAAAAAAAAACATGTCTATGGTTCTGCAGCGTGCTGAAATGCAACTTTAAAATTGAAACAGAACAATCCCTTCCGTAAAAAAGTAGCTGTTAATGAACTGCTGAAAAGACTACTAATTATTTTGAATTTATTTAATAGGAAGAATGAAATAATTAATTTTATGAATTTGAGAATAGTTATCTTTAGTCTTGAATTGACTTTTCTTTCAATTGAAAAGTTCGGCGAGAAATGCAAATTGAACTTTTTAGAAATGCATATTCTTTTCATAATTTATTCAATATCTATTTATTGAAATTTTGTTTCAAATTTTGCTACTTTTTAATAGGTATTTTACATAAATAAGCTTTTCTAAATAATGGAATTATTAAATGAGTTACAAATTATTGGCTTTATATAATTATTGCTGGTTAAAAAAAAATCCCAAATTTTGGAACCTCTGTAATATGTCCAAGGAACCCAATGGTTCCGCGAAGCACCCCAATTAATACGAGTTCAATTAATACGAGTATCAATTAATACGAGCTTAGAAGAGCGTATGGGAATATGCTCTTCGAAACTCGTATTAATTGATTCTCTAATTTATAGGTCCTCTAAACTCCTTTGACTCTGTAAGTAATGGTATTTTTTTATATATTTTAAATTATAGGGGAATCAGTTTAGTAACTCTTTAGAAATTAGAAAAATTTCAAAATTTCTGATATGTCCAGTGATTTTTGTCTACACAGCATATTTCTTGTGTAGATTTTGCACTCAAAACATATTTTAGATTTTTATTTTATTTTAATGTATTATTCTGAAGGTTTTTCATTTTAAATATTGTAATTAAATTTCTCAAAATATTAAAAGTAATTTCTTTAAGGTAATAATTCCCCTTCCCTAGGATTTTATTAAATAGAACTTCAGATTAATTTATACTTCTTACGATGTACCTTATTCATTTAACTTATAAGCAAGATATCAGCTAACTAGACTGTTTTGTAGACCTTACCTAGTGATGGGTTCAATTTGTTGTAGTAATTGGTTATCATAATAATTGCAGATTATGTAGTTCCCACAATTGAAAGCGGATAAGCCAAAAATCAAAACGAACTCTTATAGAACAATGAATAACTTAAGGTTAAAGATCAGAAAACATACTATACTTGGTTCTGGTTTTGACAAGAGGATTTATTGCCTGTCTTTGGTTCAAAAGTCATCATTGTTCCATTTTAAGGAAATCAATCTAAATAACAAAACTGTGAACAATCGAAGTTATTCAAACCGATAACATCAAAATGAATTCTCGTAAAAGAGAGAAACATTTTTAAACAAAAAAAAGTACCGGAATTGTCATTCACCAATCTGCCTGAATTGTTTTTTTTACTGATAGTATTGAGATTCTGAAATAAAATTCATTTTGTCTTTTTCCAAATAATTATTAAGTTATAAATTATTAAAAACTGCAATTATTATCTTGAATGGTTCATAATGTTATTATCTTAATGTTACACTGTAAAAAATTTCGAGCTACGTTGCGCCAAACATTGGAATTCATTTGCTGGCTACATAAATTGGTTTTCAGTTTTACTATATATTGGTGCTTTCACTAGCTCCAAACAACGAGAGAAGGTTGCACCAAAAAATGGGATTTTGAAAGCACCTTAAAGCAACGAAAGGTTGCACGAAAAAATCAGTGTTTTGAAAAGAACTAAAAGCGGAGGAAGGTTGCACCATTATTAAGTATTTTTAAAGCACCAAAAAGCAGAGAAAGTTAGCATCATTATTAAATATTTATAAAAAAAGGAGAGGATAATTTAAATCAAATTTATATAAAATAAATTATAATGTAATTATTTAAATCTATAAAAACTGAAAAAACTATTTTTATTTTAGATGTGTTATGTAATATAAATGTAAATCTATATTACATAACACATCTAAATTAAAAATAGTTTTTTCTAATTTTTATAGATTTAAATAGCTAAATTATAATTTGATTTAAATTATCTTCCCTTTTTTTATAAATATTTAATAATGATGCTAACTTTCTCTAATTTTCATCGCTTTAAAAATGTTTTCTTTCATTTAAAATTTTTTTCTTTCTTCAAGTTGATACATGTAAAATTAAAATTCTAATTCTTCATACGTTAAAGCACCGGCAGATGCTATAGAGTTAGCACCACTAATGTTTTAAACAGAAGAAAAAAAGAATTTTAATTCTAGGCTGCAGTAAATTCTTATTACTATGTATTTTGATATTATTTTATTATTTAAAAATGAAAATATTACTTTCACAAATAAAAATTTATATAAAAAAGTAGACAAATATTGGATTAGTCAACCCCCAATCTCTAACTAAGGAAGCATTCCAATATTAATTACATTGGCTTAAGGAAATAATAAATTTGAAGTAAATTATGAAATGTAAAAATAATGAAATAACTTGGAAATTTGAATAAAAAATATACAGATGGAGATCGATAATCAAACATAATTTATTCATTTACAATCACTTTGATGTTTGTATATAATAATATTATAATAATAATTAATAATATAATAATAATTAATTTGTATATAATAGTAGAATATAATAATTTTTATGCAAAATCTTAAAATTTAAATATATTTCATTCTTTATACATATCACAGCATTTATTAAAAAAATACAAAATATTCACTCAAAAATATGATAGATAGTATGTTTTTGTTACTATGAGAGTACATTCAATTCAAACTTATTATTAATTTACAGTAATTTAAAATAAAAATTATGTTAGCATATGCCTCAATGTTTGCAGTTTAGAAATTTGGGATCATCTAAAAATAAATTTCAATATTTTAATAAGATACAAAATTTCTTGATATACTCTGCCTCATCTGAATTAAAATTTACAATATAATTAAATAATTTTTTACAAACAAAATTTACTCCGATATGTTTATCGTATTATTATATCGTTTCTTATAGTTTTATTGAAGATATTTTAGTTTTTTTTAATGTAAATGCGATTTTTTTTTACCTTAAAGAAATCATATTTTTCTACATAGAATGTTTTTAAATTTCGAATAGAAAAGTAAACAAATAAAAACAAACAAATTAATTAAAATTCTAGTCGCGCTTTTGTAGTTGCCTGAATGGCGTGTGCAGTGACAGTAAAAGTGAAGTGTCGAAAGCGCCACCTAAAACATTTTCACCACTTCCTTTAACATAAAAGAATTGTATTTGATTTACCAAACTCTTTTTTTCTCTTCCATTCCGACACTTGATATGATGAAACCAATGCTATGCGGAAACTGAAAATGAACTGACCCGATGAGCAACGACCATTTTTGATTTATTCCACCCACTCTATTAAATTTTAATATGGCATAAACAAATTTTTGTTTATTTGAACCTTGACATTTACTGAAAAAATTGAATTATATTGTCGTAAAAATTGAATTGATGTAACAAGATAATTCAGTTGAAAAGCTTCCTGAAAAACAAGAAAAGGTCTGAATCTAGTCTTGCTTTGTTTGTTGTTTCTTCAGTGTAGTTAAGATTATTTTATTGATTTCTGAAATATTTTAGCTATAATTGTTTCTACACTGAGAGAAAGAAATTATGGTCAAAATTAATAAAATATAGAGAAACTTATCGTGTTCCTGGAATGTAAAAAAATTCTGGATCAAATTACGGTATGAAAGTACCGGCACTTTTGGTGCATCATCCGTAGAATCCATTTTACTGAAAAATCCTTTTTTACTGTGGAATATTATACCGTATTTTTACAGTAATGTTAATCTAATTAGAGTGATTCAGTGATTTCACGGTAATTATTACTGTAAAAATTACGGTACATTAAATTTTTCGTTTCGTAACGTATTCTGGTAAAAATATATTTTACGATAAAAATTAAAACCGGCACGCTGAGTGCTGGTTCTCGATCCAGAATTTTTTACAGTGCAGGATTTCAAACTTTTTTTTACACAGATTTAAAAGGATAACTGGCTCAGAATGGTTTAATATTTTATAGCAGTTATCTTTCTGAGAAGAGTTGAATTATTATTAATTGAATTCAATTAATGATAGATTAATGATAAATTGAATTTAATAATTGACGCCAATTTATAATTATTTTATGCAATATTTAAAATTAATTAAAAAGTGAATGCAGTCTATTTAATTGTATTTTTTTTTTCAAATATACTTTATAGCTTTTATGAATTTATTTTTTCTTAAGATGTAAGATTAAGAATTTTACCTAATTAAGAATTTTTCAAAATTGTCATTAAGATTAAGAATTTTAACAAATTGAGCCGACAAAAAATCGTAAGTTGACAGAATAGATATTAATTAATAATATTTTTAAATAAAAAGTGTCATTTTTTAACGTTACCTTTTTATTTGAGTTTTAGATTTTCTGCAATATATTACATATTTAACTAATTAGAAAACTACCATATCATTACCCGAGTTCCATACCACCAAAATGGGGTTTTCTTGTTTTAGTCATTAAAAGTGATTAGTATCTGTGCACATTTTTTTCTACTTTTTTAAATGGTAATGAGATAAAACATGTATTAGTTTATAATATATAGTACCAGACGGGAAAAATAGTCTACTTCTGAATAGTTACTAAATACTGAATTTAATACCACAAACCGTTTACACTGTGTTATATTAGAAATTAGATCCCGTGGAAACTTAATTTTGTACTAAGAAAAAAAGTATGGTCAGAACTACCAGAATATGGTAAAATATGCAGTGCTTCTAGCAATATATGTGGTCAGAACTACCAGAATATGGTAAAATATGCAGTGCTTCTAGCAATATGTGTGGTCAGAACTACCAGAATATGGTAAAATATGCAGTGTTTCTAGCAATATGTGAACACCATAACTCTCGGTAATTTTAACTAAAGTGCTTTGGCACTGATTACGGTAAAATTAATAATAAAATACAGTTTTATAATATTTGACGAAATTCGGTAAATGTGGTAAAATTTAGTAATTTTATCATGGTACCATAAAGTATAGCATGGAAATCATTTATTCGATAAAATTTGCTTTTAAGTTTTGTATTTTTTACTAAATGAGTGGTAATCAGAACTAAAACTTTGAAAACCAGGATCTATAGTAAATCGTTACTCCATGAAAAAAAATTTATCAAATTAATGATTAAAATACAGGCAATAATGGTTTCATTAACCAAAATTGTTATTATTATTATTTTTTACTAGAAATGACAGTACTGAATTTTACAAGGATTTTTTTCTCCGTGTGATGAATTTTACTGTGAAGTAAAGTTGACAAGTAACTAGGAGTTGACAAGCTGAGTTGATAAGCGACTATGTGAAGCTAAGTTGAATCTTTTTAACGCTTAAAGTTGATACTTATTAAACTTGATAACACGATACTAGGATTCAATCTAAACGGAAACATAATTCAATTTAATACCGTATAAAGGTTGTTGCAAATATGCTTTATACTTGGACGTTGAATCAATTTTTCTGAAAATTGCAGTTAAAAATTAAAAAGAGGTGCAGATTAAAATTAGTTATACATTATGGAATGAATTAAACAAAAAATTTTTATGTATAGTTTTTTTTTCCACTTGTTTTTAATTTAAAGCATTAAAAAATAAATAAATGAACTTAAAAGGTCAATTGAAATTATAATATTTTTGTAATTTTGAAGATATTGCTTTCCTTTAAATACTTACTTCATCAAAGATAATTGTAAAATTACTTTACAAAAATGAAAAAAAAAAAAAAAAAAAAATCGTAAAATTTTAACTGAATTACTGTCACTCAAATTTACTATGCGATCTGCACATATTAATAAACTGCAGTTTTTGTTTTCTAAAGACAATTAATCATTTTTGAGAGTTATTGTTTTCGAAATTTTTTGTCTCGAAATAAATGAAATCTTTATCCAAAGGGGGAAAGTAATTAAATCCCTAAAAAAGAACATTTATTATTCTTCAAGCTCTATGAACAAATTTAAATGTTGCCAATTTTTCCTTATTTTAGGAAAGTTATCAATTTTTCTTGATATTTCGAAACTAGGAATTGCTTAAAATCAGTTTGTGGGAGTAGGATGACTGATTAAGTTTCTTTTGAATACTGAGATCTATTCCTTCGTTATATCCGGGAGATAAAGAATTGCAATGGATTCATTTTTTTATTCATCATAGAATTTTTTTTTTTCATTCCTCAAAAATATTATTTTTTATATGTATGCTTGGACTTTTCTACTTTAAATAACATAATAAAACAAAAACTATAGTATTTAATACATTAATTTATAAGTACAAGTGCTTTTAGTACAAATGTGCTATCATTGAAAGCTTTTAGAAGTGATGCCAAAGTAATAAATATTTATTTGTCTCTCTGTATATATATATATATATATATATATATATATATATATATATATATATATATATATATATATATATGTAATACAAAAATTATAATACTTTTGTATTAATAAAAGAATTAAAACTCTTTCGTTTTCATAAAATGCCTTTGTTAAAGAATAAGCGTAGAGAGATTCTATTCTGGGAATTCAAGGCTGATAAACATACGATTGAGTTATTTTTAGAATCTCTCCCCCTTTCACTTCCATATAAGGAAGCATGAAATGATTTCCCTTAATGCGTAAGGATACAAGTATTTCAAAGACTGTGCCTTTTTACTTCAAAATGTGTTAATATAAAAGCGAGAGCAATGCTTTTCGCATGGCTTTTTTCATTATGTTCTGATCCTGATAATTTGTTCCGGAATTGTCCAAAGTCTTGTCCATCCCCTCCCTTGCGGAGTGTGGATGTGAATCGTTATCGATACCAGCCTACTACCATTAATAAAGCTTTTTGGAGTGTATCATGGCTTACGACTGCATTATTAAAGCTAAATACACCACTGATAACAGGGATGAAGCTCTGTTATTATAGCTCTGTCATAATATATATATATATATATATATATATATATATATATATATATAATCTATATAATATATATATATATATATATATATATATATATATATATATATATATATATATATATAATCTATATAATATATATATATATATATATATATATATATATATATATATATATATATATATATATATATATATATATATATATATATATATATATATATATTTCTTAGCATGATAATGTAAA
Organism: Parasteatoda lunata; assembly: GCA_949128135.1. Classification (NCBI taxonomy): domain Eukaryota; kingdom Metazoa; phylum Arthropoda; class Arachnida; order Araneae; family Theridiidae; genus Parasteatoda; species Parasteatoda lunata. Next base: position 42,355,512 of record OX421974.1, read on the forward strand.
AGTATCTTCACCTAAATTAGGCAAAAACAAATCTATATTTTACAAATCTAAAACATAAAAGAATATAATTCGAAATAACCATTCTAATTTCAGTTGCAGAGTTACGTTACCTGAAGTTATTCAGAAAAAAGTCTATAAAATTCTAAAAAAGCTTTTTTTGTATTCCATTCACAAAATCGAGTAAAAGCCTACCCAAATTAGTTTATTGTTTACATGCTGCACAATAGATTAAACGTCGTTCCACACTTGATTATTGCACCAGTAGTATTCGAAACGTTAAGTACACTTTTAATCACTTTTACTTATTGACATACTTAAAAGTCCATCTATCCTTCCATACCCATATGACGGTTATGGTATGATTGAAAGAAATGGGACCTTTTTATCCCTTGAGCAGATGAAACAACGCCGTTCTTTTTATAAATATATTTCCTGTAGCTCTAAATACAATCAAATATATATTTCGGTATTTTTTAATTATGAAGAAAAAACAGTCTAGAATTTACTAAAAAATCTGTTAGATAATCAGAATTTAATTTTTACTGAAATATAAAATCCAAAGGAAAAATAACTCTGAAAATATTTTCTGTTCATTCAGATTAAGAAAATTATCAATAATTTATTTTGTAAATTAAAAGAAATTTCAATGATGAAGAACTGTTTCACTTAGATTTAAAAAATTGCATATAGCTGCAAATTTTGAAAATTGCTTGGAAGTAAGCCATGTTTGGAAGAATTTACCTTTAACGTAGTAAATAACGCTAGTATTACGTGTTGTATTTCATAATCACAAATTGTTAAAATAGTAAATATAATATTTTTCACATACTTTGACCTAGTTTAGTACAAAGTAATGACAAACTACCAGAATATGGTAAAATTTACCGTGTTTCGATCTGTTTCTACGGGGACACCAAAAGGTTCGATAATTTTTACCGAAACGCTCTGGTTATGATTTTGGTAAATTTAACACTAAAATATGGTTTTATAATAAGCGATAAAATTTCGTGAATGAAATAGAGTGTGGCAATTTTATATGACACCTTAGAGCATGGTATACAAACCATTTATTTGATTAAATTTACTTTTTAGTTTTGTGTATTTTTTTACTATATGTGTGTTAATTAGAACTAAAATTTTGAAAACCTGAATTTTCGGCAAACCGTTGCCATATAAGCGTAAAAATTACCAACTGATTGGTTTAAATCAGTGTTTCCCAAAGTGTGGTACGCGTACCCCCAGGGGGACAGGAACAGTTTAGCGGGGGTACGCGTTCTTATGCGAAATATCTTGCAACAAACGAAAGTTTAAAAAAATTATATTTAGAAACAAAGCTAGCCATAAAAATTTACGATTACGTATTTTTCTATTGGCTATTTTTTGCAGAGTTAACAGTTAATAATTAATGGTGTCAATCGCCAGTTGTGATTTTTAACTTTCGTGCAGTTTTTTTTATAGTAAAAAAATACATTCAATTTTTAATTAGTGGTACACAGCGCTACGAAAAATTTAGAAAGGGTACACAAAAGTCATAAGTTTGGGAAACACTGGTTTAAATGATTTGGTTTCATTAACTGGAATTATTTTTAAATTTTTTTTAACCAGAACTGTCACTACTAAACAGTATGATAATTTTACCAGAATTATTTTCTCCGTGCATATATTTAATTACTCTACCGCAAATAAAATTATTAGGTGGCATATAATTTATTTCTCATTTTAAGCAAAACAAAGTTGAGGTGAACTAAAAGTAAAAACAATTTTTACAACCTTATTAATACAATTAGATACAGTGAAACAAATTAAAAATAATAAAAACACCTGCCACTTCTTTTATTAGAGGAAGTATTGTTTGACGTTTTGAAGTGTCAGCAAAAACTGAGTTTTTAAATTAAAGAATTACGAACGGAATGCAATGTGTTTAAGAAGATTGATTGTTTAAAAGTTTAATGCCGACTCAACCGTGCGGAAAGGTGAATCAAATAAATCAACAGACTAGACCATTTTAAATGAATGAACTGTTAAACTTTTTTATGCTTTGCTGCACTTTTTGATTCTTAGAACAATAACAAGAATGAATCAAAGAAATTATTGAAATAGTAATTGTAATCTCTTCAAATATGTTTATTGTTGATAAATTAAAGTTAATGCATTCATAGCGAAAGTGTTTTTATATGACACTTTTAATTTGCTTTTGATTTTATCAATCACAGAGGAACGTATATTGTATTAAATTGTGTTACTCTAAATTAATTGGTGCTGACTCCAATTTTATAATGCAGTAATTTATTTTATTTACACTTTTAGAATTAGATTTTTTTTCAGAATTATTTAAGGTCCAACAATTGCTTAATTTATGTGAGAATTGTGAATTTGAATTAAAAAGAAGTATTATTAGTTTTAAGTTATTTCTTCTTTGTAATACACATTTCTGTTTGCAAGTCTTAAGACAGCTAAACGCATAACACGCATAACCGAGCTAAACGCAAGACATGAACAAAACAAAAAAAAAAAAACACTTGTACTCAAAGCTTGCTTTTTTAAGTAAAGTAAAATATTTTTAAGTTAAGCAAAGGAGAAAAGAATTAAAAAGAATCATGACCGTAAATAGCTTAGGTTCATGAACCCTAATAATAAAATATAGTAAAACTTTGCTTTATATTTTCTATATGAAGCAACTAAAATTAATTTTAAATTTTTTTTAATTTGCAAGCGAAACTGAATAATTATATGGCTGTTTTGATATGCCCAATTAAAATTGAAATTTATGAGCAAACGATTTTTTTATTTAGTGATTTTTATAATCATCGTTATTTTTTTTAGTAGTTTTATTTTAAAATAAATTAATGGTTATCAAGACATTCTTTTATCAAGGAGAATATAAATGGAAATTGTCACAATATTTACAAATATTTGTTTACGTTTTTTACATATTTCACATAAATTTCTCCCAAAGAAAGAGTTTCGAATATTAAAATATAGTATAATTTTGCTATATTCTGTGCAAAAAATTAAGGTTAATTTCCCATTTCGAATAACTTATAAACTAAGCCTCTGCAACTTCATAGCGTTTCAATCTGTGCCATCCTATTACTTCTTTAAAAACATTTTGAAATTTAAAAAAAAAGAACTCAATTTCTTGAGCAAACGATTCTATAAATAACAGATTTTTTTACTGTCAAATTTTTATATTTGAATAAATTAAGCAATTTTAAGAACTTTAGAAGCATCTAAAGAAAAGTAGTTTACAGGAATTTATTAAATCTTAAAGTTGTTTCAGGCGCATTTTTCATAAAAAATACAAAAGCAATACTATCTTTTTTTTAAAATTTAAGCATTTTAGAGACAACAGCTTTATTATATTCTTTTCTCTTACTTATCATTTAAGCATACAAACCCATTTTTGAAATTTTTTTTTCACAGATTCTAAACTGAACATAATAAGATTTAGAGTGCACTTCTTTAAGAAATGTAATTTAAAATAAGCTACTATCATCATAAAAATTTCTTTAAATTTAATTGGTATTAACCTAAAACGCTCACAAAGAAACACTGTTTGTTCCCTTATTACTATTCATATTCAAACTAACCCTGACGCAAGAAAAGTCAAATGACAAGTAAAAATACGGATTATCTGAATCGTTATCTTTTCAAATCTTATCCCTAGTGAAAAACCCTTTTAATATAGAAAATAAAACCAGGAAATAAAAAAAAATTGACCAACACATTAACAGCCGTCCTTAATTTACAACCACCTGACATTTGCAAGACCTTTAGAGAGGTTAAAGGGGGCAGATTGCTTCGTTCCAAGAAAAAAAGAATAAAAGAACTTTTTGATAAGAAGATCCGAGAATGAACGCTAAAACAGGTTGCCCATCAGGAAACTGGAATTGTTTTAAAAGGGAAAGCAGGAAGGGGGGGGTCAGCAGGTTTTTGTGACGTAAGAGGACAGGTGAAAGATTAACTTCTGTAGGGGGGGAGGAGGAAAATGGATAAGAAAAAATAAAATAAAATAATAACAACGGAAACTAAAATACCATCAAACAAAAACGAAACTGTGCGTGCTTTACTATGGGTCCCGCTAACCTAGATTTGAACCTGGATCAGAACCTGTATTGGGGACTTACCATTGGATGATGGGACGAACCGAAAATTTTGACGGAGGCGGTCTAAAGGGTGCTACTTAAAAAAAAAAAAAAAAATGTGCATAATGAAATAAAATAAAAAATATTAAGAGAAGAGATGTATGTTTCGTCATCTTGGACTTTTTTTTTTTCCCTTCCAACTCGGTCTGGTCATATATAAAGGCAGTCCATCTCTGTTGTGGTCATCAAACACTTTCTTCTGATTCTCTTCTGCGGATAGCCACAACATGGCCTCCCGGAAGGTAGGTGATATGTTCAGTGATTATACTTCTTTAGGATTATACCTTCTTATTGTGCATCATCTTGGAGGATATCGAACAAACCTTGGATTTAATGGACTATTTTAAACGTTGTTACAAAATTAGGATCATCGTAATGCAACGCACGGGCAGGCATATTGAAATTAAACTTAAAATTTTTAGGGATTTGGAAAATTTGAACCTATAATTTTCGAACGATATCAAAAAAAATTTATACTGAGAATTATCCTAATTTAAGCTGGAATATGCTTGCTAGGTAATTCGATACTAAAAGTCAGAAAATGCAGCTAATGAATATGCAAAATACTAAAAACTGCTAATATTTTTTTAAAAATCTTCATGAGACATTTTGATTATCAAGCACATTTGGATTAAATTTTTAAAGGAAGATTTTTTTAAAAGAGACTAATATTTTTAAGGAGATCGTATTTATTTTTTAAAGTAAAATTGATATTAATCTAAATTATCGAATGTAAAGTAAGTTTTATTTCCTTCATTGGAAAGACATTTTTCTAAATTAAACGCACTAAGCATCAAAATTTAACAAACTATTTTTAATAGTAAGCTATAGAATGAAATTCTGAAAAAATATTTTGATGGCACTTACATAAATATATTGAGTGTAAATTTAATCAGGATCTTTCTAATATTATTATTAATTATCAAACTTTATTCTTTCATAGTTTAAAAAAATTTTAAAATATAAATTAAGTCTAGTTTTTCACATTTAGTGCAAATTTAGAAATTCGATAACAAATAGCATGTTATAGAATATAATTTTAAAAGAAAATTTATTTCGATAAAACAATTAGCAAAATTCAGAAAAATAAATGTTAGTTTTAATATATTTTATTCAATTAATATCCATTCTTGCATTTACCGCGAAATACAATTGTTCGATTTCCTCCATGATCCTTGGATTTCTGGGAAACTATTTTTTATTACTCATTTTATTTATTAATATTTTTTATTTATTAATATATTTTATTAATGATGTAATTATACATAGCTTTTAACGTTATTAATATAGTTTATTTTACATCTGTATCATATTTTAAACTTCAATGCAATTTACTTCAAATCTCTTATGAGAATAAAAGAAGCTATTCCTGAGAGGCAAATTTTCTTATTTTATCTACCTCATTGTTGTAATTATGTTTATGTATCAAATTTTCTTATTGAATTTAACACACGTAGCAAATTTTTCTTTAGTATAATTTTTGGAAGTATTTTTAAATTTAAGTTCTTATTAGATAAATATAATATTTTAGTAATATAAAATTCTTATTAGAAAAGTATTTAATTAAAAACTTTAAAACTTCAATGTTAGTAAATTTTTAATTACCTATACTTTTTAACCATACGTTATACTTTAAAATGTGTTTTTGTAGAAATTCTTTACTTCTATAATACTTTGTATCAATATTTATCCACGTTTTCCTTCAAATAGAAGTTATATTATTAAATATTATACATTCTAGGCAACTAATTTTTAAATGAATTTTAAAACTTTACATAAAAAAAATTGAAAAAACTTTTTATAAATTTATTTGAAATGATTTCATAAATTTGTTTATTGTGATATGTGGAATATTACGATTTACATTAGTAAGAATAAACTTGAAAAAGTAAAGAGAAAAATTAAAAAAAAATCCTTTTTTAAAAATATTTTTAATTCTATAACTCTTAATTTGAAATTTCATACATAGTGCGTTATATAAAAAAATAATAATAAGTAAATTAAGATTATATAATAAGATATAAGATACAAAGTTGATATTAAACTGTATTTATTTATAAATAATTCATTATCATGAACTTAATTTTTAAAATTAAACCACAATACTCTTTTAAATGCTGATTCAGTTTAAAGTATTAGCAATTTTTAAAAGTTTAATATTAATAAAAATTTTAAAATAAAACTGATGAAAAAGTATGTCTTTTTTATGTGTTTTACACACATTTTATTTTGAAGTATACCTTACTTAAACGATAAAATTGAAAAAATGAAAATAGTATTAAAATGCACAAACTTGATGTTGCACTACTTTTTTCTAAAATTATATATTTCCCTTATATTCCTTTATTTCTTATAACCATTTACTTTGCAATGTCAGCAGATTTAAAAATTATTAATCAATTTTAAAATGCTATTAATTTGAAAAAAGTGTTTCTTTTATGTGCTCTCATGAATAAACATTTTTGAATATCATTGATAATAATTTACATCGCACATCCTTCGTAAGGGAGAGACAAGCGGGGCATTTGCCTTGAACTTTTCATTTCTAGAGCTCTAGCGTCATTTTGATAGATTTCTCGTAATAAAAACACAAAACAAAATTTTTAAAAAAAAACTTATATTCGCAATTCCTGTTTATAAAATCAAACAGATTTCTCAAAGCAAAACTATTTATAACCAAGGAATATATACTAACATATGTATTAATTCATATTTTATATAAAAATGCTACAATTTGAATAAGCCTAATATTCTGAAAAAAATATCTAGAAGTGAATTATTGATAATATAGGATATTTTGATTCAATTTTAGACAAAAAGTTTTAAATATAAACTCAATAAACTGGTTAATTTGAATATCACGCACTTTCTCAACTGCACATTTAAAGTATGTTTTTTTTTCATTAGGGTATCACAGTTATTACTTAATAATTACTCCTTACTACTAAAATATTGCTGTTTAATAAAATATTACCTGATAAAACATTCACAACTTAATAAAATATGTTTAGATCTAAAAACATTTACTTAAGATTTAAATGAAAAACAAATGTTTTAAATGTTATTTATATTTATTAAATGTTTTGTTTGTTTAATGTTTATTAAATGTTTTAAATGTTATTTAATTAGTATAAACGCTAGCTGTTACTTTGAAAAGTACTACCAGCAAAAGCTGGTAAGCGATGTAACAAATATCGATACATTACCAGCTACATTATCGATATGAAATTTTTTTATCGATACTATTCATGGTAAAAATCAGTATCAGTTTAATAATGTTATAAAAATATTTTTAAGAGCTTTTCTTAATATATCACGAATACTTTATGATAAATATAGAATATACGATGTTATAAAGATATTTTAAAGAGCTTTTCTTAATATATCATGAATATTTTATGGTAAATATAGAATATACGATGCTATAAAGATATTTTTAAGAGCTTATTCTTAATATATCACGAATATTTTATGGTAAATATAGAATATACGATGTTATAAAGATATTTTAAAGAGCTTTTCTTAATATATCACGAATATTTTATAGTAAATATAGAATATACGATGTTATAAAGATATTTTAAAGAGCTTTTCTTAATATATCACGAATATTTTATGGTAAATATAGAATATACGATGTTATAAAGATATTTTAAAGAGCTTTTCTTAATATATCATGAATATTTTATGGTAAATATAGAATATACGATGTTATAAAGATATTTTAAAGAGCTTTTCTTAATATATCACGAATATTTTATGGTAAATATAGAATATACGATGTTATAAAGATATTTTAAAGAGCTTTTCTTAATATATCGTGAATATTTTATGGTAAAAATAGAATATACGATAATCATTAACTTTAATATCCCGATTAGTATTGATTACGCTGAATTTAAAAACGATGTTATCGCGATTATTACTGACAGTATAAAATACTGAATACGATAATATCGCCAGTATTATTCAAAACAGTAGTTATCGAGGAAGATCTTCATATTTATATATATGCTTATAAATTTAATTTGGTTAACAAAAAGACCATTGTAAAAATAATGTAATTGAATTAAATTGGAACAGTTATCACTGATGTAACGTAAAATATAAATGTTTCTAACGATATATCGCGATATTCAAATACAGATATCGCTCTGCACCTCTATCAGACAATAAGTTTCCTTCCATACAACGAGCTGAAATTACATCACCTAAAATAGGTCTAATTGCTATTCACTTTCTCAACTGATATAATGCAGACTAATTTTTTTTCTATATTTAATTCTTCTTATTCTCATTTCATTGTTTGCAAACAAAGATGTGAAAATATTTTGAGCGAACTCTAATCCTTACGAGAGAATGAAATAATGATTTGAATATCTAATACCCGCTTTCATAGAAACAAAAGGTTAAAGAAAGAAAATTAATCCATTAATTGTTTTATTTCTAAAGAGAGGCTGGAGGAAAAATATAACAGTCAACAAAGAGTAAAATAGTTACGCTTGGATTGATTTGACTATGGGTCAGTGGGACGCGGAAGCTTGCAGAAATAAACGAATCAACGAAAAAAAAAAAAAAAAGAATAAACAAATAAATATATCGAAAGTGGAATCTTCTTTTGATAACAATGAGGAAATATGTTGCAATAAGTTCATAGTCCATAAAATTTATAGAAGATTTTTTTGTTGTTTATGCATAACTATTCAAAAGATATCCGCGGATGTAGATAATTTATATTAAAATTATATTTGCTGATAAGTTTATTTACCATATTTTGATTGAGATTTCGCCTATTTTAAGATTAAAAAAAAAAAGAGCATTCATAGCAATCTTATGAGATGCTAAAAATGGAAAGTGGAATCTCATTTTGTTAACAGTGATAAAATATGTTGCTATATGTTGAAAGATATGGTCTTGGCCCATAAAATGTATAGAATTTTTTTTATTGTTCGTTCATAGGTTAGAGAATATCAGTGGGTTTATAATTATACAATTTATAGTAAAAACATTAATTAATTTATTTTAGAGAGATTTCGCTAGTTTTCAACTTAACCAAGCATTCGTAGCAATCCTTTTGATATTAAAAATTACTCATAGAAAGTGGAATCTCAATTTAATTACAGTGATAAAATATGTTGCAATAAGTTTATTGTTAATAAACTTTATGGGCGAAATTTTTGTTTGTTTATTCATATCTGTCACACAACATCGTGGCTAGATATATTTTTATATTAAAATAATTATTTTTGATTATTAATGTATTATATTGGGATTAAGATTTCGCTACTCTTTGATTAAAGATTTGTATGATTATGATGAAAAATACCCAACTCCATATTACCCTATGACTGAAAAAATTTCTATAAAATGTAAAAATCTTCTTTCAATAACAATGAAAAATTCTGCTGCAATATCTAAGTCAATAAACTTTATAAGGCGATTTTTTTCTTTGCTTATTCATATATGTCAGAGAATATCAGTGCACATGTATTTTTTTTATTAAAATTTAAAAAATTTCAAAATTACATTAAAATTTTTAATGCTTTCAGGTTATGTATCCGAATTTTAATTCGATGAAATAATTGAATGATTTTTTTCAGCTCATGGAGTGTTTATAAAGAAAAACCATAACAATTTTTAGAAACTAAAGTAAATTATGATTTATTTAAATATTAGAATTTCTCTCCATTTTTTGCTTTCATAAATTTATTTCTATATTGAATATAGTATATCTTATGTTTGATATGTAACTGATACTCCTTTTTAAATAACAGAAGAATAAATATGGACAAAGGTTATTTCTTATAATTACTACATAAAGGCTTTTTAATAAATTTATGTGCACAGAATTTTCTTTGTTTATAGTATTCTTTATCATAAAATGAAAAAAATCAATAAATAAAATAATAATTGAATTAATAAAGTAATATTTTTTGCAAAATAAAAATGAAATAAACAGATGCAAACAAAAATTTAACAACGATACTAAGTCATAAATAGTAGTCTGCTTTTCAAATTCGTAGTATTAACTGAAAGTTTGTTTCTAATGTTGATAGAGGACTCTGTTGCAGGAAAGGTGAAAATAAACTTTGATAAAATCGTTATGATGACGTCACAGAGAATCTTTTTAAAGTATTATTCGTTATTGACAAACAACCAACTAATTTCTAAAGCTAGCGTAACTCAATTCACAAAAAGTTTACATATAATCTTTTTCTACCTAGTTTGTCAAAGTATTATACTAAAAAATAAATCGATTCAGAAATTGTGTTATAATGCCATGAGGTAAGGCTGAAAAGCAATTTAGTTAATTATTATTAATATTTTTTTTATCGTTACAATTACTATAACTTATGAACTCAATAACACGCCATGAACTTAAATAAATAAATAAAAATTTAATTAATATATAAGTAAAAAAAAAAAAAAAAAATTTGATTTCAAAGTGTAGAAAACAAGAACTCAACTCTGATAGTTTTCGTGGAACAAGTGAGCAATAAGCATTAAATTTGCCACAAACTATGTCCAGAACGAAGTTGAATAATCTTAATGGCAAAATTAACCCTTTCTAAACTTGATTACGCAGTTTGGTTCAACTTGAAAGTTCATTCAAACTTAAATTAATAGACTTATTAGGATTGCAGAAAAATTTTAAAGATATAATGGCGCAAAGTTGAACTGAATTTTTTAACAGCATACCGAGCGTATAAGTTGGCATAATTTATTTAAACAATGTTGAATGTCAGCCTATTTAGCTGGCAAAAAAACTATTGTCATTTTTTAAAATATTTCTTCAGAGTTAATTTAAATGTTCATAAAATTGAGTTTTTATGACAAAGGTCGCAAACTTTCAAATATCTTATCCTAAAAAATAAGAATAAATTCACGGAGATGATATGATCATTTTGTGGATGCATTAAAAAAAATAAGTTTCAGATAACGTTTCTCTAATGTTAAATATTTACAAAAGGGGAAAAATTAGAATATAAATTTGTCCGAATAACATTACTTGAATAAATTTATGTTTCTTCAATATTTTATAATATCGTTAACTTATCGTTTTTTAATGTTAAGGTCAATGAAATAGGTCAAGAAAATATGCTGATCATGAAACTGTTTTCGCAAATCATGTTTTCTCTTATTTTAAACCTTTGCATACGGCTAGAACGATAAGTGGACCAGAATGGTTTCATTATGCTGAACGCTGTGAGCAAAAGGCTAAAATACTTTAAAATATGGAAACATTGTAATATTTCTGATCGAGTTTCTTTGCATTTTTTTTAACAATATAACATTGTTTAAGAAAACATAAGAATATATAGATTTTCTTCATCTTAGCACAATTAATGGATTATCTGTAGATCTTTAAAATGGTAAACATGAAAAGATAGCAATAATATTTCTAAAAATTCAGTTAAATATTGAAATGATAAAACCGTTGGCATAACTCTAAATTTTAAGAAAGTTTTGTAATTATTTGAATTTCATGATACATGAATATTTAATTATTTTTAACTGTTTTAGTGATTGAAAATTAAATTATTTGCTTGCCTGTATTTTATTTGTTATCAAGAAGAGACGTAGAAAATTTTGCTTTCAATATTACTTTAAGTTTTTTATGTGTATGAAAAGTGATGACCGTCTTAATAATATATTGTAGCATTGACTCATTTATCTTGTTTATAGATATATTAAAATTTATTTGTTTTAAAATCTAAAATAAAACCTATAGTGTATGTCAGCTGTTATTATTTTTTATTCAGTACTTTGATACGAAGTTTCAATTTTCTTCCAGATTTTAGCCTTATGTCTAACAATTGCGCTACTGATAGGGGACATTGCAGCCAAGAAAAAAGAAAAAGCTGCAACTGTTATTACCAAAGAAGAAGCTGAAGAATTAAAAATCATCTCTGATTTGGTTGCTGAAGCAACCAATTATGGAGGAGGTGCTGTAGCTGCTGCTGGCGGATATGGCGGCGATGCTGGTGGCAGTTCCGGTGGATATGGTGGAGGAGCTGCTGATGGAGGATACGGAGGTGGAGCATCAAGCGGTGGTGCCACCAGTGGTGGATATGGAGGAGGAGCATCAGCCGGAGGTTATGGCGGCGGATCAACAGGCGGAGCAAGCGGTGGTTACGGAGGAGGTGCTTCAAGTGGTGGCTATGGCGGAGGTGCATCAGCCGGTGGTTATGGTGGTGGTGCATCAGCCGGAGGGTATGGCGGTGGAGCCTCAGATGGCGGTGCAGCTAAACACGCTGTTTTGCTAGCTGTTCCAGTAACATTTGCTGTTGCAGACAAGGGTGGATCCTCTGGTGGTTATGGTGGTAGTGCTGGTGGAAGCGGAGGTTATGGAGGTGGAGCAGGTGGTAAATCTGGTGGAGGTGGTGGATATGGCGGTAGCAGCGGAGGAGGTGGAGGATATGGAGGAGGAGCAGGTGGTAAATCTGGTGGAGGTGGTGGATATGGCGGCAGCAGCGGAGGAAGCGGAGGATATGGAGGCAGCAGTGGTGGAAGTGGAGGATACGGCGGAAGCACTGGAGGAGGAGGTGGTGGATATGGTGGAAGCAGTGGAGGAGGTGGCGGATATGGTGGAAGCAGTGGAGGCGGCGGATATGGTGGTACCAGTGGAGGTGGTGGAGGATATGGTGGCAGTAGCGGAGGTGGTGGAGGCTATGGTGGAAGTAGTGGAGGCGGCGGTGGCTATGGAGGCAGCAGTGGAGGCGGAGGAGGATATGGTGGTTCCGCAAAGAGTGCTAAAGGAGGATCAGGAGGTGGATATGGCGGTGGGCAAGGAGGATATGGTGGAAGTCAAGGTGGTGGTTATGGCGGAGCTCAAGGTGGAGGACAAGGTGGTGGATACGGAGGAGGTCAAGGTGGCGGACATGGAGGAGGACAAGGTGGCGGATACGGAGGAGGACAAGGTGGTGGATACGGAGGAGGCCAAGGTGGTGGATATGGAGGAGGCCAAGGCGGTGGATATGGAGGAGGCCAAGGCGGTGGATACGGAGGAGGTCAAGGCGGGGGTAAAAGTAAAGGAGGCAGTGGTGGTTCCGGTGGATACGGCGGGGGCCAAGGTGGTGGTTATGGAGGTGGTTCAGGTGCTAAATCTGGTGGAGGATACGGCGGAAGCTCTGGTGGCGGTGGAAAATCTGCTGGTGGCGGAGGATATGGAGGTAGCTCTGGTGGTGGAGGATATGGAGGTAGCTCTGGAGGCGGAGGATATGGAGGTAGCTCTGGGGGTGGAGGATATGGTGGTAGCTCCGGTGGTGGAGGATATGGTGGAAGCTCTGGAGGTGGTGGATACGGAGGTAGCTCTGGTGGGGGAAAAGCCGTAGGAGGTGGTGGTTATGGAGGTAGCTCTGGTGGTGGATATGGCGGTAGCTCAGGTGGTGGTGGCGGATATGGAGGAAGCTCTGGGGGAGGTGGTGGATACGGAGGAAGCTCTGGTGGAGGTGGCGGATACGGAGGTAGTTCTGGTGGAAAATCTGCTGGTGGTTATGGAGGAAGCTCCGGTGGAGCAGGTGGTTATGGCGGTAGCTCCGGTGGAGGCGCTGGTTATGGTGGCAGTTCTGGAGGCGGTGGAGGATATGGAGGTAGCTCTGGAGGAGGAGGCGGATATGGAGGTAGCTCTGGAGGAGGCGGTGCTTACGGAGGCAGCTCAGGTGGAGGCGGTGGTTATGGAGGCAGCTCAGGTGGAGGTGGTGGTTATGGAGGTAGCTCCGGTGGAAAATCTGGAGGAGGATATGGAGGTGGAAGTTCTGGAGGACTTCAAGGTATCACACTCGTAGGAATTAAATTAAACACCGTAGCTCTTGGTGGATCTGGTGGTAAATCTGGAGGCGGAGGAGGATATGGTGGATCTTCTGGAGGAGGATACGGAGGTTCTTCCGGAGGAAGCGGAGGCTATGGTGGCTCTTCTGGTGGAGCTGGTGGATATGGAGGATCCTCAGGAGGAGGAGGAGGAGGTTATGGTGGTTCTTCTGGAGGTGGATATGGTGGCTCCTCAGGAGGTGGAGGTGGATATGGAGGTGGAAAATCCTCTGGTGGAAAAAGTGGTGGAGGTGGTGGCTACGGAGGTGGTAAAGGAGGAGGATCATCTGGATACTGAAAGCTAAAAGTATCAAGCCAAAAACGTAAGTTCTGCACTGCGTAATAAACAATTTTCGTGTATTTCTGGAAAGAATATATGTTATGTATTTGGAATTAACATTTAATAAGCTTCAACACTGTTAAACACAAAATTTTCAAAATTTAAAAGTTGCAAAACTTAAAACATTAAATTATATTTTATCCTTGTTCAACTTGTTATTTATAGCAGGGCTCGAAAAAACTCAGAAATTTTATCTGTCCCCGAGGACGGCTTGTCCAACAATGTACCCGTCCTCCTTTGAAACTAACCTGTTGCTTCTAAATAAATAAAAATATAATTTTCTCCTATATATTACAAGTATTTATATAAATTGCTCAATGAATTAGTAGTTACTAAGATTACATTATACAGTAAAAAAAGAAATACTAGGTTACTATTAGTAACCTAGTATTTCTTTTATGAAATAATTTAAATGACAAAGGTCAAGTTATCTGGAATGTCAATTTATTCGAGGGTACTGCGTTTTTAAAATGAATCAAATATGACGTTTGCCTGTTCCACAATCAAGCCAATGATTTACAGAGGTTTCTGCACAGAAATCTGAAAGGGGTTTTCCATTTAAGTAGATGCTCATAATTGCGTTTAACGCTTCTGGCTCAAGACCAGTACGTAATGTGTTTTTTGTAAGTTCATTGCAGAAAAGCCCCTTTCGGCCGCTGCAGTACTCCCAGACAGAGAAAACATCAATTCTAATAACAAAAATTGAAAATGTATCACGAACATTAACGGGAAAATGGCTGTCCGCGCGGTTTTTCGAGCCCCGATTTATAGATTATATGGTATAATAATAACTGAATTGCCTATAAACTATTACTCTCTTATTATTAGAATTTCTAAACTTATATAGATTGCATCATCATAATTGCATGCGTTGGAAGACTTAATCAATAACTGTTTCAATTATTTATTAGACGTTTTATTGAAATTTAAAGGACAGCAATAGATGTCTTTATTTTATTTTTGAAATAAGTTTCTCTCAAAAAATATTTGATATTTTTATCTGCTATTGTTACTTTTTAAATTTTTTTGAACATTTTGATGCAATAATTTTTTTAAAAATATAAAACTTCAAACAATAACCATTATTTCATTGTCAGCAAATAAGGTTTCGTTAAAAGAAAAAATTAATTTTTTCTGTTAATCTGTTTCATTTTTTTTTCTGTTAATCTTAAAGTTTCAACTCTTATATTTAACTCTTATATTTAATAATCTAATTCCATTGGCATTTAGCATATATTTTATTTACTTATTTAAAAATATTTTTAGGATAATTTATGACTGCCAAGTGTACAGACGTCCCCTATGTACAGCAAAATTTTGACTCGTATTCATTGAAAGAGTGGAAGTGACTGAGAAGACAACTACTCAACATCAAATCCTGGATCTTGCTTCCAGTATTATGTAATTATATAATCATCAAGACCAAACATGTATGATAGGACTGTAATTGTTCCAAATCAAGAAACAACATATCAGGCACTCAAACATCTACAAGAGTGCTAAGTGCTAAGCACAATCATTCATAAACTTTTTTTATTATTGCTGAAGCTCCAGACCACGTGCGATGTCTAATTTTGTGCAATTCCGAGTTGATACAATTGTTGATACTCATCCAGTATGCAGACACTTGAAGCACAATCTCTGTTAACGGGACAAATGTAATTATGTTGATATGTGATAAATTTTTTTCATTTAATATTCATGTGTGTTTTTATTTCAAAATATTTTTTAAAATATTTATCTTGGTTCTTTAGGAAATTTTTAGATAGAATTACTTATATAGTTTTTGCGTTATGATTAATGATTAATTTTGCAAAATAATATTAAATATTATATTATATGTTAATATAATTTTGCATGAAAAGGGTTGTAAAAGAAAAATTAGCTGAGCTTTATGTTCGATTTTAATGTTTTATGTTTTATTTTTTTTTTCTATTCCTGATTTCCGACAATTAAATAAAAATATTCATTGTAAATGCTTATTCATTTAACTTATAAAAAAAATCAAGTTAAAACATTCGGGATATAAAAATTTGTGATTGCCAGTAGTAAAAAAAAAACGTATCCTTTATTAATTTGGATTTAATTTATATTTATAATCTTGACAAAAAAATTTTAATATATATTTTATGTCATGCTGATTTAAAAAATTAACTGGTAGGGATTTTAGAATGATTGAGAGAAAAAAATTAAAAAACGGAGTAGTTTTAAAATAGAAATGTACAAATGAAAAAAAGCAAATGTTAGTTATTTTAAATGAAAAATATTAATTATTTTAAAATTATTAGTATGTCCCTCAAATTATTTAATCAATTTATATAATTTGAGTCATATAATTAATTTAGTCAACAATTTGGATATTAATATAATCAATAACAAATAAATTGAAGTTAGACAGAAATCTGACCTAGGAGTGAAAAAAGAAAAACGCGGTTATTTAATAATAAACGCGAGAAGAAAATTTGGAAAAAAAAGTTGTATAAAAAATTTAGAAAGGAAAAAAAAGGAAATATACTATTGCAACATACAATTTATGAATGGGTGACATTTTTTACATTAATACCCCATAAATGGCTCGAAATATTTTAATTGCAGAACCATTTGTGTTAGGGTTCTGAAATTTGGACATAGACTACAAAGAACAATTACAGTTTTCCATCTTTTATATCGTTAAAAAATATCAATTAGTCTCGTTTTCGGAATCGGTAGAGCATGTATCAATAACGTTTATACTGACCTCTTTCGATATACTTTTTCTAAGAAGATACGTAAGGTATTGCTTTTTTTAAAATTTCTTCTGGATATATGAGATTATATCAGTTACATGCTGTGATAATGCTAAGCGTCAATATGAATACTTTTATACTTTTTGAGTTACGAAAGATTTTTTTCTAAAAAATGATGAAACTCTCTGAATCTCTGTTCATAATTTAAAAAAAAAAAAATTCTGAAAAAGATATGTATTAACAGTTATAACAGTGTAAACATATAAGTGTAAATATTCTGTGAAAAAAACTGAAGCTATGTCTTGTTTAGATGCAGAGAAAAGGTACATTAAAAATGGTCAGTTTTAGCATTGGTATATGCCCTACCGACTCTCCTTTAGGAGAAATGCTTGTAAAATGGATTTTTCGCATTAATGTAGCACCAGCCTTTGTTATAAATTAAATTTCAGACGATTCTGTTTAAGAGTTTATCGCACTTTTTTAATGTTTAATTACTTTTTCAATTTTAGTGATTAATGTGAATAGTGTGAGTATAATATCGAATTAGTATTTCTAAAGTTATCTGAAACCACTTGTTTATTTTGTTTATAATTGTGATTTTTGAACGAGTTTGAATAAAATTAAATAATTTAAAATAAAAAAATAATGCAGTACTTGCAACTTGAGAAGAAGTGATTATGCCTAACCATGTGATCAGATCAGATTTAATTAGATACCTGTAAGCGACGTCAGTCATGTGTATCGAACCTGATTGGCTCCTGAATCCACAAATGCCCCTATTTACGTACGATGACGATACTAGCGGTTATCCAATTGAATAAAGAAATATAAGTTAGTTTCTAAAAAGCATAGTTAATGTAGAAAAGATGATGATTTATTTAGAGTTACCGTAAAAGATCTCTCTACTATCAATGACGCCAATAATTCTTAATACTAGTTTTATAGCAATTGGTACTGTTTTTAATAGGAACTGTTTTTAATAGATAAATATAGGTACTGTTATGATAAGTTTTTTTATGGTCCATCGTAAGGTATAAGTACCGGAGAAAATTGCTTGATTGTGGCACAAAAGAAAAAAAAAGAACTTTTCGGGAAGAATATCTTAAAAGAATATTGAAC
Source organism: Parasteatoda lunata (assembly GCA_949128135.1). NCBI lineage: Eukaryota > Metazoa > Arthropoda > Arachnida > Araneae > Theridiidae > Parasteatoda > Parasteatoda lunata. The sequence goes on from OX421974.1 coordinate 42,373,652, forward strand.
ATCTAAAAACAGTAAATAAATGCAAATCATTTTATCCGGAAATTCGAACAATCGTCAACAGCTGTTTCGGTTGCGTGTATTGTCTCATGAAACAATTTTGACTTTTCTAAGTTCAAAACAGTAATAAACATCAAAATAAGTTAAGTTTTTATGCAAATAGTGTCAATATATTATCTAAAATATACCAGTTATAATTTTTTAAGAGTTAAATCTCGGAAAAATGACTTGTAATGCATGCAACGAAGATATCATAAATCAACAAAACAGAATTTAATATTCCGGAAATTGCAAAGACAGCTACCACTTTTACAGAAGAGATTTTAGCGAAATATTTTTTAGACTCACCAAAGGAAGAGGAAATATAAGGAAATAATGCATAAAATACTAAGATAATGAATCCGAAACCCAAGCTCCAGTTAATCACGCTCTCATTAAGCCTTAAAACTACGCCGACAATAAATCCTGGACTTGCACAGCGGATTTGGCGTATATGGCGATGTTTTGAAGACGATGAAGTTTGCAATCTATAGTTGTAGATTTCGCTAGACATTAATTTTTTTAATGTTATCATGATTTAATAGTATCATGGAGAAGAGGATAAGTAAATGGAATTATGGAGGAATCGAACTTACTGAATGACGTAGGCAAGATTGCTTTGGAGGAGGATATTTGACGATTTGATGATGTATATGGCAGTTTTGTAATTGAGCATATCGCAAAAATGTGGAGATTGTATTGGAGGTGGATATTTGACGTTGGGATGATGATTTTTATTTGGGTAGATGGTAGGAAAAAGAGTTTTGACGTAATGAATGTTTCATTGGTGGTTCATTTTTCGACGCAACATTTTCTGTGGAATTTTAATTATTTGATTTCGGTTTTAAGACTGAATTACGTGTGGCGTTGTTCCTTTTCCTGTGGAAAGAAAGCTGTGGTGGACGTTATTTTGAATGGAATGTTAAATATGCGTTTGAAGTAGATTTGACGAGTGTGAAAAGAACTAATATAATTGATGAGTCAATTTGTTATTGCTGTGCATTTGCTAATCGATAATTAGAGATTGGTATAATATCAAGGCATTTTGAAGAAAAGGAATGGGACACGTTTTAAAGGTATGTGAGAAACTTCAAAGTGTTTATTGTTGGTTGTATCTTTTTTATATGCTTGTTTGGCGTCGTTAAATAATAGTTTCGTGTTTATATATTGCTATAAGATGAATTTTTTTAGATTGGATCTTTTTGTGCCATTGTACGGTACATCGGACACTGATGTTTTTTTAAGGTTAAGTACCATTGCCCGGTATACATTTGGCCAGTAAACACTACACTGTTGTTATTTTAGGGTTAAGTGCCACTGCCCGTTATGTATTTGCCATTTTCAGGTTACGATCTTCTATGTTTTAACCGGCTCAAATTTTTGGCGATAATCTTATGAACATCATTTCGGAGTTGGCAACAAATTGGCGACAACGGTCAACGCGTCATTTCGGCACCATTCTTCAATATAAGTATTTTACAAATAAGGAAATAAACGCGCCTAGCGAATCTTATGTAGTATAAATTTTTTTTTAACGCACTTGCATAATTGGAAAAAGTGATTCACTGAGCTCAAATCTTTCATTTTTTAGCATTTTAAAGAATATTTAAAAAGTTGAAATTTCATAGTGCTATTTGTATCAGATCTAAAAGAAACAATCACTGATTTAAAAAGTGATTTATAAATATTGAAAAAAAAAAGTTGTTTAAATCAGATCTAAAAACAAACATTTCTTTAAAAAAAAAGTAAAAAAAAAAAAAAAAAGAACAAAAAAGAAAGAAGAAAAAAAAGATGAATACCTGAAAGCCGAGATCACTACAGTATTCACGCCAAGCAAACTTCAAGATCTCGGGTTTACCTCTGAGGTCGAAAATGAAGACATAAACGAAACAGCTGATTAAGTTTTGACCAGTTTAGTTATAAGTAAGTCACATGAAATAGTAGCATTGCAGGAGAGTCAAAAGAATTCTCATAAATCAATCTGTGTTCAGTTTACTTTTAAACCACAAAGAGACAAGTGAATCATCGCTGTTAAAAACAAACACCTGCTACGCTAATTACATAAAAAATAGATTCATCATTTCGGTGTATATAAATTAGCACCCGGTATGTCTTTTAAAAGGGATAACAACTTTAAATTTTTTTACTTAAAAGATAAAAAAATATTTCTAAGTAAAAATAAAAATGCTAGAATGTATTGTTTACAGGGGCGTATCGAGCGGGGAGGGGGTAGAAGGGTGGGTCCACCCCTCTAAAGTTACAAAGGAACACTCTAGTCGGCCTATCGACATATAAAGCTATTGATTAGCTATAAAGCTAATTGGGTTTCAGTCGGCTTTAGTTTCTCATAATTTGTTTTTAATTATCAAGGACGCCGATTGATAAAATATTTTGCCTACGGATGAATTTTTCCCCACTTTTTCTCCCCCCCCCCATTTAACTTCAGTTCTTTAAATCACATTGATTTTTGATTTATTGAGAAAATAAAGTACTTTTTTTAACTCAAAAATGTTATTTTTTTTCCCTGTTTATTTATTGCTGCAACGCAGAAAATTTCGACGTTTTAAAGTGATTACAAGGGAAAATCTAGGATGTTTCAAAGCAGATATATGCTTATTATATATAGAAATGTATAGTTTAAAATGAAACATAAAAAAATACTAATTATATATACAAAAAAAGAAAAAATTTAGAATTTTTTAAAAAAATTGACCACTAATTGGGTTTAAAGCGAATATGAGTCGGGTAATTTTGCATACTGCCCCCCTCCCAAATAATGCATTGCTCGATACAGCCTCGATCGTAAATGAAAAGATTCTTATCTGAACCAAAACGCTAAAATCATAACTTTTGCAGGTGTGTAACACTTTATACTCATCAAACTGTTCAAAAAAAAAAAAAAAAAAAAAAAAAAAATGAAATTGAGATGGAATTAATAATTGAAATGACGATGTTTAGAAAAAAACTTGAGATTGGTTTATTGATTATTCTTTAAATTAAAATGTCGCCAAGAAAAAGTTTATCATTTTCCAACTTAGTAATAGAATGGAAATATACATCAACATAACTAACTTATAACTCAAATACTTGCTTAAAAGAAATAATCTGCAAGTGTTAGAAATTATAATTCGTGACCACGATAAATTACTTGTGTGAATAAATTGATTCAAACTTTAAACAGAAATCGCATGTAAATTACATAAGTAAAAAATGGATATCCATATTAATATAGAAGATTTATTTTTCATATTCCATGAAGCAAATAAAGTATTATATCATCGAGAATATCTTTCAGTTTCAGTTTCTTGGGATTGTTCATTTAACACTTAACATTAACAAAGTTAAAATCGTGAAATACAGGGTGTTCCAAAATTCTCTTTACAACTTCAAAAATTCATAACTTCGAAAATAAAAAAGATATTTATATTCTGTCTTTTGCATGTATTACTGCAACTAATAAAGTTTTGTTTAGTACACTTCAACATGCGCACCATTGGTGGCCATAAGCCCTTCCAGTCTGTAATCAATATCAAGCCAGGTATTGTAAAGATAATTTTGGAACACCCTGTATATTTCAACACTTAATTTTATGTAAAATTGTTAATTATGTACTGAATTTATCAAGCAAAAGGAATAAGCAATGCTAGTTGTTTTCTTCACCCCGCCTCCTTCTTTTGAAGGGTAAAAAAAGAAATTGAGTTCAGATAAAGAAAGCTTGTGTTAATTTAATACATGGTAGGTAACAGAAATTTTAATTTAGCTCAATATTATTATTTTTTTTTTATTTGTTGTATTACCTACTTATGCAGGTTTGAATGCTTAATCTATTTTAACTGTCTATTTTCACCAAATCTATTTTATCTTGAAGAACATACAGCACAAATTAGAGAAGAACAGTTAAAAGAAGGGAGAATAGGGTTACGGCAGTATTTGAGCTCGCAATATCATGTCTTTATGTTAATTCAATATGTACATAATTAACAAGAAATTTAAATAAAATTAATAAAATTTAAACTATATGTACATAAAAATTATCAATTTGACACTGTTGATTTACATTTACTACCTACGCTTACGCACTGTCTTCTTCTTTTTGTGTCGTAAACATTTTGCGTGGAATTCGCGGAAAATTTGAAAAATTCACATTTTAGATAGGTAAACACGGTAATTTTTGTTGCTGAAATACAGCACATAAATCAAAGATATAAGATTCCAAGTCATTATTTTTATTGAAGTGAAACTTCTTATGCGACTTCCAACAAGGTTGCGTTAAACGTTTAATGCTACCGTTGTCATGGAAACTAGATTTCTCTTTACGTTCGCACCTTCTCGTTACGTTGAGCGCACGAGGTAAGAGAAAAACATAGTAGGTAATATTGGCGTTAAAGATAACAAAACGATATTTTTTTTAAATTCGCCAAGAATACCTTACTGAAATTTAGAACATTTAGAAATAAGCTGATTTTTATTATAATTTCTTTTTAAAATGTATTTTGTTATTAATATTTTTTAACTAAGCGAAATTTTTTTTTAATGAAACAAAGTATTGTATTTAAAAAGTTAATAAGTATATTTTTTTTTATTAAATACCATTAAAAAAATACTTTGATGCACATAGATACTCTGCTTTAGATACTTATTTTTCTATGCTTTTTTTATTTTTGCCGGTTTTTATTTTATAAGTGAAACTTCTAATGCGACTTCCAACAAGGTTACGTTAAACGTTTGCGCTACCTTTGTCATGGAAACTAGATTTCTCTTTACGTTCGCACCTTCTCGTTACGTTGAGCGCACGAGGTAAGAGAAAAACATAGTAGGTAATATTGGCGTTAAAGATAACAAAACGATATTTTTTTTAAATTCGCCAAGAATACCTTACTGAAATTTAGAACATTTAGAAATAAGCTGATTTTTATTATAATTTCTTTTTAAAATGTATTTTATTATTAATATTTTTTAACTAAGCGAAATTTTTTTTTAATGAAACAAAGTATTGTATTTAAAAAGTTAATAAGTATATTTTTTTTTATTAAATACAATTAAAAAAATACTTTGATGCACATAGATACTCTGCTTTAGATACTTATTTTTCTATGCTTTTTTTATTTTTGCCGGTTTTTATTTTATAAGTGAAACTTCTAATGCGACTTCCAACAAGGTTACGTTAAACGTTTGCGCTACCTTTGTCATGGAAACTAGATTTCTCTTTACGTTCGCACCTTCTCGTTACGTTGAGCGCACGAGGTAAGAGAAAAACATAGTAGGTAATATTGGCGTTAAAGATAACAAAACGATATTTTTTTTAAATTCGCCAAGAATACCTTACTGAAATTTAGAACATTTAGAAATAAGCTGATTTTTATTATAATTTCTTTTTAAAAATATATTTTGTTATTAATATTTTTTAACTAAGCGAAATTTTTTTTAAATGAAACAAAGTATTGTATTTAAAAAGTAAATAAGTATATTTTTTTATTAAATACAATTAAAAAAATACTTTGATGCACATAGATACTTTAGATACTTATTTTTCTATGCTTTTTTTATTTTTGCCGGGTTTTATTTTATAAGTGAAACTTCTAATGCGACTTCCAACAAGGTTGCGTTAAACGTTTAACGCTACCTTTGTCATGGAAACTAGATTTCTCTTTACGTTCGCACCTTCTCGTTACGTTGAGTGCACGAGGTAAGAGAAAAACATAGTAGGTAATATTGGCGTTAAGGGAAACAAAACGATATTTTTTTTAAATTCGCCAAGAATACCTTACTGAAATTTAGAACATTTAGAAATAAGCTGATTTTTATTATAATTTCTTTTTAAAAATATATTTTGTTATTAATATTTTTTAACTAAGCGAAATTTTTTTTAAATGAAACAAAGTATTGTATTTAAAAAGTAAATAAGTATATTTTTTTATTAAATACAATTAAAAAAATACTTTGATGCACATAGATACTTTAGATACTTATTTTTCTATGCTTTTTTTATTTTTGCCGGGTTTTATTTTATAAGTGAAACTTCTAATGCGACTTCCAACAAGGTTGCGTTAAACGTTTAACGCTACCTTTGTCATGGAAACTAGATTTCTCTTTACGTTCGCACCTTCTCGTTACGTTGAGCGCACGAGGTAAGAGAAAAACATAGTAGGTAATATTGGCGTTAAAGATAACAAAACGATATTTTTTTTAAATTCGCCAAGAATACCTTACTGAAATTTAGAACATTTAGAAATAAGCTGATTTTTATTATAATTTCTTTTTAAAAATATATTTTGTTATTAATATTTTTTAACTAAGCGAAATTTTTTTTAAATGAAACAAAGTATTGTATTTAAAAAGTAAATAAGTATATTTTTTTATTAAATACAATTAAAAAAATACTTTGATGCACATAGATACTTTAGATACTTATTTTTCTATGCTTTTTTTATTTTTGCCGGGTTTTATTTTATAAGTGAAACTTCTAATGCGACTTCCAACAAGGTTACGTTAAACGTTTGCGCTACCTTTGTCATGGAAACTAGATTTCTCTTTACGTTCGCACCTTCTCGTTACGTTGAGCGCACGAGGTAAGAGAAAAACATAGTAGGTAATATTGGCGTTAAAGATAACAAAACGATATTTTTTTTAAATTCGCCAAGAATACCTTACTGAAATTTAGAACATTTAGAAATAAGCTGATTTTTATTATAATTTCTTTTTAAAAATATATTTTGTTATTAATATTTTTTAACTAAGCGAAATTTTTTTTAAATGAAACAAAGTATTGTATTTAAAAAGTAAATAAGTATATTTTTTTATTAAATACAATTAAAAAAATACTTTGATGCACATAGATACTTTAGATACTTATTTTTCTATGCTTTTTTTATTTTTGCCGGGTTTTATTTTATAAGTGAAACTTCTAATGCGACTTCCAACAAGGTTACGTTAAACGTTTGCGCTACCTTTGTCATGGAAACTAGATTTCTCTTTACGTTCGCACCTTCTCGTTACGTTGAGCGCACGAGGTAAGAGAAAAACATAGTAGGTAATATTGGCGTTAAAGATAACAAAACGATATTTTTTTTAAATTCGCCAAGAATACCTTACTGAAATTTAGAACATTTAGAAATAAGCTGATTTTTATTATAATTTCTTTTTAAAATGTATTTTGTTATTAATATTTTTTAACTAAGCGAAATTTTTTTTTAATGAAACAAAGTATTGTATTTAAAAAGTAAATAAGTATATTTTTTTATTAAATACAATTAAAAAAATACTTTGATGCACATAGATACTTTAGATACTTATTTTTCTATGCTTTTTTTATTTTTGCCGGGTTTTATTTTATAAGTGAAACTTCTAATGCGACTTCCAACAAGGTTACGTTAAACGTTTGCGCTACCTTTGTCATGGAAACTAGATTTCTCTTTACGTTCGCACCTTCTCGTTACGTTGAGTGCACGAGGTAAGAGAAAAACATAGTAGGTAATATTGGCGTTAAGGGAAACAAAACGATATTTTTTTTAAATTCGCCAAGAATACCTTACTGAAATTTAGAACATTTAGAAATAAGCTGATTTTTATTATAATTTCTTTTTAAAAATATATTTTGTTATTAATATTTTTTAACTAAGCGAAATTTTTTTTAAATGAAACAAAGTATTGTATTTAAAAAGTAAATAAGTATATTTTTTTATTAAATACAATTAAAAAAATACTTTGATGCACATAGATACTTTAGATACTTATTTTTCTATGCTTTTTTTATTTTTGCCGGGTTTTATTTTATAAGTGAAACTTCTAATGCGACTTCCAACAAGGTTGCGTTAAACGTTTAACGCTACCTTTGTCATGGAAACTAGATTTCTCTTTACGTTCGCACCTTCTCGTTACGTTGAGCGCACGAGGTAAGAGAAAAACATAGTAGGTAATATTGGCGTTAAAGATAACAAAACGATATTTTTTTTAAATTCGCCAAGAATACCTTACTGAAATTTAGAACATTTAGAAATAAGCTGATTTTTATTATAATTTCTTTTAAAAAATATATTTTGTTATTAATATTTTTTAACTAAGCGAAATTTTTTTTAAATGAAACAAAGTATTGTATTTAAAAAGTAAATAAGTATATTTTTTTATTAAATACAATTAAAAAAATACTTTGATGCACATAGATACTTTAGATACTTATTTTTCTATGCTTTTTTTATTTTTGCCGGGTTTTATTTTATAAGTAAAACTTCTAATGCGACTTCCAACAAGGTTACGTTAAACGTTTGCGCTACCTTTGTCATGGAAACTAGATTTCTCTTTACGTTCGCACCTTCTCGTTACGTTGAGCGCACGAGGTAAGAGAAAAACATAGTATGTAATATTGGCGTTAAAGATAACAAAACGATATTTTTTTTAAATTCGCCAAGAATACCTTACTGAAATTTAGAACATTTAGAAATAAGCTGATTTTTATTATAATTTCTTTTTAAAATGTATTTTATTATTAATATTTTTTAACTAAGCGAAATTTTTTTTTAATGAAACAAAGTATTGTATTTAAAAAGTTAATAAGTATATTTTTTTTTATTAAATACAATTAAAAAAATACTTTGATGCACATAGATACTCTGCTTTAGATACTTATTTTTCTATGCTTTTTTTATTTTTGCCGGTTTTTATTTTATAAGTGAAACTTCTAATGCGACTTCCAACAAGGTTGCGTTAAACGTTTAACGCTACCATGGAGGGGGTATGAAAGCACTGTTGAGTTAAACGTTCAACGCTCCTGGGGAGGGGGAATAGAAAGAGACAGAGCGAGAGTGAATGCGTGGCACTCGAACGCATGCGCGTAAAAAATGATAATTAAAAGATGCAATCAATTGTGAATTGTAAGCAATGTTAATAAAGTTTGTCTTAAAGAAACAATATGATTTCACTAAAAATCAATTTCTACCCCTTCTTATTTTCATTTCCACATTACGAAGTTTCACTTCTTGCGCGCGGAGGGACTCCACGCACTATTTTTTTCCTTTTAAGTAAGCATATTTCATCGACAGTATTCTATCGCTGGAATGAAAGAAGTGGATTGTAATTCTGGACATATTTAAGTGTGAAAAATTTACCCAAACGGTGACAAAAGTTTTTGTTGAGTAGTGACAAAAACTGGATTGTTCCGTTCATTAATTATGAATGATGAACTTTCCCACATTAAATCATGAATTTTATAGTTGTTCTGTTACACGTGGATCAGATTTTATAAGATATTTTAATTTGTGTATTTCATTGCCATTTAGGTATTGTTGTTGCAAATAGGGTAAAATAAATTCAGCCCATTTTTCGAACTTACGTTTCACTTTTATGTATAGATATAATTGTAAACAAATCAGATATGTTATGGTCATTTATAGATGTAATCATTACCATCAACCGAGATGAATTTTGTCTTTGTGGAGTTACGCACATAAACTCCAACACATACACTTTAAGTTTTTAATATTTGTTCTGAAGAAACAAAACAAGACATATGGATATTTTCGGACTTTTACTCTTAAATGCAGGTATTTTAATAGTTTTGTCGATTTAAAAAAAAATGCATTGACAATACTGGAGTTTCTGTAAATGATAGTTTTAATGAGTAAATTGTTTACTTCCACATTTTTTACCGTCGGAAAATCCAGTTATGTGATAAAAATAATGTAAAAATTACTTTTAGTAAATATTACTTTTAGTAAGTAAATATTACTTTTAGAAATTAATTTTAGTAAAGTAAAATATAGCTTTTAGTAATCTGCTTAAAATATGTGATAAATGTTTTTCCTTTTTTTTGTTGCTGTGATGGTGCATTTTAAAGTTTTTGTAACTTATAAAATCAAGAAAGAAAATCGATAAAATTAAATACATTATTATTTAAAAGAAGGTTTGCATAAAAAAAATTTAAAAAAAAATATTAATAAATAAAAAAAAAATAATAATAAAAAAAATAGGAAAAAAGAACCCTTTCAAGTCAATTAGACGAGAAAACTTCAGCAGATTCTTGTGCAAGGTAATAGGCTAACATGTGAATATGTGTGTAGGCTAATATGTGAACTGTATTAAATTTCTATTAAAATAAGTAAATAGTCCAAAAAAGCCAGAGTTCAAAAAATATAAAAAAGTGAACTATATTAAAAAAAATGTGCAATTTACTTTCTTATGCTTTGTTAATTAGTTAAAATTCAATTTGGATATTGAAAGTGCATTTATTTTATTCTTTTGTTCGAGACCATGTGAATACAAAAGATAGGCTCAAAGTATTTGGATAATAGTAATTATAATTAAAATTTTTATAATGAAATAAATTAAAATAATAAAATAAAATTAAATATCTTTCTGATAAACACAGAAAATAAAAGTGATAAAAATTATAATATTAAAAAGTAAATATTTTTATATTTTTAAAACTATATCATATATAGTGTTTGAAGATTGTATGTAACTATTAGTTAGTCATAACTGTGTGACAAAAGTTTGATGATAAAAATCTGATCCAAGTGAAGAAAAAACTGTGTTTAATATATAATAAATGTGATAGAAATTATTATTAATATCTTGTTCTCTGTAAACATGTTTTCAGATCAATTGAAAGCAAAGTACTAAAATTATTTTCTAGATGGCAGCACTAATACTTTAAATATTTCTTAAATCTTTTATTTTTATTGAAGTAAAAAATTTCTGATGATGGTGTAATGCGATAAAAATGTTTAATTGCAAGATCAGCTGCGATGTTAATATTCAAGCTAAAAGGCCTTTTAAGAATATTTTATTTCCTATTCCAGATTTTCCGTGCAATCATAATATCTATCTATATATGCATATACATACATATATAACTTTATTTTTATGATGCTGCCATCTGCAGTTCAAATTTATATCGACATTTATTATGTTGTAAAAAACAAGAAAAAAGAAATAAAAATAGAAATAAATGTAGAAAAGAACAAGAGTTAAAAGAAGTTTAAAAGAAGTTTTGTTCATTTTGTTTTGATATTAATTGTACTCATTTAGTATTATTAAGAAAAAAGAAACTAATTAAAAGTTATTGATTTTTTATATTAAATAAACAATGGAAGACTTAGAATAGAATAACATTAAAAAAAAACAGGTTAATTACAAGACAGAAGCGAGCAATTATATTTGTCAAATATGATAATAGGATTTTAAAGAGCGACAGAAACCTTTTCTAGTTTGCATTGCTTTAAGTTTCGTTAACAATTACATTTTCTCCTAATCTATTTCTTATTACAACTTCCCTTCATATGCATTTCATAGAATCATTTTTTTGCAAGTACAGATAATTATTTTTCAAATCTAGGTAATCGCCTATTTCGTTTCCGATACGATTAATATATTGACAAAATGTTCTTATATAAAGCTACAATATTTGTATATTTTGAAAGCAAAGTTTTCTGCGCCCTTGTAAAATTTTGTTTTGACGCTTAGAAAAAAAATTTACGGTGAATGAAAAACAATCACGTGGGTCGGAAAGCGCAGCCTTCGCGATTCTTTGTTAAATATAGTTGTGTATAGCAGCAAAATCATATGCTTTCTAAGAATTTGTAAATATATATATATATATATATATATATATATAATGTAGTGTGGGTATTTTGATCTTGATTGGTTGTTGAAACGTGGCATTTGTTTACGTTATCAACTGTTCTTTTCGTTCTTTTTCAAATAAGCCAAGCCCGTTAAGTATCAAAGCTCTTAAGTGTCACGCTCTAAATTCGTTTACAAAGATAATTTCTCAAACATTTTCAATTCTTTCCGCAAATATTTACACAGAGACTTAACAAAAATACATGCACGGAGCCTTTTGAAACAGAAACAAACTAATTATGCATCGAAGTTGCCAGGTACACAAAACAAAAGTCTATCACGGTTACAATAAAATACATAAACAAATAATAAATCTAAGTTAGGAAAAAGAAGTAGACAAGAAAGAATTATATTTCATCAATTAAGATTCTAACTTATGTAGAGAAATTTAGTTCAACTTTATTACACAATTTTGATGATAAAGATTAGCTGGCGCTGGCGTCATAGTTCTACAGTGTGGGTATGGGAGGTCTTCTTCTTGAAGTTAAAAGTACCCAATTGCCATAAATTTTCTCAACCAGTTCTTAATACTGCTCTTGAAATGCCTGGAAAAAAAACCGCGAAATGACAAAACGTTGTTTTAAAAACAACGGCAACCAAAACAGCTAACAGAAAAAAAAAAAAAAAAAAAAAACTGCGTTTTGCATATTTTTCCTCAGTTATATCTCCTAAAATAATGGGGCATAAGAATATGTTCAATACCATCAGTCATGCACCAGTCAGGCACAATTTATTCTTTATCTTGATAAACCAATATAACCTTGTACTATACCTCGTAAATTGCCCCAGAATTGATATACGCTTTTCTTACCTTCAACAAAACTTTCAAATTAGCATACCACAAATGCTTGCAAATATTCTTTGAATTTTTATTACTCGCGATTTCAATCATCATCCCTATTACCACGGTTTTCGGCTAACGTCTAAAATAAATTTCCTTAAAAATAATAACAAAGTTATTGGATTAAGCAATTTGGCGTCTATTTTCTTTTGTGCAATGTTTACCAAATTCTTCCTGATAAATTTTAAAATATTAGTTCTAAGCCTTTCTTACTTTCCACAAAACTGTTTAATTATGCATAGCATAATGCTAGCAAATGTTTATTGAATTGTTATTATTCGTGATTTTAATCATTATTCTTATGAACACGGCTTTCTGTTTACCTTACAAATGAATTTTCTGTAAAATAATAACAAATTAATTAGGTTATGCAATTTAGCGTTTATCTTCTTTTGTGCAATGTTTACCAAATTCTTCACTTTGAAACCTTAAATATTTGTTAACAATTTTCATGATAAATTTTAAAATATTAGTTATAAGCCTTGAACAAAACTTTTAAATTAGCATACCATACTTAAATGATGTTCTTATATTCTAGGATGATCATAAAAAAATATAAATTAAACAACACAGAGAAAAAATTCTGGCAAAATATCCATACTGTAAGGCAATTTCCGTACTGTCATTTCTGGTAAAACAACAACATAATTTTGGTTATAAAACTATATCTATAAATAACGGTATTATATCTATAAATAACGGTATTAAAACCTATCATTAGGTAATTTTTCCATTCATATGGTAACGGTTTACAAGAAATTCTAATTTTCAAAATTATACTTCTTATTACCACGTATTTAGTAAAAAATCCAAAATTGAAAAGTAAAATAAATCGAATTAATGATTCTCTACCACATTTATGGTACGATGATAAAATTACCAAACTTTACCACATTTACCGAAATTTATCTCGTATTATGAAGCCATATTTTGTTGTTAATTGTACAATAATCATTACCAAAAGCTCAACAATAAAACTGTGATATATGTTCTTATAGAGCCAAAAACCCGATAAAATTTACCCTATTCTGGTCGTCTTGACCATATTTTTATTCCCAGAGTGTACTTAAACACTTAGTTTCTGTTGAAAATGAAGAATTTCTTAGTAAATGATTGGTCAAAATTTTTCATTCATGCATGAAGTTTCAACTAACTGAATAAAATTATCATTTAAATAAATAAATATTAAAATTTATGAAATTTCATCTCCTTTTTAACTTTTTTGCAAAATTTAATTACGTGTAGAATTTTTATTTGGATTTAAAATTTAGAACAGCTTTAAATTCCAAACTAACATATATTTTATATATGTTAGTTTTTAATTAAAAGTTGGTCTAAATTTAATTGATGATTGCGCTTTGGTAATGATCTTGGAATTGTATGCTGATTATTCGCCCTAATAATTTTGTTTTAAAAGTTTTATAAAGTGAAATAATCTGATAATTTAAACAACCGTAATACAGAACAGAGGTGATATAGGAATCATTACTAATTACTTTTTTGTATACCTCAAAGACATGACTCAACAGAACTTCCTCTAAATTTAATCATGATATATATCATAATTAAATTTAGCGGAATTTCTAAAGTATCATGATAAAATTAATAAATTTTACCACATCTAACAAAGTTTATTACACAATATAAAACTATATACTATTGTCAATTTTACCAAAATCATTATCAAAACACTTCCAAATTTACCGAGATTTTTTATGTTCCCATGGGGCCAGAAATTTCACCATATTCTTTACTTTTTGACCATAATTTTTTTCTCATTGTGTGCTGTTTAAAATAATAAACGAATATGTCAAACCTCTTATAAATAAACATCCAAATAAGCATTTATGAAGACAAGAAACATTGATTGGGTCATAATCATCAGCGTGTCAATTATGAACACTGTCTAATTACTACGCCCCAACTTTCAAATGTTTATGTCTTGAAAATAATGGTGCTTATACCCAACATGAGTCTGTGCCCTAATAGTATCCTCCAATTCCATAGCTCCTCAAGAGATTCGAAGTAATTGCTATTCCACGTCCAGTTGTTCCAAAGTAAGTTACAAGGTACAATCGCAATTGATTGCTTTCGTGACCGGAGTTCTTCCAATCATCAAGTAGCCAATTACAAAAACAATCTCTTCGTCCCCGAGACAAAAGTTTATCAGATTCACTGTAACTTCGAAAGTTGAGAGGAGAGTTAATTATTTGACTTTTATTTCGTTTTCGATGACGTTTTTGGAATTAGTTGTCTGTTAACAATTATAAAGACTGATTTGTAGTAAGATTCTTGTGGCGTGAAACTGATTCATGAAGTTTAATAATAATAATAATAATAAATGTATCATGTTGTTTAAATTCTGCGATATTTGATTAAAACTTGTACTCTTTGAAAAATCAGTTAAGCATTGAAGCATGATATTGACTATTTTAACCATAGTATGCTCCAAGTTTGCTGTAACCTTGATAATTTAACAATGTTTTCATCTAAGTTGAACTACAGTATTCTGTAATCAAGTTCTGCTGCTCCTCGTAGTACAAAATTAATGTTACAGCAAACTTGAACTAAATTATGCTCCAGCATGCTCCACAATTTCTACTATTATAGAAATTTCGCACTTTTACGTTAGCCTTCATATGTATCCGTACATAAGATTTGAAGCTATTGCGCCTGCTCGCGTTAATTTTAAATGCTACGTATCTTTACAGTTAGCGTAACAAAGTGGTTAACGTAATAAACGTGGTTAACGTAACAAAGACCAAGCTACAAGTGCGCCGTTCTTAGCAGTTAAGTCTACCTTTGAACTAAAATCACGTTCATAGAATGCGAATTTGAAGAAATGTATTGATGAAAATCGTGTGATTAGAAGCGAATCGTGTGATATTTCAAGAATTGGGTGATTTATCAACAAAAAAATAATTTTATTGGTTTCTGTTTAACATTATGGTTGACTGATTGCACTATGTCCATAAGAAACAAGATATATTTTACTTATTTTAAAATTGTAAATTATATTAAAAAATTATATATTATATTATCCTCACAGAAGATAGTTTCGTACCAGCAGCAATGACACTCTCTCTATTTTATTGAAAAATAAGCAACAGTTCTGCAATTTTGAAAGAAAAACATAAAGGATAAGAAAAAAGTTGGCAACCATGACTAATCATGACATATTTTATGTAAATTATAAGCTAATGAGTAAAATGATACTAATATTTAGACTCGAAAAAATTATTGAGAGGTAATGATTGAAGAGGTGATATTGAGAGGTAATAATGCTTTTAAAATATAATAATCTAAAATTAACCCTAATGGCATCCAGCGGTAGGTGTTTGATGTCAAATCATTAATTTAAGCAAATTTCATTTATTATATCATATGATTCAGAACTATCTAGTTTAGTGCTATACTTACGATATAAATCCCTTTTTGCAAGTTTTACTAGGCTTCCTACAGGTTTGTTAATACTGACTTTAATGAATATATAAGAAAACTTCCTATACAGAGAAAACTACTAAAAGGATTTGGAGAAGAATTATAATTAAACAATAATAAAAGATTAATCGTTATTAATGGCCAATAATTTTAAATAATATCAATTATAATGGTTTCGAATTAAAATTTCATCCAACTGTAGTGTTACTCAACTCAACCCATTTGACAAGTGACATAATTTAACGTGAATTCAAAGTGGCATAATTTAACTTGGAATTAAAGTTATTTGACAAGTGGCATAATATAACGTGGAATTAAAGTTATTTGACAAGTGACATAATTTAACGTGAATTCAAAGTGACATAATATAACTTGGAATTAAAGTTATTTGACTAGTGACATAAAATAACTTGAATTTAACGTGATTTAAAAAGTGACATAATTTAACGTGAATTCAAAGTGACATAATTTAATAAAAATAGAAATAAAAGAAGCGAAGGAAATAAAACTAAAAATAAAAATATGACCACTGAAGCCGACGTCTTCAGGGGGTACCGGCCCCAATGGCCATAAAACAGGGAGTTTTTTTTTAGGCTTTTGCCATCTCCCTCAATAGAAAAGGTTTTGTTTTATGGCCACTGGGGCCAGTACCCCCTGAAGACGTCGGCTTCAGTGGTCATATTTTTATTTTTAGTTTTATTTCCTTCGCTTCTTTTATTTCTATTTTTATTCTCTCTTTTTTTGAAATTTCTGCTGCTTTTCAGCGCATGTTTTTAAAAGAAGTTTTGTCCATTTTGTTTAAAAATTATTTGTATTCTTTTAGTATTGACATAATTTAACATTGGAATTAAAGTTATTTGACACGTGACATAAAATAACTTGAATTTAACGTGATTTAACAAGTCACACAATTTAACGCGAATTCAAAGTGGCATAACTAACTTGGAATTAAAGTTATTTGACAAATGACATAAAATAACTCGAATTTAACGTGATTTGACGAGTGACGTAATTTAACGTGAATAAGAATATATACAAACAGATATATAACAAATAATATAAATAAACAGATTATCCGTTTTTGTTTTAACTCACTTTAACATTAGAATGCAACCTTTAATAAGTATCCTTCCTTGAATTAATTTTCGTCAATGGTTTTAAAATATGTATCTATCTTTTTAGAAATTCAAACAAGCATTAAATTTGTAAAAAATAAAATATATATGTGTGTTTGTAAGACAACACTTGAATCTGTGGTTGTTGTTGTTTCAAAATGTTTTGTTGTTTCAAAATTGTTTGTTATTTATTGTTTCAAAATTGTCTTACTGTTTTTACGTTTATTTGTTGTTTTAAAACTCTTTTATTCTTGTTTTGTGTTTGTTTGCTGTTAAAAAGTCATTAGATTGTTGTTTTGTTTGTTGTTTCAAAATAGTTTTATTGATGCTTTAAAAGTGTTGTTAGTTGTTTCAAAATTGTTTTAGTGTTTCTATATGTTTGTTATTGTTTCAAATTTGTTTCATTGTTTTGTTTGTTTGTTGTATCAAAAGTGATTTATTGTTGTTTTCTTTGATGTTATCAAAATCATACTCCAAACTCTCAATTTTTGTTATCGAATAAAAAGTTCATATAAAAATTTTAAATTGAATTCTTAACGTACTCTTGGTTATTATCAATATTATGATTATGAAGACTTTCAGCTATTTTACCTTCAGATAAAAATGGTTCAAAACTTGAAATATAAAACTTGTAAACTCATAAAATTTTAACCGAATACATCAAAACAAATGGGAAAAGTAATAAATTATTTCAAAAAATAAAAATGCTTTTTTGAAAGGCTTAGTTTCACAAAAGTTTTATTTAATAAATGTTATAAAAAAAAATTCGATGGCTTAAAAATTGCATGTTTTATCCGGCTTTACAAAATTGCGTATTTATTCTAGCATAAAATAAAATTGCAAATAGTGACAATCATTCGAACGAAAGTAATTCCTTATCTCAGAAATTACTTGTTCTGTTTCAAAAAAAAAAAAAAAAAATACCGCGAGTTCTTTACATTTAGTTTTAATACATTCAAAGTGAGAGTTGAAAAATAAGAGCTTCTCAAGCGATAGTTTAAAAACAAAATATCGGAAATAAGAGTACAAATCTAGTTGAACTTTTTACGTTTATTAAATTTATTTCACAAGGAGGGAAAGAATACTAAATATCCACGTTGTTGCTAAACGTGTATAACAAAAAATAAAATGACTTAATTTTTTAAAAAATTTTTAACAAGAAATTAAGAATAATTTTTTTTTTCTCAGAGTAAAAAAGATAATATAATTTAAGTGATATAAAATTCTTAAAAGATAATAAGGACATAAAAAAAATATCTGAATAAAATGTATCACATTTCAAGACTAGTCTACGAAGCCCCCTGCAAAAAATTGTTTAGAAAAAGAAAGAAAAAGGAGAATTTTTTATTTGTTTCTAACGCGGTGCCACGTTTGGAAAAAATTTAAATGGGGAAAAAAAAATCTACCAACTCATTAATTCAATTTATTAATTATTAAAATAACAAGACAACTTGTAAACAATAATACTATAATAACTTATACTGCAATTTCATTAAAATATGTTTTTGAATCTGGGAATGTGTATGTTACTTTAAATTTCGTTGCTCTTCTGATTTGTCACTGTGTCCTTCAGATTGGGTGATAGTCGAAAAACCTGAGAAATATGAACAAAAACGTTTGGAAACCAGCAAAAGCGAAATTTTTCTTGAGCAAATTATTGTTGGCTAAAAAAATATCATATTTCTTAAACAATGCATTATGTAATTTACTATGTTTAATAAAGATTTTTAGAATCCTTGCCTAAAATTAAGTAAAAAAGTAAGCACACTAGAAGTTGCACATTAATAAAATGGAGAGAGAAACTGAAACTTTATCGAAATCTATCCAATCACTACTGGGGAAGGCGAGATGAAAATGCAAAAATCATTCTAATTGCGTGATAAAATTATTGAGGGATAATAAATAATAATCAATAATAAAATTATTGAGGGATTTTAATTGGCAGCCATTGAACCCTTTTCTTTGTTTCCTCTGATAATAAAAATGGTTTTTATATACATTGGCTCGTTTTCCGAGTAGTAATTTGATAGATTTTATTTGAGTTTTTGTTTTTCCTCTCTTGGATACGATTTTTGATTCTAATATGTTCACTCTTTTTCTTCAAGTTTGACTATGATTCTAAAATTATCTTTTAAAGGCGATAATTTCGAATAATTCTCTATATGAGGCAGAAAATAATTTTGTTTTTCTTCAGCACCTTACAGGGTTTTAAAAAAATACTTTTTTTAAAAATTATGCAGACCTTAAGTTAAGGTAAGACTGCCATAAGACTGTACTTTAATGAACGTGATAATCTTTCAAGTTAAGGTATCCGACTACCTTCGGAACAAAAAATTTCAGGAAACAATATTTTTAACAATATTATTAATTTTTATTACATATATTGATGTAAATAGAAATAATTAATAGTAAAAATTTTAAAAATACCAAAAATATTTTATTTAAGAGAGGTTTTATAATGTTTTTTAGTGAAAATTAATCGCTTGCGGAAAACACTCTATATTAAAAACTATCAAAGAGAAGGCAATCAAAATTTTTATCAATACTTTAAAGCTATCAGTTAGTGTAGTGAACCACAGATTAAGACATATCTTGACTAGAAAAAAAATTATGTTACATTAATCATGTTTTTTCAAAATTTTTAATTTTTTTTCACTTTACGTAAAAGAAAAAATCCTATAAAACAAAATCTATCCCAAGTTATCTGAATTTTAGAGGTTAGTTACACAAACATATATGTAAGAAACATTCACTGAAAATTTGAAGACAAAATTACAAATTTTGTTGGAGTTATCTTGTTTTTCGTAAGTGAAAAATCACAAAAAACTCATTTTGAGAAAAATGCAATTGAAGTTTATAATTGCACTTTACTTAAAATTTATGTCTGTTTGATAGCTAAATATTATGTTTTATAGACACTACTCTTCTTAAGATATATGCACAGTTTTACACTTTTATTTAATGCCTGGAATTTTTTGTGCACATATTTTATATCAGTCAGTTTTACTGCATGAGCATTCTCATAATGTTATAATACTTAAAAATGCATGTATGACAATTAATAATTATACTTTATAGTAATAACAAAAAATTTATTAAGAATTTTTATATTGTGAATATGAGCAATTTTTAACACAAACAGGACAGATATTACAAATAACTTTCTTTGAGGTGCAAAATGCTTTTGCATAATCACATTTTTTGCACACCAAGGTTAAGTTAGAAGAGAGGCCAAACCTTGAATCTTCCAAAATATTAAACTTGTTATCAAAACAAATCGGGCAGAACAATGAAGTAAATACAGCAATTAGGATCTCCATATCTATAATTCTATTACCATCTATATTTTTATCCTCCAAACAGCTCACTTCATTAGTATAATCACTTGCAAGAGATATTTTTGAAGAACTTGCACTAACTGAAACATCAATCTTTTCAGTATCAGCACATTTATTATAATGTTGATTTCCATGAAATGTACGTTTTTTTGATCGAGTAGTTCTGTTCTTACCCATTTCGTTTAAATTAGTAAAAAAATTTCTAAATAAATCAGAGAATTTGTTAAAAATACAACAAAAAAGAAGAAATAAAATGAAAGCTTCAAATGTAAACAAACGATTGCAAAAATTCAAGCATATTGTTTGTTGCCAACTAAAAAAAGCACAGTTACATAAAAAAATTATTCAGATTCATTAGCCGAGAGTCTAGGAGCCTTGAATATTAAATATTTTTAAATTTTTTTACGTAAATAGCGAAAAAAAGTAAAACTATTGGTTAGTTTCGGTTTCGTTTTTATCACTTCCGGTAAATTTGACAGCTACCATTCATTACTAAAATTACCATAACTAAATTTTTATTTGACGCATATGCAAAAACAAGACATTTTTGAAAACTAGAAAAATGGGGCAACATAATGAGACAATGAACTGAAATTTAAATTTTTCGTCGAAATACTCGTTTTCAAGGTGGTCGGATACCTTAAGTTTAAACAGTATTCTGTCAATACGAAGAACGTTTTTTTTTTTTTTTTTTTAAATATCGTATATTCACGTGATAATTTTTGAAATGATTCCTTAACGATATTTTCTCAACACGAAGAATTATTTGTTGTATAATGTTATTTTCTTTTAAATATCATATGTTTGCGTGATATTTTGTGAAATTAAGCCCAACGATATTTTGCCAACACGAAGAATCCTCTGAATAGTATTATTTTTCTTTTAAAAATTATTTATTCACGCTATAATTGCTGAAATTAAGCCCAAATACAAATTTTGCCAACACGAAGAATCATCTGAATAATTTTCTTTTTCTTTTAAATATCGTATGTTCACGTGATAATATTTGAAATAAAACCCAAACGATATTTTGCCAACTCGAAAAATCCTCTGCTGAATATTCTTTTTATTTTAAATATCGTTCGTTCACGCGTTAATTTCTGAAATTAAGCCTAAACGATAGTTCATCAACATGAAGAATAGTATATATGATATTTATTTCACATGAACTTACTTTCTTTCCTATTTTTTATCAACTCGAATGCAATATCCCGTGATAGTTTCACACTTAAAAATAATTTGATATCGCCAATTTATTTCAATGATTTTATTTCTTTAAGTATTGAAAACAGTTAAGAACATTTTAAGCCACATTATAACTGAACTTAATATGCCATCCTATGGTAAGAATAAAGTGTAATCTAGTTATCCACCGCAATTTTTTTCTCTAAGTAATTATTGAAAAAGCCGGAAACTACAAAAAATCCTTAAAATCGGTTCACAAACGTTTATAAAAAATATTAAAGCTTTCCTATAAACTATTTTAGGTTTAAAATGTTTCAATGTTTCAAAACTTTTTTGTAATTTATGTAATCAATCATAATTTTTTATCCGCTGAAAACATGTCATTTTATAGGATTTACTTTTTAAAGTAAAGTTAATTTAAAA
Source organism: Parasteatoda lunata (assembly GCA_949128135.1). Taxonomy (NCBI): domain Eukaryota; kingdom Metazoa; phylum Arthropoda; class Arachnida; order Araneae; family Theridiidae; genus Parasteatoda; species Parasteatoda lunata. Next base: position 42,395,647 of record OX421974.1, read on the forward strand.
CTTCCGGTATGTTCTTGCTGCTTTTTTAGAGGTGGATATTTAGTTCAGAGAAATTTCACCTTTCTTTTGTTTCGACCCTTCCCAGTGCTGCTTTTTTAAAAAAAGAAAATAAATTTTTCAAACTTTTGAATATTTTTATGTCTATTACTTTAACACAATAAAGCGTAAAAAGCTGGAAAGTCTGAGAAAATACACTTTTCCAAAAGATGCGTCTTTTATGAAATTTAAATTAAGGAAATAAAAAACTAAATTACCATGCTTTCCGAAATATATTAAATTAAATGCCATGAGAATTTGGGAATTTAAAAACGTTAACTTGCAGCATAAGTGTACATTTATTCACATTTAAGAAATTGTTTAGAGAATGAAACAGTTACTCTTTCAGAAAGGACGGGCTTTTCTTCATCAGGTAGTGCACTTTCTCTTATTGCCTTTCTAACTGCTTGATAAATGGAAGGCACTTACTTTACAAAACGTGTACAGTTATTTTGTGATTTTCTAGAAAAATGAAACAGTTGTGTTTCTTCTTTTCAAATTTATCATGCATCAAAATTTGATAGATAATTTTCATTAACTCCATTTTAAATATGCTTTACATGCTGAGTGCATCTCTCAATTGAGCTGACTGTTACTTTATAATTATGTTAGTTTGCAAATTTTTTCCCAGTTACTTCTTGTCATTTATTCTTGAAATAATATTTGAGTAGTTAGTTATTTTTCTGTGATCAGCTTACACATTTTTTTAAACTTGCAGATTTTTTTACTTAGGGAGATGACCAACGAAAAATCGATTTTTATTATAATTAAAAAAGTGCTTATTATTTTCTTAAATATTAGCATAAATTATGCTTACACTGTAAAAAATAACTATCGCCACTTCTTCGAGGAAATAATTTCGTAAAAATTAAGGAAATATTTCGTCATTCTATTTTCTCAAAAAAATAAATGAATAATTGCCAGTACCTAAGGTAATTAGCTTTTAAATATAATCACTTTAGCGTGGGCACAACACAGACTGTACGTTAGAACAAGGACAGATAGATAAAGTACAGCCATGCCTGAGGAGGGATTCGAACTCCGGATCTTCCTGGTACATCACGTGATTTCGTGACGAAATGATTCTCACAATTAACGAAATACTGCTCAAGAATTGCTGAATCGTCAAAAGTGAGAATTTTATTTCTGTGAGTGTAACAAAAAAAGGTAATTTTAATTAAAATTTTTTTTAGATGCTACTAAAAACAATTATAGTAAATAAATGAAAAATTAAAGCAATCAATATCTTATTAAAAATCAATAAAAATTTTGTTAATATTAAAGCAAAATATTTTCAGCTATTCCTAAAATTAAAAACATCATTTATAACACAATTTTAATTTTTAAATTTCTTTTAAAAATCTAGTAAACGAGTTTTGAACAAATTTTGTGTATACCAAATATATCTTAAAAGACACCAAGAAATGTGAAAAAAATATATGCAGTTTAAAAAATGCAAATGTGCTTAGTACACTTCAGTCGATGATTATTGATAGTTCCATTCTAAACTTTTACTAAATATTTAATGAGAAAACTCCACTCATAAAACCACATCTTAATTTTACGGATACTTTTACAAAAGTATTTTATACTTTTCATAATATATGTTTTGAAATATAGATTTCAGATATTTCTTACGCATTGAATTAGCTTTTAAATCAAAAGGCAAAAAAGCATCAAAACGTGTTGTTACTTAAATATTGCCCGATTATGTAAATACCAATATTTTATACCTTTCTTACGGAAAGATTTAAAATTCTTACTGCAATTGCCATAAGAAAAAACTTTGCTTCGGATAAAAAGAATAAATAAGGACGGAAGATATTTATTCTTCTTTTCTTGTCCAGAAAGAGAAATATTTTTCCATTTATTTTTTATAAGTAGCTCCAGTTCTAAGCTATGTTTCTTAGTTTCTTATTTCACCATTTTCATATGATTTAAATTATTAAGAGATAAATATTCTCTGAGGTTTTTTGAAAAGAAATTAGGTCCAAACTAATAAATAAATGAAGATATATATATATATATATATATATATATATATATATATATATATATATATATATATATATATATATATATATATATATATATATATATATATATATATATATATATATATATATATATATATATATATATATATATTTATATATATATATATATATCTATATATATATATATATATATATATATATATATATATATATATATATATATATATGTATATATATATATATATATATATATATATATATATATATATATATATATATATATATATATATATATATATATATATATATATATATCAAATAACTGAGCAAAACCCCGTTATTTCTGTGGAATAATAGTCAACATATCAGGAAATATCAGTCCAGATTCTGCACAATCTTTTATTTACTAATCTATGGTGAACTCTCAGCCCCGCTCCAGCGGGAGGGGGAGAGACACAGATCTCGTCAAATCTGACGAAGTTCAGTAGGTAATCATTAAACACAAAAAGCCACGCAAAAATCAGCGCTCCTGGTTTTATACATGGGTAAGAAGGCAGTCATATTGCATTCCTTGTATTCCTACGCCTCATCACAAATAATTTAATACTCATCGAAAAACGTTTAATTCTTCCTTATATGGAAGTGAAAGATCTTAAAATAACTCTTCTTTTGAAACATTAATCTAATTATAATTTATTGGCATGTTTACAGCCTTGAATTCCCAAAATACAATATCTGTACTCTAATTTTTAACTAAGACATTTTATGAAAATGAATATGTTTCAATGCTTTTATTAATACAAAAGTAATTTTATAACTTTTGTATTACATATATATATATAAATATATATATATATATATATATATATATATATATATATATATATATATATATATATATATATATATATATATATATATATATATATATATACATTAAAATAATGTTTGAAAAAATTCTAAATGAATAAGAATACGGTGTATTCGGGATTCTAATTTCAGTTTTCTCTTTTTGTTTCAAATGGAAAATTTTTTTATCAATTTTACATAAATTTACAATTCATTTCGTTTTCAAACCTTGTGATGCACCGTCAGAATTTTCAAAATCTAGTCATTAATATTATGAGAGTTTGAAAGGAAATGTTTATTGTTTTTAAAACTACTTATATTTAGGTTTCTGATTGCGTTACTTCCTGTTACGTTGGACATGAAATTTCAGTTCTTAGTCAGTACCTTCTAGAAGATAGAAGGTCTCAGTTAGGATCAATTTAGTAGTTCGATGTAACGAACATAAACTGCGCAGTGGAGGAAATAAATGAGATATCATTACTTTTGGACTATTGAAGGATCAAATTTCTTGTTTATGGTAATACGTGCTGAGGCCATCTATCTTCTTGGAGGTATTTTGCCAGCTTGAGAACATTTTAAAAGAACTGAAAATGTATTGTACGCAATTATAAAATTCGTTTATCCAAAGATAATCCATGCAAAAAATAAATTTTTCATTTAAGATTATTTATCATTATTATCATGTTATTTATCATTTTATTTTTATTATTTTATTTAATAATAGTCGAAAAAATTTTGAATTGTAAGGCATACATTTTTTTACACCAGTTTAAAGAATGTAGATTTTAAATATCTCTAACATGCAGGGCTCGAAGTTTTCGATCATTTTCCTGACCAAACTATTGGGACTATATATTTCCCAGATTGCGTCTACTCTCTGTATTTCTTGGGTCACATGTCCAAACCCGTCGAAAAAAAAGGTATGTTTATTCAGATGTAGATGTAGATGTAGATGTAGTTAATTTACGTCGCACTAGAGCTGCTCAATGGGCTATTGGCGACGGTCTGGGAAACATCCCTGAGGATGATCCGAAGACATGCCATCACAATTTTGATCCTCTGCAGAGGGGATGGCACCCCTGCTTCGGTAGCCCAACGACCTGCACGCGAAGTCGAGCACTTTACGGTAGAACAGTTTAGCGAGGACCAATACCGCACACCCTCGGTTCCTACGCAGACTGATCCAAGTGGTCACCCACCCGCACACTGACCGCAGCCAGTGATGCTTGACTTCGGTGATCTGCTGGGAACCGTGTCTTAACGATCAGTCCACTGCGGGACGTATGTTTATTCAGAGAAAATAAGTTGGGTCTGATTTCACATTTTGTCACATTTTTTATTTTTTTAATATTTTTTTATAACCGTCGTTGAACAACCGACCCAATTTTATGGGTCTACGACTACTAATGTTCAGCTCCGTAGCCTCGTAATTTTGAACCCAATCCAGAAGACAAGGGAACTTCTGAATCGAGTATTGGGAGAAATTTGCCTTCGTGAAGGACTTTTTGAAGGAGCTAACCCGCATTTGTGTTACATGGAGAGGAAGACCACGAGAACCTCCCACGGTTAGCCTGACGGCAAGGGGACTCTAACCCATGATCCGTCTTCACACTGAGGATATTTCCCGTCAGCAATGTAATCGGTGCAAGCCGGATGCGGAACTCCTTTCAATTGGGATTTGAACCCGGTTCGCTTCATTGGAAGGCGAACGCTCCATCCCCTGAGACATCACGGCTCAACTTGTCATATTTGAGATCACTCTCTGGAATAATTAAGGTTGAGTCGTATTACGTAAAAACATGATCATTAAAAAAAATCAAGAGTTTTTCAGGTGTCGCATTCGATATTCATCCATTTATCACTAATAAATGGAAAAACGACGCAAAGTAGTTAAAGATTTTAAAACAATTTTTCCAAATTGGTTAACGTCGTTACAATTAAGTTTCGATTCTTAAAGAAATATTTTCCACAATATTAACTAAATATTCCTTAAAGAAAATATTTTTTAAAGAAATATTTACCACAATAATAAAATTTAGAATAAATTATTTCATTTTGCAAATGAAATAATATTTTTAAATACATTTCAAAAAACATCTAAATTATTATTTTTTTTTTATAGTTTTCACCATTTATTTATGTAAATTTGTTCACTTCATTGAAATTATTCATAAAAAAAAATATAGAAAACGAAATTTAAAAAAAAAAAAAAACGTTTAAGTTGTATTTTTGATATCAGTTAAAACCCTTATAATTCGACAACAAAATAATCGTTGCTGTTATTCGCTTGAAAAATATGATTTTCATTATTCAAACATTGCTTTCTACAAATGGCAAAATGTTTCATAACATAAAATTACATTTTACTATTCCTTGAGTTTCTGCAGACTTAGTTACCATCTCAGGATAAGTTTCCTTGAAATGTGATTTTTTTACTCTGCATCAAAATCATTTTAGCTTTATAGAGCTACGCTGGATTTTTTTACTAAGAATCAATTCCCAAACTCCAAGGGAAGCGGACATATGCCAAAGTTGCGTAAAACATTGATTAAATAATTCCCGAATTGAAATCGAACTTTGCTTTTAGTTTGTTTGAAAAATGTTCTGCTAGAAATGTTTTCTTAAACTCTACGTAATTTTTATACTATTCGGAAAATTGGCTGTTAATTTATACGGCCAGCTTCATTCTTTTTGTGAAAATCCCAGCCCATTGTAATAAATGACAGCAAAAGGAGTAGAGTTGACACTAAATTTTTACAGTTACCTCTTTTCTCTGACAAAAAGCTGTTCTTGTAGTTCATTTACGTCACACTAGAGCTGCACAATGGGCTATTGGCGACGGTCTGGAAACATCCCTGAGGATGATCCGAAGACATGCCATCACAATTTTGATCCTCTGCAGAGGGGATGGCATCCCCGCTTCGGTAGCTTGACTAACTGCAAGCGAAGTCGAGCACTTTACGGTAGTACAGTTTAACGAGGACCAATACCGCACACCCTCGGTCCATACGCAGACTGATCCAAGTGGTCACCCACCCGCACACTGACCGCAGCCAGTGTTGCTTGACTTCGGTCATCTGCAGGGAACCGTGTCTTAACGATCAGTCCACTGCGGAATTCTGACAAAAAGCGTAGATCCCGTAATTTAACGAAATTACCATAATTTAATCCATATTGACCCATAATTTAACAAATTAGTGGTATTAATCATTAATTTAAAAGTTTTTTAGAACTGGCTTACTAACTTAATTCTGGGCTTACACCCTCATTCATGGTGGCTGCAGCATCAGATTGCGGAGACAAAGGTACCAGTTTCGAACCTAGCTGGTTGCAAAGAATGTTTTTCTGGCAAGCATTTTGCGTTAGTAAAGGCAGAGGATAAGCGCGACAGATGGCAGCACATCCTCTATCACTCTCACATGACTACTTCGCTTTGTTCTGCGGCTCCTGGATCTCAAACAGCGTCAAGATTCAAACTGAAGATAACTTTTACGAGGATATCTTTAATTTACGGTTAGTGACTATATATTTTACAAGAAAAAATGTATGAATAGACCTGCATTTTTATGGCCGGGATAGCTTTACAGCCATACAATTATTTTTACGGTCAATGACTGGAACACTTCTGGTCGGTCACCAACTGTAATTTAATGGTTTTGGCATATAATTTCTCCGATAACTTTTTAAAAGCTACTTGTATAATTTGCAGAGGAAATCATTAAAAAATAATACATGAATAATTAACACTTATTTTGCATATAATTAATTGTTATTTTTGATAGTTAAGTCTAATTTTAATGGAATAAAAACTTCGAAATTACACCAAGATATAATATATTTTCAATGCACTCTACGCTAACAACACGGTGAAATTTGTAATCGTTTTGTTTCAGCAAATGTTTCCTCTCATCCAATCAGATATTGTCACCCGTCTGTTGTAATTCTCTATGCTAGATTTAGATATAGGGACTATAATTCCTGCCCCTATATAGTGAGTACAGATAGTGCCATTTATTTTTAAAAAGCATGAATTCTGAGAAAAAAAACAACTTTAACTCTATATGATTCGAAGTATTTATCTCGTTTTATAATTTCTTCTGTATATATTTTTCAGTTATTTATATGTTTTTGTATATAATTAGATAATACATAATTTGTGGTTTTCTTCAGCTAACTAATTCATCATATAACTTCCCAAATTAATGTGCTATTTTATTAATTTCTGAAATTAGCTTACCCAATTTTTTTTAATAATTATTTACGAAATAATTTTGCATCTGAAAAAAAAGAGCACGACATATTATGTTTCAATTAAATTTAATTAACTCCTTTGCTCTTTTAAAACAAACTATCACCTTTCAGATAAATGAAACGAATCTTTTGAATTTTTAAAGAGAAACCTTAAAAATTTTAAATTAATCAGGAACAATTTAGCCTTTGAAGTATTTCTACAATTAAAATGCAGATCTCAGTAAAATCATCACCAGTTAATTGCTGGGATTTCAGATTCTCTTAAGAACTTAAAGTAAAATCGCAAAGTTCTAATGATTCAAAGGTGAAAGAAGATTATACAGAGTTTAAAAAGATTGCTTTGAATTTGTAAAGAGTTAGTTGGCGAGGGAGTTTAATTGCATTTCACGGTTACAAAGGAACAAAAGAGAAATTTCATGCAATGCACGATTCGAATTAACGTCTTTTTTTTAAATAAAGAATTTACTACGAAGTGACGTATAAATTACACTTCGTTGAGTGATAATTGATAGAAATTTCTTCGCATACTGAATCTATGTTTTAAAAAAAAATTAATTCCGTGTTTACTTTTTTTCAGTTTGTTACGAGGCGTGCTTTATAAGTTTTCATGCCAACCAAATTCAATATTGAATGTCTAATTGCATCTTTTGAAAGGTTTGATTTGTTTATTGTGTTAATAGGAAGAAAATTTAAATTTTTATTTATTTATTTAATTTTTTAACTTTTTATAATGAACTTTTTGTCCCGCAATGGACTGATCGTTAAGACACGGTTCCCAGCAGATCACGGAAGTCAAGCATCATTGCCTACGATCAGTGTGTGGGTGGATGACCACTTGGATTAGTCTGCATAGGGACCAAGGATATGCGAAATTGGTCCTCGTTTAACTGTTCTACAGTAAAGTGCTCAACTTAGCGTGCAGATCATTGGGCTACCGAAGCAGGGGTGCCATCCCCTCTGCAGAGGATCAAAGTTGTGATGGCATGTCTTCGGATTATCCTCGGGGATGTTTCCCAGACCGTCGCCAATAGCCTATTATGCAGCTCTAATGCGACGTAAATGAACTACAACTACAACAACAACAACAACATAATGAACTTTGAGCCGTGATGGAAAAGGGGATAGAGCTTTCACCTTCCACTGAGTTGTACCGGGTTCGAATCCTAGCGATGGCTGGTCGGTAGGAACTCCGCATCCGGCTTGCACGGACCACAGTGTTGATGTGAAACATCCTCAGTGTTAAACGAATCATGTGTTCGAGTCCTCTTGCCATTAGGCTAACCGTGGAAGGTTTTCGTGGTTTTTCTCTCCATGTAACGCAAATGCGGGTTAGTTCCATCAAAAAGTCCTCCACGAAAGCAAATCTCTCCCAATACTTGATCCAGGAGTATCCTTGTTCTCTGGATCGGGTCCGAAATTACAAGGCTACGGAAATGAACATTAGTTGTTGTAAACCCGATAAATTGGGTAGGCTGTTCAACGACGGTTATAAAAAAAAATAAAATAATGAACTTAATACGAAGTGACGTATAAATTGCACATCTTTGAGTGATGATGGATAGAAATTTCTTCGCATAGTGAATTCTATGTTCCAAAAAAATAATTAATTCAGTGTTTACTTTTTTCAGTTTCTTATGAAGTGCATTTTATAGGTTGTCGTGCCAAATAAATTTAATATTGAATGTCTAATTGTTTGTTTTGAAAGGTAATGAATGCCAAATTGTATGTTTTGAAAGGTAATGAATGTCTAATTATATATCTTGAAAGGTAATGGATGTCTAATTGTATATTTTGAAAGGTAATGAATAACTAATTGTATGTTTTGAAAGTTAATGAATGTCTAATTATATATTTCGAAAGGTAATGAATGTCTAATTGTATATTTTGAAAGATTTGATTTGTTTATTGTGTTGATGGAATTAAATTTTAAAATGCTTTATTTTTAAAAAGAATAACAATTAAAATAGTTTGGAATAAGATTTATCTGAAATGAAAAAAAAAAATATCATATATACACTATGGTCATTGCTGTTAATGCATAGTTTTGCAATCTTAGTAAAAATTTCGGTAAAAAAAGTGTGTATTTTATAGCATACTGCTGTACAATAAAAAAATCAACAAGTATTAAATTACTATAAAATTACGATATAAAATTTTACGGTAAAAATGGATTTTACGAATGATATACCTAAAGTGCTGGTACTTTATTTTGTAATTTGATTCGGGATTTTTCACAGCGTATAGATTTCGAAGTTTTTGGCAATAATATTTAGAATATTTCTATTTGCTTTAATCGGGAAAGGCTGTTTTTTTCTTATTCCAATTACTCAGGCAATTAGAATTAGGCCAAATGCGCCCTGCATCTTTTTTTCTACTGTACTTGGAAACGCAGTACTTTTCTTTATTCCCACTAACGTTCTTTTAAGTAGAATCAGAATCTGTTTAGCAACATCGTAGAATATCTAATTGTACCCAGAACACCTAGAGATCGTTCATTTATTTGCCAGATCTCGGAAATCAGTGTTATCCTTATTCCAACTAGAATTCTTGATAGTAGAATTTAGCCACCTACGAATTACATATTTATTTGCTTGGGCTAGGATGATCAACAACAAAAATCAAGCGACAAAAAAAAATGGAAAATTGAGATTTTTATATATTTGACATTTTTGTACACTAAGCTAACAAGTTGCAAATATTTTCTTTCAGAAATAAATTTATTTTTATTAGTTTTTTGAAATTTTATTTTCACGTTTATAGTGTTACCAAAGTGAAGAAAATAGTTGTCACGCAGCTTTCAACGAAATGAATTGAGAAGTGCTTACGTTGCTTTTTCGATTGCTTGGCAGTATAAAGGGATAAAACTTTTATTTAATAAAGAGAAAAATAAAAATGTATTTAAATATAAGGCAAATGATATGCAAGAAAATGTGCTTTGTAGCAGGTTGAAAACAGCAGCTAGTATTGCCTTTTTGAAGTCGTTTTCATTCATTTGTTGATGTATATTCCAGTTGTCTTTATTCATTTTTATACTAAAGAAGATAAACATATGTATCCAAATAATCAATTATTTTGAAAGATACAGATTGGATCAACAATTAAAAGAATATTTTTTTTGTTAATTCATTTTTTATACTAACGCCACTGGGCAGAGCAACAAATGATAATACATGAATAAATAATTGGAAGTACTTTATCTTCATTAATTGTGTCGGGATGTGTCTTTCAGTTGTGTGGATGATTTCGTAGTGTTGTTCAGTATTTATTAATTGATCAATTTCTTTTACTTTTTTCGCCTGCTCGTAGAACAGATATTCAACTAGTTCATAATAAATATAACAAAAAGCGTATAGAGAAAATGTGTTATGCACCTTATTGCACTTCCTTTCATTTGTAGATAATATGAAAATTGCAGTTTCGGGGATTAAGAAGTTTTTTCTTAATGATATAAAATTTCATTTGCTTCAAAGAATATGAAGAGGGTGACATGCTTTCAACATTCAAAAATAAAGGCATATTTTTAAGGCTCACCGAACATGGATGAAGGACAAAAGTGATTTGAAACATGAAACGTAAGATTGTCAATGAATAAATGAAAAATAACGGGGGAAAACAAAACTAGAAAGAACATCGGTGGCCAAGATTAAAAGAGAAAATGAAAACAAAGTTAAAAAATAAACAAACTAAAAAACCATAGTGGTCAAGAGAGTCTAATCAGTGTAAAATGCATTTCAGCCGGGCTATGGAGAGGTGATGAGGAGCTCATGGCGTTAACAAGAAACTCGTAATATATATGAATGAAATGAGATTCCAGGGCATCCAGAAGAGTTGATGTGACTGGGGTAAAAAGAAATTTGGAAGTTTCGGAAATGAATTTATGCCCAAGATTCCAACAATGTGCGGCAAGAGATGATTTATAAAATTTTTAACAACGGATATATCGGCAGTGTTTCTCGAGTTTATATTTTAAAGCACGTCTGTTTTGTTCGATGTAGTCAGTATCGATGAGATCTTTCAATGATTTAAATTTATTTTTTTCGTCTTGTGACTTTTGAGAATGAGTGCCTAGTTTTTAGCGTTCGTAATGTGCCTACTTTTATAACCCACTACATGTTTTTTTGAAGGCAAAAAAACTTTATATCATTAAGTATATTTTTTTGCCTCCTTTCCTTCATTTAAATAAGTCGTTTCTTTAAATTATCAAAAATAATATAATTAATAATATTATAAACATACATTAAGTTTGAAAATACTTGAAAAACGTGTAAACGAAAAACAAAATACGTATTTTTAACGCATCTAAAAAGTCTAATATGGCTCGCCTAAACTATTCTTAATTTAATTCTAGTTAAAAGACGGAGAATAGTAAAGTGATTCTCGAAAAGGGAATTTTCATTATAAAAGCAATTCCTTACCATTTAAGCTATCTAAATGAGAAGTTTTAATTAAGTAGACGTGAACTACTAAATTAAGGAGAATGAATGCATTGTATATAATTTAAAAGAGTCTTATCTGGTGTGTAGCCAGGTTAGTTATACAATTTCTTTCCGAACAGTAGAAAGATTATTGTTCCAAACCTCGCTTTTGTATCTTGACATTACCAGCATTCATTACTTCTCATGGGAGTAGCAGTAATTGCAATTTCACGTCCAATTGGATACCGAAGCATGTTAAAAGGTGCAATTACTATTGATTATTTTTCATGACTGCATCCAATCATTTACTAGTCTATTGCACGAGTAAAGCTTTGACACATCAGACATTTATCTGTCCTTTTGTAATGTAAATGTACATGTTAGGCAGTTTATTAAGACATGTATTCGAGTTAAAATTTGTAGTAATGCTGGAATCCATAGACGACGGGGGCAAAATTTTTATTTTTCGAAAACTGGTAGTCTATTTTAAGTTTTATACAGACATTTATGCATGAATATACATTCATATAAAAAAATAAATATGCTTATCTACACTGTAAAAAATTTCGAGCTGTGTTGCACCAAACATTGGTATTCATTTGCTGGCTACATAAAGTCGTGCTCTGTTTTACCATATATTCGTGCTTTCACTAGCTCCGAACAACGAGAGAAGGTTGCACCTAAAATCGGAATTTTGAAAGAGCCTAAGAGCGGCGAAGGGTTGCACCAAGAATACGTGCTTTGAAGGGAACTAAAAATGGAGGAAGGTTGCGCCATGATTTGGTATTTTTGAAGGGAACTAAAAGCGAGGAAGGTTGCACTATTATTAGGCATTTTTAAAGTGCAAAAAAACAGGGTAAGGTTGCACCATTATTAAATATTTTTAAAGCGCCAGAAAGCAGAGAAAGATAACATTATTATTAAATATTTATTAAAAAAAGAGTAGATAATTTAAATCAAATTATAATTTAATTATTTAAATATATAAAAATTAAAAAAGCTATTTCTATTTTAGATGTATTATTTAATATATATATATATATATATATATATATATATATATATATATATATATATATATATATATATATATATATATATATATATATATATATATATATATATATATATATATATATTACATAACACATCTAAAATAAAAATAGTTTTATTAATTTTTATATATTTAAATAATTAAATTATAATTTGATTTAAATTATCTTCTCTTTTTTTTTATAAATATTTATTAATTATGCTAACTTTATCTGCTTTTTAGCGCTTTAAAAATACTTTCCTCCATATAAAAACTTTTTCTTTCTTCAAATTGATATATGTAAAATTTGAATTATTTTTTTCATTTCATTTAAGGCACAAACATATGCTATAGAGTTAATACTGCTAATGTTTTAAAGAGAAAATAAAAAAGAATTTTAATTTTAGGCTGAATCAAATTCTTATTATTATGTATTTTGAAATTATTTTATTGTTTAAAAATGAAAATATTACTTTCACAAATAAAAATTTATATAAAAAAGAAGACAAATATTGTATTGATCAACCCCCAATCTCTAATTAAGGAAACACTCCAATATTAAGTACATTGACGTATGGAAATATTAAATTTGAAGTAAATTAAGAAATATAAAAATAATGAAATAACTCGAATTATTAACAAAAAATATACAGATCAATATTTAAACGTAATTTATTCATTTACAATCACTTTGATATTTGTATACATGAACAGAATGTAATAATTTTTAAGCAAAATCTTAAAATTTAAATATATTATACTTTTTATACATATCACAGCATTCATTAAAAAAATAAAAAATATTCACTCAAAAATATTGTAGATAGTATGTTTTTGTTACTAAGAGAGTGCATTCAATTCAAACTTATTTTAAATGTACAGTAATTTAAAATAAAAATTATGTTATGCTTAGAGTTTTGAAATTTGGGATCATCTGAAAATAATTTTCTATATTTTAATAAGATACTAAATTTCTTGATATATTCAGCTTTATCTGAATTAGAATCAACAATATAGCTAAATTACTTTTTTAAAGCATAATTTACTACTTGATAAAAAGAGTAAAATTTCACACAGTTTGGAAAAAATTACTGTAATTTTTTTTTACAAATTTGTAAATGATTGTGAGTATTTGAGAAAGAACATTATTTTTATTATATATTCACTATTATAGATTTTCTGGTGCCATGGCTTTAACTATATGACATTTTTCAGTGATTGTAAAAAACACAACAAGATTTAAAAAGATTCCCCACAAATAAAATTTTGGAGCCTATTTACAAAAGAATAATTGTTTTTCCATACACAGGTTCTCCATTCTCAAAACTTGAAACAATACACATTCCTTGTTTGTAAGCTGTTCTTGAAACTAGTACTTTTCAAGTGTGAAAAAACTGTTTATAACCTTCTGGAATTCTGGTAATTTTGGCAGAATATATATTTTTATCAATAGGTTCGGCACTGGGTATAACAATATTTTTTCCTGTGTCTCTTTCTCAATTAAAATCATTGAAGTTGTTGGTGCCTTTGTGCTAATGAAAGAAGATTAAAAATAATGTAATTTATGCTACTAAAATGTACAGAAGAAACAAAATTTGAATCCTTACTTTCTTAAAACATAGAAAGATCAATCAAAGCAAGTAATATTTTAATTACTATTTTTAAAATACAATATAAAAAAATTGAGTAATTGTAGTTCTCATGTAAAAAAATGTTAAAACATTTCACTACCTAAAAAAAATTTCGAGACCAAGTATTTATAGGGGGGGGGGGAGGGTTTTTTATCTTAAGCCTCCTTTCACCCACAAAGCTCCCGGAAAGGAAAGAAAGATATTGATATTTTAAAATATTATTATTATTATTATTATATTTGTTAAAATGCGCTAAAGCACCAAAATAGAATTTATTCACTTGAGAAATTGTAAATTCAATTTTGTGCAGAGCGTACCAGTAAAAAATTTGCTGAAGGAACTGTTAACAGTTAAAATAATAAATGAACAAATTGATCATCACTTCTATAGATAAAAGAGTTCGTGTTGAGTCTAAGAGGGTGGAATCTGGCAACTGATTAACATACAAGGAGTATTCATGTGGATAGTATTAAAACTCCACATGTATTCTATTTGTGAAGATTGCCTTTTTAACTAAAGGTTTTTTGTTTTATAGAAGCAAATATATTTCAGAAGAAAAAATTTTACTTTTATAATTAAAATGAAACTTTTCAAAAAAAAAATTACTTAAAAAAGAACAACAACTGTAAATATTATAAAGAATGCGTATGACATTTTTGAGGATCTATGAAAAAGTTCGATTTCATGGTTATGTTGTCTTTTCCCTCCCTCACAAAACACAAATGTGGGCTAAATTAATATACATAAAGCTACAAAAAAATAAAATAAATAAGTAAAAATAAAAAAAATAAAAAAACATAGAAAAATAAGTATCTAAAGCAGAGTATCTATGAGCATCAAAGCATATTTTTTATTTGTATAAAATAAAAATACATATTCATTAACTTTTTAAATACAATACTTTGTTTCATTTAAAAAAAATTTCTCTTAGTTAAAAAATATTAATAATAAAATATATTTTCCAAAAAAAATTATAATAACAAATCAGCTTATTTCTAAACGTTCTAAAACAAATCTTGTTCTTGCTGCTGTTTTGTTCTAAATTAAAGTAAGGTATTGGCGAATTAAAAAAAAAATATCGCTTTGTTTTCTTTAACGCCAATATTACCCACTATGTTTTTCTCCTGCCTCGTGCGCTCAACGAACGTAAAGAGAAATCTAGTTTCCATGACAACGGTTAGTATTAATTTGAGGTGAATAATTCGCATTGAAATTTATGCAGCAAAAGCACTTTAGAAAGTGTACACCAAAATTTGTGTAATTATGTGAGATTACAAACGAAAATGAGCAAAATAAAACATGAAAATCAAAACAAAAGCATAGATATTAATAAAAAGTTTTAATCCTAACAGAAAGCACATACGAATTGTTTTGTTCGGTAGAATGAAATATAAACACAAAGCTAGAACATTTTCACCGGCAGTAAATTTGGCGGAAAGCTATGCTCTTTTTGCCAAATAAACTGTAATTGCACTTTCTGTGGACATAAAATCGTTGTATCTCCTTATTTACTGAAAAAGAGCTAATGTAAATTTTAAAATATTTAACAACGAATACAGTTTCCTAGAAGAAATTTGAAGCTAACACTTTCAGAACAGACAGCAAAATTTTTAAAGTTCATATGAGAGAAATGAACTGTAATTAATGCAAATAATTAAGAAAAGTTTACTTACCTTCAAAAGAAATTGACAATTTCAAAGAAAACTTGCATGACATGATTGCAAGCTTCGACAACAAAATCGGCCATCTTGTCAATAGCTACAAAATAAGTAATCGGTCACGTGCCTGTCATAGTACGAAAGTTTGGTGCAATCGATTGCGCCATAAACGCATTTCTTGATCATATTTTCCAATTTATGGTACAACCTAGATAAAATAATTTTTGATTTATCCAATTTATGGTGCAATAACAAACTTTGCACCAAGTATTGGATAAACATTAACCGAGATTTTTTACAGTGTACGGAAAACTTAAAATAAACGAACAGTTTTCTAAAAATAAAAAGTAACCCACCCCTCATTCTATTCCTATGCTGGAATCACAAAAAAGGAGAAAATTTGGAAAAGAAACCCAAAATCTTAGAAATCAATATCAATCAAATGAATACAAAGCATTTTATTCAAATTTGTTTTGTTTTCTTTCTCATCATATGAGCACATAAAACCATGCTTGTGAGCACATGTTATGAGCACATAAAATCACAAGTGTTGAAACTTTTAGAGGTTTGCCAAACAGGATTTTTAAAAAAAGAATCAATTATGGATCATTGAAAAAGGCAGGATTGAAAAAAAAAAAAAAAACATCTGGGTCGGGATAGCCTGGTCGGTAGGGCGCTGGGCTCATGTCCGAGAGTTCGTGGGAACGAACCCCGCCGGCTGAAGACTCCCCGTGTATTTGGTAACTGATGCACGTGAAATTCTGTCGAGTCGCAAAGTCCTCCATGTTCCCATAACAAATCAATAACTCTGGGGGTACTGGATTGGAGATCGATCGTTCTCTGATTCAGGTAAAAATTACGATCTGTGGATGAATGACTGGATGTATGGGTCCGCCTTATAAACGGGTGTGACGTACGATGTGGCTAAAGTCGGATTCTTGGCCATAGATGGCGCCACTGAAAAACAAGAAACACACTCTCTGCCTTAAATTGTTTGACTTCGCCAAGCAGGCTTGCTAATGTGGTAAGTGGCATTAGAAACAACAACAACAAAAAAAATCATCTTTAAGTGCGCAGCTTCAGAAATTCAATAAGCAGGATTTTTTTTAAAAATCTGTGTTATCAAAAAAAAAAAAAATCATTTGTTTAAAAAAAACAGGTATTTATTAATAGTTGAATTTAAGAACATTCTAAAATAGAATTTACTGGAAATTCGTCCAACGGATATTTTTGTTTATTGACATATTGAAAATTTTGGAAATATTTAAAGCATAAAACTGGAAGATATCAAGATGTGAATATTAATTTACAGATTGCATAGAGAGATACGCTTAAAGTATTAAAATGGAAGTTGACGTAGTAAAAGTGCTTAATTGAGTATTGGGTAAAATAAAAGAAAGAGAATGTGAGATGAACAACATAACTAAATTGTTTTAGAATTCAAAGGAAAATTTCCTCTTCATTATTTCACCACACTTTATTTTCGGTTTCCTTTTTCTTTTGCCCAAAAAAATAGGGCGAAGTATATTCCTTTAAAAATAGTTTTTCTAAGTACAGAAGTGAAATATAGACCTGAAACAAGGTCGAAATTCACATTGGCGTTGGTAAAAGAAGCAGTTAAAGCAAAATAAATAAATAAAAATAAAAAGTAAATAATTAAATAAATCAATAAATAAACGTCACATATGTGATCTCCTTCTTATAGAAAAGATTGCTACAAGAAGTTACATGAATCACGTTAATGATTGAAAAAAAGAAAAAAAAACAAACAAATAAAGGTATATCTATTAAATAATTTCACAGTAACAAGCGAAAAGGAAATGTAAATTCCGAACATGAAGTATATATATATATATTATTTTATAACCGTCGTTGAACAGCCGATCCAATTTTAGGTTTACGACAACTAGTAATTATCTCTGTAGCCTTGTAATTTTGAACCCAATCCAGAAAACAAAGGAATTCCTCGATCAAGCATTGGGAGAAATTTGCCCTCGTGCAGGACCTATTGTTGGAACTAACCCTCATCTACGTTATATGGAGTGGAAAATCTCGAAAGCCTGCTACGGATGTGGCAAGGGCAGTCTAATCCATGATCCGTCTATCACTGAGTATATTTTTTTTTTACGTTAGCATTGCTATCGGTGTAGGGCTAAAGAGAATAGATGGGCTAGTTCACTCCTTTGAAAAAACTCTCGCCGCGCCAAACCTCCGATTTTCGCCTGTGACGTCACAATGGCGCAAAGCTTGCGTTCTTTTACTTCAAGAACGAAGCGTTCAGTCTAGCTAACTTTAACTAATATTGGAGCATTCCTTTTTGTGTCATATTCCAAGACATTTTTTGTTTCCTACAATGATTTTTCTCAGTTTTGAGAAGTGAATTACAAAAATTTAAAATTATTTATGAAATGCCAGTTTGTGCGATTGCAACTTACAAAAGTTCTGATAGAAACAAAAAAGGAAAATATATAATTCTCCACGTGTTCCTTTAAAGTAAATGAACAACTATATAAATAATGGCTTAAACATTGCAAACGAAATGACCCAGTTAATATTAAATATGAACAAATATGCAGTAAGCATTTCTTAAAACAAGATTATGAGGATGATATGAGAAACCGTTTCCTTGGATTGTCGATTAGAATGATTTCAAAATTGCTCCAAGTGCTCTCTTATCTAAGGGAGGACTAATTGTTCCTTCAGCAGCCTGGATGGAAGTGTATTAGGAAGTGTGAGAACTTTTTTCAAAGTGTGCATGGGACCGAAAATCAAAAAGTGTCATCAAAGAATTTATAAGTGAATTAGAGGAACGATATCCCGCTGTGAATAAAACAACAATACGCTTATTTTGCATTTCAGAACTTTTATAAGAATTCATCTGATTGAAACTGCCCAGCTACTTCCAAAAAAAAAAAAAAAAAAAAAAAAAAAAAAAAAAAAAAAAAAAAAAAAAAGGCAGACGAAAAAATTTAAAAATGAATAAGTCAAAGAAAATAAAAACTAAAATGAAAAGTAAAGATAATTAATAGTTAAAATTCTCCTAGTTTCATAGCGTAGTTTTTAATGTAGCTATTCTAAATATTTATTATTTATCTCTAATTATAATATAATGATTTTTTAATATTCTTTTAAACTTAAATATCTATAACCAATTGTAAAATTTCTAATATTTTTTAGAACCTAAATTATTATTTTGTTAGAATACCTAGCGTTTAAGGTTGTTACTTCCTAATGATTAAGTATAAACAAATTGCCATTAACAGCATATTTTAGAATCAAGATTCTAAATTCAAAATAACTTTACAAGTTATTGTTTTCGAACAATATGTAGCTAAAAAAGTGTCGATATATGCAATAAATTTTTTTCTTAATAATAAAAGTTAAAACTAAAAATTTTAAAATAAAGTATTTATAGAGTCATTTACGACAACTAGTAAAATATTTTTATTAGTTTAAAATGGTATTTAATTAAACATTTCCGCCAAGAAAATTTCTTAAAACTATGTTTTTGAAAGGAAATAATATGTTAATTGCATAAAGTTTGAAAGCTAATATCAAGAAAAAGTCGAACTTATTTTAACAGAGAGAATTATACAAAGTTTTCATAATATCTTTGCTTGCGATCTCCGAGATCTGTGTGCAGCGTGACGTTATGAGAAGGGAAATCGTAGCTTCAGCTCTAAGAGCGGAAGGAACTAGCCCTTCTATTCTCTTTAGCCCTGTGCAAGCTGAGTGCGGAATTCATATCGACAATCCATCACTGGGACTTGAAACCGGTTCTTTTCATCTGAAGGTGAGAGCCACCATGGCTCTATAGTATATATATATATATATATATATATATATATATATATATATATATATATATATATATATATATATATAGTATTTGTAAAAGCCGTGCCGTTATATATGAAATAATGAAAGAAAATTGCAATTTTATGGAATAAAATAAACATACGATCATTTGACTGAGACCAGCACTTTTATTGAAATCTTGGCAGGTGGGTTCTTGAGATTTTTTATAATTACTGATTCAGTTGCCTGACTATATCTGCCACATTTGGATAACTTAACTAAAATATCATTTCGAATACTGTTTTTTTATTGTTGTTGTATCTTAGTGATATTGGTCCCTCAGTGCATTGATCGTAAAGACACAGTTCCCAGTAGAACACCAAATTCAAGCATCACTGGCTGTCGTCAGTAAGCGGGTGGGTGATCACTTTGATCAGCCTACACGGGGACCGAGGGTGTGTGGTATAGGTTCGCGTTAAACTGTTTTACAGTAAAGTGCTCGACTTCGCATGCAGGTCATCGGGTTAACAAATCAAGGGAGCCATCCCTTCTGCAGAGGATCAAAATTGTGATGGATTTTTCGGATCATCCTCAGGGATGGTTTAAAAACCATGTATTTTAATTTTATTAACCAAAACCATGTTTCTTTTTTAGCCAGAAATTTTATTATCAAACAGTACTGTGATTTAAACATAATTTCTTTCTTCGTGTAATTAAAAGAAAATCTTCTGAATTTAATTTTTAAATAATTTAACAAAATCTCACAAATCCCACATTAAATGTTTGATTAAAACTGATCGCCATAGACCTTATTTATGCTTCTTTTTTAAAAAAAATATTGATATTAATAATCTTTCCGCGTTATGAAAATATTTTAGAACGATTGAGAATTCTTAAATCTTTTTACTTTACATTAAAAAGAAGTTCTTATGGATTTAAATCCACTAACTATTAAAAAACTTTCTTAAAGAGATAAGAACATTTTTATAAAAACCCCTCGGAAACACATTCTTACATTTGCTTGAATTCTTTTTAATAAAAAGTAAGACAAATGTAAAAATAGTGAATATTCCATGGATTAAGAAGCTTATTTTTTGTTAGTAATATTAATATGCAAATTTCTTCAGGCAGAAAATCAAAGTATGACTAGTGACAGACATTGATGTAAAAATAATTCCTTATTTCAAGAATTAATCTTTATGAATAATAAAGAATACGTTCTTAAAGTATTAGTCGTTTAAGTTTTTGAAGAATAAATTTGTGTAAAAAATTTATTTCAATGATTACTTTAAAGTAAGTTGTAAAGAATGAAAAATTAGAATATGTTATTTATTTCATTTATTTAAATACATTTTGTTAATCTTAAATATATATTCGTTACTATATATGTGCGTGAATATTTAATAATTTAACTTTTTCAAGTAATATATTGCTTTGAAGAGAAAAAAAAATATTGGATACATTAAATTACTTATTTATTATAGTCTTTAAACATAAATTCGATAAATTAGGGAGGCACTTTTATATAGCATATATACACTGTGAAAAAAAGCATAGTTAAAACTACCAGACTGGGGTAAACTTTACCATGTTTTTGGCTTGACGGAAATACCAAGAAGCTCGATAATTTTTACCGAAGCGTTTTGATAATGATTTTGATTAAATTAATAATAATTTACGGTTTTATAATGCGTTATAATATTCGGTAATTGTGGTAAAACTCGGTAAGTTTATCGTGATACTCTAGAAAAAAGCGCAAAAACTCTTTATTCAGTTCAATGTATTTTTTAATTTTTGTATTTTTTTAAAACTAAATATGTGATAATAAGAGCTATAGTTTAACGGTTAATGGAACAGAATTTCCATTAACCGTTAACATATGAACGGAAAAATAACCAAATAAATATTGTGAATAAAATCTATTTTGAATTTATAAGCCAGAATTAATTTTTATTTACCAGAAATGTCATTAGCAAACGGTATGGTAATTTTACCATAATTTTTTTCTCTCCATGTAATAATTTAGGAATTGAAGCATGCGTTAAGATAAAGAAAGAAAAAATAATAATTACTTTATTTCAAATATATAAATACAGTTTAGATGAATAAATGGTAATTGTAAATAGAAAAGCATATAAAATAATTTAAGTGTTTTTAAAAGTATATTGTAAAAAGTATATTGTATATTGTATTAGTAATAGTAAAAAAAGCAAAATTTTATTATTTATTTAAACACATTTTAGAGGAATTATAAATGCATTTGTAAAAATAAAGTACAGATTTATTTAAAAAAATACTAGATTTCTTAACTTTAAATTATTAATTTTCGTAACAAACATTAGTTTCTGTTTCAGATCTTTTTTATTTAAAATATGGTAAACTATAATTAATTTCTGTACTTAAAATATATTTTTTAGATTATTAAGATTGAATATAATTACATTACATCAAATTAGTTCTAAGGTGATTTAATTTTTTCGAGTATGCCAAAATTATGAAAATCATAATAAGCTTGGGTTTTGACACAAGCTTAAAAGACTTGATAAGAAAATAAAATAAAGATAAATATTAAACCAGATATTGTAGAAAATAACATCAAAATATTTGCATCATATTTGCCAGCGACAAAATTTGAAAACTTCTGAGTGAACAATTACTTTCAGCTAAAACTATCATACTAAATCTGCAGTATAAATATATTAAGTTATTTTCTAAAATTACCCCTTGATAATAATATAGCGCCATTACTCTATAAGTTATTGGATTATAAACATTTAATTTTAAACAGAATCTCTAAACTTATTTCCCAAAAATTCTAGAATACAAAACTAAGAATAGATAATAGATATAGAATACATAGATAACTAAGAATGCATTTATATTAAGAGAATATATTATTTACGATAAAAAAGAATATGAATATAAATAAAGTAGAATATGAATATATAATAAAATTTCGTGGAAAATACGTTTCTTCTCATTATATTTCTCAATTACAAAATTTGAATTCATCTAAATTAACAATTATTTTTTGGTAAAACTCTAACTCATAATCTAATGTATAAATATATTAGGTTAGTTTCCAAAATCGCCCCTTGATAATAATCTAATTGCATTACTCTAAAAATTATTGGGTTATTCTCAATATATCTCCGCTTTTAAACAGAAAATCTAAATTAATGACAACTTGTACAGAATGAAACTCGAATAACTAACACTTATTCGGTACTTAAACTTCCAACAGTGCAGATAAATTTTTATTTTGTAAGTGGGCTTTGTTAGTGTAATGGGCTGCCCAATAAATAAAGCAACTCGAGTTCCAAAAGTAATCGATTTCAATCATATCTTACAACGCATTTCGATCCAATTGAAGGAGGAATAATAATTACTTCGAATCCCAAGAGAAGAAATAAATTCGAAGGTAGTTACGGATAACTATCATTATGTTATTCTGGTATTACGAAAAAGAACTTTCATTGGTAATTGGAAAGCGTACAAAACAATCTACTTGTATTATTAATTCTATACATCATTGGCATTTGTTTATTATTTCAGTCCTTGATGATTGTTGCGGAAATGTTCCTTTGTTTTATAACATCAAGCACTTGCCATTACCTTTAGTGGTTCTTTATATTTATTTATGCTCTCAAATATACAATTTTTAAGGGAGTAAGAGCAGTATGATATATCATTTGCCATTTTCAAAGACTTACTTCGTTTTGTTAGAAAGTGTTTGATTGCAAACTGGATATGTTAGAACCGAAAAGCTGTAAGCGCTGTTTTAAATGCTTCTCGAGTGTTTGAAGTAGAATATATTACTATTTTAGCGCCAAAAGGAACTTACGGTCAATCATAATGCTGATCTTATAGCTTGGGAACAATTTTAGTGCGCATATTTCAGCTAGAACGCTGTTTTAATGCATATATTTTAGTTGGAGCATTATTTTAGTGCATATATTTTAGCTAGATGACTATTGAGAGCATTTTTTTAGCTGAAGCATTATTTTAATACGCATATTTTAACTAGAGCACTATTTTAGTGGCCATATTTTGGTTGAAGGATTATTTTGGTGCAAAAATTTTAGCTAGAGGACTATTTTAGCTCATATTTTTTACCTGGAGCACTATTTAACTACGCATATTTTAGCTAGAACATTATTTGAGTCGACGCAGTATTTTAGTGATATATTTTAGCTACAGGATAATATTTGATCATATATTTTTTAGCTGGAGCACTATTTAACTACGCATATTTTAGCTAGAACATTATTTTAGTGATATATTTTGGCTACAGGACAATTTTTGATCATATTTTTTAGCTGGAGCGCTATTTAACTACGTATATTTGAGCTAGAACATTATTTTAGTCGACGCATTATTTTAGTGATATATTTTAGCTACAGGACAATTTTTTATCATATTTTTTAGCTGGAGCACTATTTAACTACGCATATTATAGCTAGAACATTATTTTAGTCGACGCATTATTTTAGTGATATATTTTAGCTACAGGACAATTTTTTATCATATTTTTTAACTGGAGCACTTTTTTAATACGTATAGTTTAGCTGGAGCACTATTTAACTACGCATATTTGAACTAGAACATTATTTTAGTCGACGCATTATTTTAGTGATATATTTTAGCTACAGGACAATTTTTGATCATATTTTTTAGCTGGAGCACTTTTTTAATACGTATAGTTTAGCTGGAGCACTATTTTAGTGCACATAATCTAAAACAGAATTGAAAAATAAAAAAAGTGAAAATAAGAAAAGCGAAACAAAAAATGAAAAATAAAAAAAAAAGGTGAAAAAAGAACAAAACTAGATAAACCACAGTAGTAGAGATAAGCTGATAAAAGCAAAATGCCTTTCCACCTGCGAAGGAGCGGTAGTGAGGAACTAATGTCGTTAATAAGCGCATTGGTATTCTTTATGTATGAAATGTTCTTTCACGTTTCTGAATGTTCTTCCATGTTTATGTATGTTCTTCCACCCTTTCAAGATCAGCTAATATGATAGGGGTTGAAATATTTTTGCCATTTTTAAAACTCTAAAAATTCCAATAATGTGAGACAATAGATGATTAATCCTATTCTTGATAACAAAAATATCTAACGTGTTTTAGTCTTAATTTTAAAATACGCCTGGTTTCTCAGATATAGTCAATACTAATAGGATCTTTAAGTAATTAAAATTCATTTTGTTCGTTTGATAAGTCTTGAGAATGAGCGCCTATTTTTGAACGCGCAAAATATGTTAACTTTTATTTCCATCTTCCTATTTTTTGAAGCAAGTAAAATTTTAGACCATTAAGTACATCTTTTCGGTTCAGATTCATGGAAATTTTAATTTAAAGAAGTTACTTTTTGAATTTATTATAAAATATTATGATGAATAATATAAAAATTCTTTAATTCTGAGAATACTAGAAAAAAAGTGTAAACTAAATAAATTAATATGTTTTTTTAATGCATTTTATAGTCGTGTATGGCTTGCCTGAACTATTCTTAATTTAAATCTAAATGACTGACGATGAATCCTAAAATAATTCTCTGAAATAGAATATTCATTATTAAAGAAATTCTTTGTCGTTTAAGCTATCTAAATCATCAGTTTTAAGAGAGTAGACGTAAACTGCTAAATTAAGAAGAATGAATGCATTTTAAATTAAAGGAGTTTTACCTGGTGTACAGCCAGGTTAGTAATACGGTTTTCATAGGACCAGTTGAAAGAATAATTATTGTTCTAAACCTCGCTTTTGTATCTTGACATTACCAGCATTCATTACTTCTCATGGAAGTAACAGTAATTGCAGTTTCACGTCCAGTTGGATACCGAAGCATGTTAAAAGTGGCAATTACTATTGATTATTTTTCATGACTGCATCTAATCGTTAACTAGTCTATTACACGAGTAAAGTTTTGAAAAATCAGATACTTATCTGTCTTTTTGTAATTGTAAATGTACATGTTAGGCAGTTGATTGAGATATGTATTTTAGTTTAAAGTTGTAGGGATGGTTTTATATACATCACAAAATCAAAAAATTTAGAAATCTATAAGAAATGATTTCAAAACATTTCAATTCAATCATCCTGTATTTTTATCACGTGAACATAGAAAACGGGAGTTTTGCAGCTTTCAGAATTTTACCAAACAAGGCTTAAAGATGTCATTTTCAATTGTGCAGCTTTAAAAATTCAATCAGAAGGATTTTTTTTAAAAAAGAAAATCAATATTAAGCAATATAATATATATCCGTTATATTTTCATGAACAATTGAATCTCATCGAAACTATTTTTAAGATCATACATCATAAACAACAGATGTTTATCTCTAGACATATTATATATGATTAACTATATGATGTAATATTTGCCATTCTCAAAGATCTACTTCGTTTATTTTTAGAACGTTTTTAATTGCAAATAGGATAAGTTAAAGGTGAAAAGCTGAACGCATTGTTTTAAATATTTCTGGATCACTTGAAGTAGAACATACTACTCTTTTAGTACCAAAAAGAACTTATGATCAATCAAAATGTTGATCTTATTTTAGCTGGAGCACTATTTTAGTGCATATGTTTCAGCTGAAGTACTATTTTAGTGCATAGAATTTAGCTGAAGTACTATTTTAGTGCATATATTTTATCTGAAGTACTATTTTAGTGCATAGATTTTAGCTGAAGTACTATTTTAGTGCATATATTTTAGCTGGAGCAATATTTTAGTACATATAATTTTGCTGGAGCAATATTTTAGTTCATATATTTTAACTTAATCAATAATTTAGTGCTCACATTTTAGCTGGAGCAATATTTTAGTTCACAAAATTTAGTTGGAATACTATTATAGTTCCTTTAATTTAGCTTGAGCACTATTTTAATGCATATATTTTAGTTCAAGCACTATTTTAGTGGACACAATTTAGCTGGAATACTATTTTAGTAAATAAAATTTAGTTACAGTACTATTCTAGTATATATATTTTAGCTGGAGCACTTTTTTAGTGCTCATTATTTAGCAGACGCGCTATTTCAGTGCACATATTTTTGCTCGAGCACTATGTTAGCTAGAAAAACATGTTTCAAACTTTTCCTGTTAAAGACGATTTTATATGTTAACAAAATTTACTGTTCAAAGAAATTTGGTCATCTTTATGACTAGATGAAGTTCTCAAATGTAAATTGGAGCTGTGGTTTAGATGGCAATTCATGTCACAATCATTTTCCAAATGATGCTCCTTCAATCACCATCCCTAATTACATATTTTTTCTACTTAAAGAATGAACAGCAAAAGAACTGAAGGGAAGCGAAATATAAAATAAAAGGATATTAAAGAAATATTTTTTTCAAATAGATTGAAAAGAGGAAACTAAATTTTTTTTCCTTTAAACGTATTATGACAGTTAAAAAATATGGTCAAAACTATCAGAATATGGTAAAATGTATCATATTTTGACTCTAAGTGAACACAAAAAAGCGGTAATTTTAACTGAAGCACTTGAATTTTCATAAAATTAACGATAAAATATGATCTTATAAAGTGTGATAAAATTTGATAAATGGGGTTAAATATAGTAATTATATCATGATACCTTAGAGTATGGCATAAAAATAATTTATTCGATTAAAATACCGTATATTTTGGTTTTAATAACCAGAATTATGGCATTCTTTACCAGAAATGTCATTACCATACAGTACGGTAATTTCACTGGATTTTATTCCCCGTAAAAAGACGTAAGGCATGTTACTTTTGTGATAAACTACTATCACAAACGAAATCTTCCTCTACGTTTTTCAAAAGTGATGCGTTTTACATATTAAGTCTGATAAAATAGTATTATATTCCTCTTTTTAGCCTATTTAAGAAAAGAATTTTTTGAACTTTTTATTATAAGTATTATGAAACATTTCTTTTCAAAATAATCTAAATCCCCATTTAATTACTTTAAAAATTAACAATTTTGTTTGTCGAGTTTCATATTAATCCAGTGTTTTATACAAGCTTCAATAAATTAAATTTATTGCAACAAATATCTGGTTTCTTTACGGGTAGATAAAATTCTGGTAAAATTACCGTTCTGAATGGTAATGGCTTTCTGGTAAAAAGAGAGTATTCTGGCTAGTAAAACTAAAGCATATGGTATTTAAACCATTAATATGATAATTGTTCCGTTCATATGGTAAACGTTTATTGAGAATTCTGATATTTAAAATTATATTTCTTATTATCACACATTTAGTAGGAAATTTAAAAAAACTGAAAAAGCAAATTTAACCGAATAAATGGATTTGCTTTTGGGTGTCATGATTGTTTACCTGTAAAATATTTTTGCATTCTTAATTTATCTTTATTTATTTACCAACCTTTATTAGTATTCTCTGCTAGTATTGCGCTTGTTATATTGATTATTATTCAAACTTATAGGAGGAAAATCAAAAACAACGTTTTTACTGCTACAAAGTACTGCTGTGATATTAACTCGCAATGTAACATTTTATGTAAACATATTTATAAAGGTTTTGAAATTTATCTGCCAATTTGCAAAAATTAAACATCAAATAAGTTATATTTGATTTTATTATTATAAAAGCAAAGCATCATTAGGAGTTAAATTTTCGCACTTTTTCAAAATATTTCTTTTAGTGAAAAAAATTTAATATGTAGTTCAAGTAACCAAAAATTAAATAAGAATATAAGAAAAACACTCAACTGTAGATTAAGTTGCAATGGTAAAAATAGAAGGATTTAAATTTTATCTGGATAGAATCAGGAACCGAATTTGTGAAATCAAATCTTTGATAATACAATAATAAAATATTATGAAATTCTTTAACTGAATACTTTTTAATTTGGTTGCAACAATTCTTTTTAATTAAGAAATAAAAAAATATGTGTAGCTACCAGTGGTCTGGTTAGCAAAATAAACAAGGTATTCTACTAAACTAATATTTAAAGAGTATTTCCAGTATTCGAAAATTAAATAGGAATATAAAAAAAACCACACTACTGAAGATTATGTTGCAATGGTAAAAGAAGTAAATTTAAATTTAATCTGGATAGAATCAAGAACCGAATTTGTGAAATCAAATCTTTGATAATACAATAATAAAACATTATAAAATTCTTTAACTGAATATTTTTTAATTTGGTTGCAACAATCTGTCTAATTAAGAAATAAAAAAAATATGTGTAGCAACCTGTGGGCTGGTTAGCAAAATGAACAAGGTATTCTATTAAACTAATATTTAATGAGTATTTCAAGTAAGCGAAAATTAAATAGGAATTAAAAAACACAAAAGTGTAGATTAATTTGCAATGGTAAAAGGAGTAGATTTAAATTTAATCCGGATAGAATCAAGAACCGGATTCGTGAAATCAAATCTCTGATGATATAATAATAAAACATTATAAAATTCTTTAACTGGAAATTTTTTAATTTGGTTGCAACAATCTCTCTAATTAAGAAATAAAAAAAATATGTGTAGCAACCTGTGGGCTGGTTAGCAAAATGAACAAGGTATTCTACTAAACTAATATTTAATGAGTATTTCAAGTAAGCGAAAATTAAATAGCAATTAAAAAACACAAAAGTGTAGATTAATTTGCATTGGTAAAAAGTGTAGATTTAAATTTAATCTGGATAGAATCAAGAACCGGTTTCGTGAAATCAAATCTCTGATAATACAATAATAAAACATTATAAAATTCTTTAACTGAATATTTTTTAATTTGGTTGCAACAATCTCTCTAATTAAGAAATAAAAAAAATATGTGTAGCAACCTGTGGGCTGGTTAGCAAAATGAACAAGGTATTCTACTAAACTAATATTTAATGTGTATTTCAAGTAAGCGAAAATTAAATAGGAATTAAAAAACACAAAAGTGTAGATTAATTTGCAATGGTAAAAGGAGTAGATTAAAATTTAATCTGGATAGAATCAAGAACCGAATTTGTGAAATCAAATCTTTGATAATACAATAATAAAACATTATAAAATTCTTTAACTGAATATTTTTTACTTTGGTTGCAACAATCTCTCTAATTAAAAAATAAAAAAAATATGTGTAGCAACCTGTGGGCTGGTTAGCAAAATGAACAAGGTATTCTATTAAACTAATATTTAATGAGTATTTCAAGTAAGCGAAAATTAAATAGGAATTAAAAAACACAAAAGTGTAGATTAATTTGCAATGGTAAAAGGAGTAGATTTAAATTTAATCCGGATAGAATCAAGAACCGGATTCGTGAAATCAAATCTCTGATGATATAATAATAAAACATTATAAAATTCTTTAACTGGAAATTTTTTAATTTGGTTGCAACAATCTCTCTAATTAAGAAATAAAAAAAATATGTGTAGCAACCTGTGGGCTGGTTAGCAAAATGAACAAGGTATTCTACTAAACTAATATTTAATGAGTATTTCAAGTAAGCGAAAATTAAATAGCAATTAAAAAACACAAAAGTGTAGATTAATTTGCATTGGTAAAAAGTGTAGATTTAAATTTAATCTGGATAGAATCAAGAACCGGTTTCGTGAAATCAAATCTTTGATAATACAATAATAAAACATTATAAAATTCTTTAACTGAATATTTTTTAATTTGGTTGCAACAATCTGTCTAATTAAGAAATAAAAAAAATATGTGTAGCAACCTGTGGGCTGGTTAGCAAAATGAACAAGGTATTCTATTAAACTAATATTTAATGAGTATTTCAAGTAAGCGAAAATTAAATAGGAATTAAAAAACACAAAAGTGTAGATTAATTTGCAATGGTAAAAGGAGTAGATTAAAATTTAATCTGGATAGAATCAAGAACCGAATTTGTGAAATCAAATCTTTGATAATACAATAATAAAACATTATAAAATTCTTTAACTGAATATTTTTTACTTTGGTTGCAACAATCTCTCTAATTAAAAAATAAAAAAAATATGTGTAGCAACCTGTGGGCTGGTTAGCAAAATGAACAAGGTATTCTATTAAACTAATATTTAATGAGTATTTCAAGTAAGCGAAAATTAAATAGGAATTAAAAAACACAAAAGTGTAGATTAATTTGCAATGGTTAAAGGAGTAGATTTAAATTTAATCCGGATAGAATCAAGAACCGAATTTGTGAAATCAAATCTTTGATAATACAATAATAAAACATTATAAAATTCTTTAACTGAATATTTTTTAATTTGGTTGCAACAATCTGTCTAATTAAGAAATAAAAAAAATATGTGTAGCAACCTGTGGGCTGGTTAGCAAAATGAACAAGGTATTCTATTAAACTAATATTTAATGTGTATTTCAAGTAAGCGAAAATTAAATAAGAATTAAAAAACACAAAAGTGTAGATTAATTTGCAATGGTAAAAGGAGTAGATTAAAATTTAATCTGGATAGAATCAAGAACCGAATTTGCGAAATCAAATCTTTGATAATACAATAATAAAACATTATAAAATTCTTTAACTGAATATTTTTTACTTTGGTTGCAACAATCTCTCTAATTAAAAAATTAAAAAAATATGTGTAGCAACCTGTGGGCTGGTTAGCAAAATGAACAAGGTATTCTATTAAACTAATATTTAATGAGTATTTCAAGTAAGCGAAAATTAAATAGGAATTAAAAAACACAAAAGTGTAGATTAATTTGCAATGGTAAAAGGAGTAGATTTAAATTTAATCCGGATAGAATCAAGAACCGAATTTGTGAAATCAAATCTTTGATAATACAATAATAAAACATTATAAAATTCTTTAACTGAATATTTTTTAATTTGGTTGCAACAATCTGTCTAATTAAGAAATAAAAAAAATATGTGTAGCAACCTGTGGGCTGGTTAGCAAAATGAACAAGGTATTCTATTAAACTAATATTTAATGAGTATTTCAAGTAAGCGAAAATTAAATAGGAATTAAAAAACACAAAAGTGTAGATTAATTTGCAATGGTAAAAGGAGTAGATTTAAATTTAATCCGGATAGAATCAAGAACCGGATTCGTGAAATCAAATTTCTGATGATATAATAATAAAACATTATAAAATTCTTTAACTGGAAATTTTTTAATTTGGTTGCAACAATCTCTCTAATTAAGAAATAAAAAAAATATGTGTAGCAACCTGTGGGCTGGTTAGCAAAATGAACAAGGTATTCTACTAAACTAATATTTAATGAGTATTTCAAGTAAGCGAAAATTAAATAGCAATTAAAAAACACAAAAGTGTAGATTAATTTGCATTGGTAAAAAGTGTAGATTTAAATTTAATCTGGATAGAATCAAGAACCGGTTTCGTGAAATCAAATCTCTGATAATACAATAATAAAACATTATAAAATTCTTTAACTGAATATTTTTTAATTAGGTTGCAACAATCTCTCTAATTAAGAAATAAAAAAAATATGTGTAGCAACCTGTGGGCTGGTTAGCAAAATGAACAAGGTATTCTACTAAACTAATATTTAATGTGTATTTCAAGTAAGCGAAAATTAAATAGGAATTAAAAAACACAAAAGTGTAGATTAATTTGCAATGGTAAAAGGAGTAGATTAAAATTTAATCTGGATAGAATCAAGAACCGAATTTGTGAAATCAAATCTTTGATAATACAATAATAAAACATTATAAAATTCTTTAACTGAATATTTTTTACTTTGGTTGCAACAATCTCTCTAATTAAAAAATAAAAAAAAATATGTGTAGCAACCTGTGGGCTGGTTAGCAAAATGAACAAGGTATTCTACTAAACTAATATTTAATGAGTATTTCAAGTAAGCGAAAATTAAATATCAATTAAAAAACACAAAAGTGTAGATTAATTTGCATTGGTAAAAAGTGTAGATTTAAATTTAATCTGGATAGAATCAAGAACCGGTTTCGTGAAATCAAATCTCTGATAATACAATAATAAAACATTATAAAATTCTTTAACTGAATATTTTTTAATTTGGTTGCAACAATCTCTCTAATTAAGAAATAAAAAAAATATGTGTAGCAACCTGTGGGCTGGTTAGCAAAATGAACAAGGTATTCTACTAAACTAATATTTAATGTGTATTTCAAGTAAGCGAAAATTAAATAGGAATTAAAAAACACAAAAGTGTAGATTAATTTGCAATGGTAAAAGGAGTAGATTTAAATTTAATCTGGATAGAATCAAGAACCGAATTTGTGAAATCAAATCTTTGATAATACAATAATAAAACATTATAAAATTCTTTAACTGAATATTTTTTACTTTGGTTGCAACAATCTCTCTAATTAAAAAATAAAAAAAATATGTGTAGCAACCTGTGGGCTGGTTAGCAAAATGAACAAGGTATTCTATTAAACTAATATTTAATGAGTATTTCAAGTAAGCGAAAATTAAATAGGAATTAAAAAACACAAAAGTGTAGATTAATTTGCAATGGTTAAAGGAGTAGATTTAAATTTAATCCGGATAGAATCAAGAACCGAATTTGTGAAATCAAATCTTTGATAATACAATAATAAAACATTATAAAATTCTTTAACTGAATATTTTTTAATTTGGTTGCAACAATCTGTCTAATTAAGAAATAAAAAAAATATGTGTAGCAACCTGTGGGCTGGTTAGCAAAATGAACAAGGTATTCTATTAAACTAATATTTAATGTGTATTTCAAGTAAGCGAAAATTAAATAAGAATTAAAAAACACAAAAGTGTAGATTAATTTGCAATGGTAAAAGGAGTAGATTAAAATTTAATCTGGATAGAATCAAGAACCGAATTTGCGAAATCAAATCTTTGATAATACAATAATAAAACATTATAAAATTCTTTAACTGAATATTTTTTACTTTGGTTGCAACAATCTCTCTAATTAAAAAATTAAAAAAATATGTGTAGCAACCTGTGGGCTGGTTAGCAAAATGAACAAGGTATTCTATTAAACTAATATTTAATGAGTATTTCAAGTAAGCGAAAATTAAATAGGAATTAAAAAACACAAAAGTGTAGATTAATTTGCAATGGTAAAAGGAGTAGATTTAAATTTAATCCGGATAGAATCAAGAACCGAATTTGTGAAATCAAATCTTTGATAATACAATAATAAAACATTATAAAATTCTTTAACTGAATATTTTTTAATTTGGTTGCAACAATCTGTCTAATTAAGAAATAAAAAAAATATGTGTAGCAACCTGTGGGCTGGTTAGCAAAATGAACAAGGTATTCTATTAAACTAATATTTAATGAGTATTTCAAGTAAGCGAAAATTAAATAGGAATTAAAAAACACAAAAGTGTAGATTAATTTGCAATGGTAAAAGGAGTAGATTTAAATTTAATCCGGATAGAATCAAGAACCGGATTCGTGAAATCAAATTTCTGATGATATAATAATAAAACATTATAAAATTCTTTAACTGGAAATTTTTTAATTTGGTTGCAACAATCTCTCTAATTAAGAAATAAAAAAAATATGTGTAGCAACCTGTGGGCTGGTTAGCAAAATGAACAAGGTATTCTACTAAACTAATATTTAATGAGTATTTCAAGTAAGCGAAAATTAAATAGCAATTAAAAAACACAAAAGTGTAGATTAATTTGCATTGGTAAAAAGTGTAGATTTAAATTTAATCTGGATAGAATCAAGAACCGGTTTCGTGAAATCAAATCTCTGATAATACAATAATAAAACATTATAAAATTCTTTAACTGAATATTTTTTAATTAGGTTGCAACAATCTCTCTAATTAAGAAATAAAAAAAATATGTGTAGCAACCTGTGGGCTGGTTAGCAAAATGAACAAGGTATTCTACTAAACTAATATTTAATGTGTATTTCAAGTAAGCGAAAATTAAATAGGAATTAAAAAACACAAAAGTGTAGATTAATTTGCAATGGTAAAAGGAGTAGATTAAAATTTAATCTGGATAGAATCAAGAACCGAATTTGTGAAATCAAATCTTTGATAATACAATAATAAAACATTATAA
This sequence comes from Parasteatoda lunata, assembly GCA_949128135.1. Classification (NCBI taxonomy): domain Eukaryota; kingdom Metazoa; phylum Arthropoda; class Arachnida; order Araneae; family Theridiidae; genus Parasteatoda; species Parasteatoda lunata. The sequence continues at coordinate 42,430,289 of OX421974.1, forward strand.
AATTCTTTAACTGAATATTTTTTACTTTGGTTGCAACAATCTCTCTAATTAAAAAATAAAAAAAAATATGTGTAGCAACCTGTGGGCTGGTTAGCAAAATGAACAAGGTATTCTACTAAACTAATATTTAATGAGTATTTCAAGTAAGCGAAAATTAAATATCAATTAAAAAACACAAAAGTGTAGATTAATTTGCATTGGTAAAAAGTGTAGATTTAAATTTAATCTGGATAGAATCAAGAACCGGTTTCGTGAAATCAAATCTCTGATAATACAATAATAAAACATTATAAAATTCTTTAACTGAATATTTTTTAATTTGGTTGCAACAATCTCTCTAATTAAGAAATAAAAAAAATATGTGTAGCAACCTGTGGGCTGGTTAGCAAAATGAACAAGGTATTCTACTAAACTAATATTTAATGTGTATTTCAAGTAAGCGAAAATTAAATAGGAATTAAAAAACACAAAAGTGTAGATTAATTTGCAATGGTAAAAGGAGTAGATTTAAATTTAATCTGGATAGAATCAAGAACCGAATTTGTGAAATCAAATCTTTGATAATACAATAATAAAACATTATAAAATTCTTTAACTGAATATTTTTTAATTTGGTTGCAACAATCTCTCTAATTAAAAAATAAACAAATATGTGTAGCAACCTGTGGGCTGGTTAGCAAAATGAACGAGGTATTCTACTAAACTAATATTTAATGAGTATTTCAAGTAAGCGAACATTAAATAGGAATTAAAAAACACAAAAATGTAGATTAATTTGCAATGGTAAAAGGAGTAGATTTAAATTTAATCTGGATAGAATCAAGAACCGAATTTGTGAAATCAAATCTTTGATAATACAATAATAAAACATTATAAAATTCTTTTACTGAATATTTTTTACTTTGGTTGCAACAATCTCTCTAATTAAAAAATAAAAAAAATATGTGTAGCAACCTGTGGGCTGGTTAGCAAAATGAACAAGGTATTCTACTAAACTAATATTTAATGTGTATTTCAAGTAAGCGAAAATTAAATAGGAATTAAAAAACACAAAAGTGTAGATTAATTTGCAATGGTAAAAGGAGTAGATTTAAATTTAATCTGGATAGAATCAAGAACCGAATTTGTGAAATCAAATCTTTGATAATACAATAATAAAACATTATAAAATTCTTTAACTGAATATTTTTTAATTTGGTTGCAACAATCTCTCTAATTAAGAAATAACAAAAAATATGTGTAGCAACCTGTGGGCTGGTTAGCAAAATGAACGAGGTATTCTACTAAACTAATATTTAATGAGTATTTCAAGTAAGCGAAAATTAAATAGGAATTAAAAAACACAAAGATGTAGATTAATTTGCAATGGTAAAAGGAGTAGATTTAAATTTAATCTGGATAGAATCAAGAACCGAATTTGTGAAATCAAATCTTTGATAATACAATAATAAAACATTATAAAATTCTTTAACTGAATATTTTTTAATTTGGTTGCAACAATCTGTCTAATTAAGAAATAAAAAAAATATGTGTAGCAACCTGTGGGCTGGTTAGCAAAATGAACAAGGTATTCTACTAATCTAATATTTAATGAGTATTTCAAGTAAGCGAAAATTAAATAGGAATTAAAAAACACAAAAGTGTAGATTAATTTGCAATGGTAAAAGGAGTAGATTTAAATTTAATCTGGATAGAATCAAGAACCGAATTTGTGAAATCAAATCTTTGATAATACAATAATAAAACATTATAAAATTCTTTAACTGAATATTTTTTAATTTGGTTGCAACAATCTGTCTAATTAAGAAATAAAAAAAATATGTGTAGCAACCTGTGGGCTGGTTAGCAAAATGAACAAGGTATTCTACTAAACTAATATTTAATGAGTATTTCAAGAAAGCGAAAATTAAATAGGAATTAAAAAACACAAAAGTGTAGATTAATTTGCAATGGTAAAAAGAGTAGATTTAAATTTAATCTGGATAGAATCAAGAACCGAATTTGTGAAATCAAATCTTTGATAATACAATAATAAAACATTATAAAATTCTTTAACTGAATATTTTTTAATTTGGTTGCAACAATCTCTTTAATTAAGAAATAAAAAAAATATGTGTACCAACCTGTGGGCTGGTTAGCAAAATGAACAAGGTATTCTACTAAACTAATATTTAATGAGTATTTCAAGTAACCGAAAATTAAATAGGAATTAAAAAACACAAAAGTGTAGATTAATTTGCAATGGTAAAAGGAGTAGATTCAAATTTTATCTGGATCGAACCAAGAACCGGATTCGTGAAATCAACTCTCTTATAATACAGTAATAAAACATTCTCAAATTCTTTAACTGAATACTTTTTAATTTGGTTACAACAATCTCTTTACTTGCGGAATTTAAAAAAATGATTGTGCCAATCAGTAGGCTTATAAACAAAACAAACAAGGTATTGTACTAAATAAAATGGGCGAACTATGTATATTAACTCAAATTTCATATTAATCTTAAGCGAACGTCATAGAATCCATTTTTGTAGTGCTTTATAATATTCTCTGTATTCTCAGTTCCTCTGATCTCTTTCACTAGATAGTAGCTTTGTGTTGCCTATGTTTTGATATATACGATGGACTTGGGGATTGTGCACATAATCTTGGAGATGGATTCGTATGCCTTAGGGGTTTCTTTACATAATCACCAAGGCGTAGGTCCACCTGCTCCCCGTGATTCAAGATGGTGCAACTATCCTTTCCAATCTTGAAGTTTAAACTTTAATCCAAGAGCTCCACTTTAATTAAGGAAGTGTGCTTATCCATTGTATAAATATCTTGATCTCGTCTTGAATGAAAGCTTGTATTTAAGAAAATTTGTTATCTGTGTTTGGTCGCATGTTTAAAATGAAACACTGGAAATTTGTAAACGAAATCCTGTTTTATCATAAGTTCTAATCAGGACTTCGGAGTGAGAGTCGCAGAAAATTTTGTAGAAACTTAAACATTTGTTTGACAGAAATCCGGATAAAAGAATAAGAAAATCAGGTTAAAAAAAATGAAGTTTTTGATCTCATAAAAAATACTTAGATATATATGTGGACAAAAATAATACTCAAATGAATATTGGGGAAATTTAAATTATATCTTAACTCAATTGAACTATGTTAGCTATGTTTGATTAAGATGAAATATCGCGGAAAAGTATATAAATTATAAAATAAAATTTTTAGCAAATTATAAAAGTTAATCAAAAATATACTGAGATAGTACCTACACAAATGGTACACGGAGAAAAAAAATCTGACAAATTTACCGTACTCTTCGGTAATGATATTTCTGGTAAATTAAGGTAAGGAACTGCTGATCCACCTTCAGGTGTATGCATATCTGATAAAAAAACATCATAATTCTGGTTAATGAAACCAAAATGCACGGTAAACAAACCGTTTATTTGTTAATTTTTCCGTTCATATAGTAACGGTTTGCCGTAAATTCTAATATTCAAAGTTATAGTTCTTATTACCACATATTTAATAAAAAAATAAAAATCTGAAAAGTAAATTTAACCGAAAAAATTATTTTTATGCCATACTTTAAGGTATCATGACAAAATTACCGAATTTCTCTGCATTTACCAAATTTTATCACACATTATAAAAACCAAATTTTATTTTTAATCTAACCTCCGTAAAAATTACCGAGTGTTTTGGTTTTATAAAAAAGACCGAAAACACGGTAAATTTTACCATATTCTGGTAATTTTGACCTTAATTTTTTTCTCAGTGTAATTTTTTCCTAGTTCTATAATGTTCCCTAAAGAATCTTTTTGTATTTTGAAGCATATCTTGAAGTATGCATTTCCTTTCATAATTTTGTACAATTTAAAATTTTTAGGCAAATATATTTATTAAAATTTATTTCCTCAGCTCTTAAGTTGTTATATGAAATGAAATTTTAAATAAAATAACTTTAATTCCAATCTCGGGTATACACTGAGTATAGTCCTAACTACCAGAATATGGTAAAATGTACTGCTTTTATGGCACTATGGGGACATCAAAAAACTCGGTAATTTTTACCGAAGCGCTTTTGGAGTTGAATTTGATAAAGTTAATAATAAATTACGGGTTTATAATGTATTATAAAATCAGGTAAATGTGGTAAAATTTAGTAATTTTACCTTGGTATCTTAGAGCCTGGCATGGAAACCATTTATTCTGGTAAATTAACTTTTCAGTTTTGTATTTTTATTAAATGTGCGGTAATCAGAGTTATAATTTTGAAAACCTCATAACGGTAAACCATTATCATATGAATGAAAAAATTACCAAATTATTGGTTTAAATACCGCATATTTTGGCTTTTATTATCAGATTTATGAATTTTTTTCCCCGAGAGAAATATCAATAACATGCAGTACTGTAATTTTACGAGAATTTATCCCATTGTATGAAATGAAATTGATATTTACATTGTAATAATATTAATAATTTTCGAAAATAAAGTGAAAATTGGTGAGCGTCAGTAGCTTGCGATTTCCTAGAAAAGTTTTGAATCAAAGTTGAATTTTTCACAGTTACTCAGCTGCAATTCTAGTTCATAAAAAACGCATAACTAAACGCATAAAAAACGCATAATTTTACGAATAATAACCCCCTTAAAACTTTATTGTGTCCTTTACCCTTTCGATTTCTATTAGAATAATCTTCCTTACTGAACATTTGTTTGAGAAAATATTTAGAACAGATTTTAAATTATATAATAATGCTTAAAATATTCCTTTTGCAGTAAATATCAACCACATATTTGAAAATGTAAATGGACTAGGAAAGCTCTCTTTGAAGATTTTGATTAGGAATTTGAAAGGTCGCAATTCATTGGATCGCAATTCATTGGATCATTATTCATTGGATCGTAATTCATTGGATCGTAATTTCAGATTCCGTTTCAAATAATGGCATTTACTTAATGAATGACAAAAGACGTGTCAATTTCAGATTTCGAGACGAGGTTAACGATACGAAGCTAACAAGAAACTGATTTATCTTTCGATTTTCATGGATTAAGGACTATAATGATTGCAAAGTATAACTTGCATCTCTATTGCTGATTTACGTTTTTCTTTAATTTAAAATTGTGATTAATTGTTTGTTTTCCGCATAAATGACTTTTTTTTAATCCAAAACAAAATAAAGAGTCATGATTAAACATGATACACTGTAAAAATTTTTGGTTTACCATTTTTAGTATTGAGGTAAATTAAAAATATTTTTAAGAACACATCTCTAGTTATCATGCAAAGAGATCATATAAAATTTTCAAAATTATAATTACTTGGAAAAACTAGTGTGAATAGATTACTAAAAATGTTCTCGTTTTTGAAACGAAATACTTTTGAAATGAAGCCATAAGTTGAATCTCATGTGTATAAAAAGATATATTTTATGCATACAAAATAGTAAATACATAGTAAATATGTAGTTATATAAAGTAAATATATAGTAAATATACAGTTATACGAGTAAATATATATAGTGAAAAATAGTAAATATATAGTTATATATAGTAAATATACATAATGAATGAATAAATAAATGAAAACGTAAATGAAAAAGGAGACTACATGCACTGTAAAATATTTTAGTTAACCTCAACACCAAAAACTGTAGAAAGAGAATATAATGACATTCGGTTCATAAAGTCTAACGTAGTAAAGTTCGTTAATAACATTAAGAACACGTTTGCCTACTTTTCCCAAAATCATCTCTGACACAATAAAACCTTCTACTAATATTATATTTTGAATATTTTTTTTAAAATCTAATATTAGTAGTTCCTTAAAACCAATGCCGATTTCAGATATTTTTGCACTTATCCTCCTAAAGTATTTAAAGAAAAAGGTATGGTTAAAACTATCTGTATATATATAGTAAGTATATATATAGTAAATAGTCTAATAACTATCTGTATATATATAGTAATATAGTAAAACATTCCGTGTTTCTAGCTCTAAGGGAAGATTAAAAAGATCGGTATTTTTTCCTGAAATGATTTAGTAAAGATTGTGGTAAAATTAACAGCAAAATGTGATTTAATAACTTGTGATAAAATTTGGTAATTTTATCACGATACCTTAAAGCATAAAAACTATTTATTCGGTAAAATTTTATTTTTACTTTTATACTTTTAACCAAATGCGTGGTAATAAGCATAGTTTTGAAAACCAGAATTTTCAGTAAACCATTAACACAAGAACGGAAAAATTGCCAAATAAGTAGTTTAAATACCGTATATTTTCGTTTTATCAACCAGAATTATGGTTTTATTTACCTGAAATGTTGTTACTATACAGTAGTGTAATTTTACTACAATTTTTTCCCTATGAATTATCACACACTTACCTAAAGTCAGCTATTTATTAAATTTTGCATCAGTTCATGAACTGCAATATTAAAAATAAATTATCTTAAATAACGCGAACTAATTTTTAGCAATTTATGAAGCTTTAAAAATGCAAGTTATCATAAAAATGCAAAGTTTATCATAAAGAATATCTATACACCTTAAACATGAAATATATTAGCACGAATTAGCTGTTTATTGAATTATTCACTTACAAAGAGAAGTGCTTTTAATATGATGGTATAATTTTAGCGTGGGAATGAAAGAGGGGTTTACACTTTCAATTAAAAGGTATTCAAGCGGAATATTTGGAGAGTATTATCAAGAAATGTTTTAAATATTAATATGGAATCCTGTTTTAATTTAATATAAATGTATGCGAAAAGGATTATTATTATTAATATATTCAAATGACTTTAAAGTGCACAATTATCAAAGGCATTTGTAAAGTTCGAGCTGACTACTAATACAGTTAATTCCAATGCGCGAATGGTTTCAAATTACAAAATTAAGAAAGAGTTAGTAAAATCAATACTTACAAGCACAGTTAAGTGCAATTGCAATTTGAGATAAAATAGTCTATGAGTTTTGCAGAGCTTTTTGAGCATGCATTGAAGTGATAATACTTTATAAATCTAGTCAAAGAATGAAAGTGATTTAGACAAATTCAGAAAAAGAAAAATCAAGTAAATAACATTTAAAATGATAAATCAAAATGGAAATGCGCTAAAAGCAGCTAAAACCAAATTTGTCTTATTTTAATTTGGAATGTCAGAAACACAATTCTATCAGAAAACGAAGAATATTTTAAGATATGTGTGTTAGCAAAACAGCACTTCATCAGGGGACACACTGTCTGCCAACACACAGGAGCATTTCTGCCATTAGTGGAAATACCAAAAACTGACTGTGCCCCGAGGCCCCATAATGGATAAACAAATAAGAAAAAGCAATTAGAAAAATTTATTTGTAAATGCAATGAAAAATTAATGACATACAAACACAATTTAAAAGTACACAGAGTATGATTTAATAATGAAACGCCCACATATCAGAAAAATAATAAAGTTACAGTTAGAATAACCAAATCAAAATAAAATATAAATTGCCAAATCATTAAGAAAACTTTAGAAATAAATCTAGTGCTGACACTTTTTGAAAATCATAAAAAATAAAGCAAAAAACATTCAATGAGTATAAAATTCTAAGAAAGAGCTGCCATCTATATGCTTCGGGAACAATTTAACTCCTAAAACTTGAAAAACTCCTAAATTTCACCGCATAGGCCTATTTAAGCAGGCTTGAACATCGGCCGAATTATTTGAACGCCTTTAAAATATTTTGAATTAAAATTTTTTAATTACAGTAATTAAACGAAAAATTACTATTCTCTAATGCAATTTTGAAATTCCCGCAACTGAAAGAAAATCTGCTGTATTATTTCGAGTAAATTTAAACCTAATAATTTTACCAATCAAAATATTCTTAAAAATCTAAAAATTAAGATTGGAATTAAAATGTGTTAAACTAATGACATTAAACTTAAAATCTCTTCTTTTATCGTATAATCCAATAAAAATTTTTGTTATAAAGTTCAATATTAAAACCTAAAAAATTTCTATCTCGCCATTTTCATCTTAATTAGTCTTTACTAAATTAAGTTCTCTAGGATAAATATGTTTAATTAAATCAAAATCATAACAATCAATTTCTAAAGTTTTCTTAATGATTTGGCAATTTATATTTTGTTTTGATTAGGTTATTCTAACTGTAACTTTCTCTTTATTTATTGTTCTTATATGTGGGCGTTTCATTATTAGGCTTTACTCTATGTACTTTTAAGTTGTGTTTGTATACCATAAATGTTTCGTTGCATTTACATTTCAGTTTTTCTAATTGCTTTTTCTTATTTGTTTATCCATTAAGGGGCCTCGGGGCACAGTCAGTTTTTGGTATTTCCAATAATGGCAGTAATGCTCCTGTGTGTTGGCAGACAGTGTGTCCCCTGATGAAGTGCTGTTTTGCTAACACACATATCTTAAAATATTCTTCGTTTTCTGATATAATTGTGTTTCTGACTTTCCAAATACATTATAAATATAATGATAAAAGTCAAAATTGGTATAATCGTATTAATAATTAATATTAAAAGCATAAAATTAATGTTAATATTATTTAAGTGTAGATTTCAATATATTATATTCAAAAATACATTGAATATTTTATGCATTATATAAAACATTTAAAAGAAGAATTATAAGGAGTTTATTCGAATGACTTCAGAATCCAAAAATATCAAATGATTTTGAAAAACTCAAAAATAATAGGTCAAATTCTTTCGTATAAAGCCAGTTGAGTACAATTGTAATTTGAGATGAAACTGTATAAGGCATTGCTAAAGCTTCTAGATTTTAAATATATTTTTTTAGAAACCTTTAGCATATCGATATATTATTTATCGAAGTAATAAATATAAAAATTTGATATAATTCCATAATGCAGGTAAAAAAAAATTCTGGTATAATTACAGTACTGTAAAGACATTTCTGATATAAAACATATTTTTGATAGTAAAACTAAAATCTAACTATAATAGTAACTCCGGTATTAAAATCACTTATACGGTAATGGTTTATCGGTATTTATGGTTTTCAAAATTGTAGTTCTTATTGCGACACATTTAGAAAAAACACAAAACTAAAAAATAAATTTACCCGAAAAAATGGTTTTTATGTCATGCTCTTAGAAATCATGATAAAATAACCAAATTTTACCAATATTAACCACATTTTATCAAATATTTTATAACTATGTTTTATTATTTATTTTACCAAAATCATTCCGAAAGCGCTTCGGAAAAAACCACCATACTTTTGTGTTCTCATAGAACAAAAATTGCGATAAATTTTACCATATTCTGGTAGTCTTGACCATATTATTTAGAGTTGAAAGCTGAATAAATTATCAGCAATAGAGGCATAAACACTAGCGTTAACATTCGTTAAATTTAGATTTTAATAATAGATTAAATATTCAGTTTTTTGAATATAAAATAATTGTTTTCAATTTTCGTAACAGAAATATGTCTAAAAAGGTAGTTAGGATTTGGACACAAATAACTCGACTCTTTTTCGTGTCATTCTGAAGACTATCATTGGGTTATTAAGCATAGTTTTCTTTGGTTCATTCATGTCAAATCAATGCCACTATATTGAACTGTGGTGACTGAAGGGATAGAGTGTTCGCCTCAAAATGAAGTGAACCGAGTTCGAATCACTGCGAAGGCTGAGGACGATACGAATTCCGCCCGAGGTTTGCACCGATCAGAGTGCTGGTGCAAAATATCCCCAGTGGCAACAGACAGATCATGGATTAGAGTTTCCTTGCCATCAGGTTAAATGTGGAGGTATTCGAGGTTGTCCTCTCCATGTAACACAAATACGAATTAGTTCAATCAAAAAGTCCTCCACAAAGACAAATTTATCTCAACAAGTGATCCAGTAGTTCCCTTGTCTTCTGGATTGGGTTCAAAATTACAAGACTAAGGAGCTGAACATTAGAAGTCGTAAACACAAATTTGTTTTTTTCTTTTTCCCCTCATTAACGCGCTTTATGCAACTTCTTATAGAAATCCTTTTTATAAAAAGGTGATCGCATATGGGACGTTTATTTACTAATTTATTAATTTATATATTTATTTTGCTTTCACAGCTTCTTTTACCAACGCCAATGTGAATTTTGACCTTGATTCCCGTCTGTACTTAAAAAATTTATTTTTAAAATAATAAAATTTTGCACTATTTTTCGGAAAAAAAAAATTTGTGTTGAAATAATGAAGAAAAAAAAATTTCTTTGAATTATAAAGCAATTTAGTGGTGATGTTCATCCCACATTCTCCCTGTTTTATATTACCAAATACTCAATTAAGCACTTTTACTTCGTTATCTTCCATTTTAAACCCTTAAACGTATCTATGCAAGCTATACATACTTTTTACTTGCCTAAAAACTGTGAAATTTATTGTTATTTTCAGATATAATTTGTAAGTTTATTATTAATTAAAAACATACCATTCTTGATATATTTCCACTATTATAAATCACTGTTTTTCACTTAATAATAATAGTAATTACTGTTTATGGTTGAGAGTTGATAGTTTACTTCTAAAATATTATTGTTTCATCGCTCCAGAATTTATGTTTATAATAGAATTTCTAAATTTTGTATTTAGTTTTTTTTTTATCCATTTCCATCCAATGATTCATTCACAATTCAGATAATCTATTTGTGATAATCCATAATTATTTTTATTTAAATAAGTTATTTTTAAATATTAATAAATCAAAAAGTTTTTTTAAATAATTACTAATTAAATATTAACTAATAAATATTACTAAATAAATATTACTAATTAACATTAAATATTAATAATAACTAATTTATTTTAGTATTAATTAAATTACATATCTCAATCTACAAAAACAACTAGCAAAAATTCCAACTTTAATGCTCATTTAGAAATATAGATATATATATATTCAAATATTCTCTCTAAAACTTTCGGAACTTTTCTCATTTAATATTGTGGTAAATTTTTCTGTTTTACTTGTTTTAGAATTTTCTCATAATCTTTCCCAGTTCATCTCTTTAAAAACCCGAATAAATAAATAAAGTGAAAGCAAATATAAATATATATTTTCCTTTTGAAAAGAAATTGAAATGAAAAGCTCAATTTCTGAAGTTTTCTTTTTCTTTCTCAAATTCTTCTTCTTTTCGTGCAAACTTTCATCAAATTAAATAACCAAAAGGCATGTGAAAGCCACAAAGATGTAAAGAAATTTTTTTAAAACAAATAAGAAAAAGGAATCTTATTTGAGAAAATTTCGATTTCAATAAAAATATATAGTTGTAACCATCCAAATGATTCGTACGAACTAAAATAGCTTTTGTGGTTAAGATATTTCTAAGCTGTCTGTTTTGTTTCCGTCTGTGTATATATATATATATATATATATATATATATATATATATATATATATATATATATATATATATATATATATATATATATATATATATATATATATATATATATATATATATATATATATATATATATATATATATAATTATATATTTAAGTGAGGAAGAGAGTAAAAGCCCATACAGTTGCCGAATCACTGCTGTTTCAGTTACGCTTTCCTCATTAGTGATACGTTGTATGTCGAGATCGCTTTTCTTTTTTACTTTAAGCATTACTATGCCACCTTTATTAAGCATACATTCTAATCAAAATTTTATATAGATATTAAGGATCATATGTGCAAAGCATCTTTTGTAACTCAAAGGTGTAATTAATTTATCTTTATAGTTGAATTCATTGATGATTCAATGAGTGATTTTTTATGCACTATTATAGGCAGGGCGATTAGTAATAAACACGTATAAAAATTATAATTATAATTATAATTTTGCTTCGTGAAAAAAAATGAGTTCAAAAGATTGTTTAAATTGTTAAGTTCGGATATTAAAATGCAAGCGTAAAAATTATAAAAGAGTAATTGATGAAATTCGACGTATCATAATGGAAACAAGAGGAGATGAAAATAATCTATGGTAATTTTTTTTCCATGATGTGGATAGACGGTACTTTTAGCATTACTTAGAATGCAAATAAGATAAATGATAATAGAGTAATAAAAATACAGCGAATTTTGATTGAAGCAAGAAGGGATTAAAATAATCTAAAATATTTTTCTTTCTGCATGAAATGGATAAGCAGTGCGTTTAGAATTACTTAGAAAACAAAACATGCAAATAATATAAATAATAATAGAATAATAAAAATACAGCGAATTTTGATTGAAGCAAGAAGGGATTAAAATAATCTAAAATATTTTTCTTTCGGCATGAAATGGATAAGCAGTACTTTTAGAATTACTTAGAAAACAAAACATGCAAATAATATAAATAATAATAGAATAATAAAAATACAGCGAATTTTGATTGAAGCAAGAAGGGATTAAAATAATCTAAAATATTTTTCTTTCGGCATGAAATGGATAAGCAGTACTTTTAGCATTACTTAGAAAACAAAACATGCAAATAAGATAAATGATAATAGAGTAATAAAAATACAGCGAATTTTGATTGAAGCAAGAAGGGATTGAAAAATCTAATATATTTTTCTTTCTGCATGAAATGGATGAGCAGTACGTTTAGCATTACTTAGAAAACAAAACATGCAAATAAGATAAATGATAATAGAGTAATAAAATTACAGCGAATTTTGATTGAAGCAAGAAGGGATTAAAATAATCTAAAATATTTTTCTTTCTGCATGAAATGGATAAGCAGTACGTTTAGCATTACTTAGAAAACAAAACATGCAAATAAGATAAATGATAATAGAGTAATAAAAATACAGCGAATTTTGATTGAAGCAAGAAGGGATTAAAATAATGTAAAATATTTTTTTTCCTGCATGAAGTGGATAAGCAGTACGTTTAGCATTGATTATGCAAATAAAGAACATGCAAATGAAATAGAAAACATGCAAATGAGGTAAGCAATAATAGAGACAGAAAACTTAAGCGAATTTTGATTGAAGTAAGAAGGGATTAAGATATTCTAAAGTATATTTTTTTATCTATATTTAGCGGATAGGCAGTACCTTTAGCAGTAATTAGAAAACATGCGATTGAGAAAAACGATGATAGTGTTATCAAAGTACGACGAATTATGATTAAAGCTATAAGGCATTAAAATCATCTAATACAATTTTTTTCCTCCATGAAGAAGATATGCAGTGCTGATATACGTGAACGCGCTTCGGCTTTACTCAGCAAGTAGTCTTGTTTTTATTCGTTTTAATCGTTATTGTTATTACCTCCATTATGATATTTGAGTTTTATAATCTTTGTTATTTTTTCAGACTTCATTAATTAGATTTTTTGCTTGTATTGCGTACTTTTTATTATTAAACCGATAGTTTGCTCAAAAGAAGAAAATAAACTTTTTAAGGAATTGAATAAATACTTTAATGTTGGAATTCTTATATTTTTGAACGCTTAATGTTTTTGGGATTTAAAGTAAAAAAAAAGTATTTTCCTAAATAATTATCGCAATATGTTGTATTATAAATGTTAGGATTCAAAAAAATATTTTAGTATTATGTGATTAGCAAATGGTTATGTTCACATTATGTTTCAAAAAGAGACTAAAATGCGTGCCTGTTTTTTCAAACTGAAAAACATGGAAACTAATTTCTAATCAATAAAAAAAAATATCTTCACCCAGTGAGAGATGCGGGAGAAAATAAAGCAAAACAAAAATCGATAAACATTAGATAAATTTTTTAAAAGATTTGGTTCACACATTTTTTTATAACTCTTTTATTTTATATCATTAGCGATAATCATAAAGGGAAGAAAAATCTTTAATGATTGGTATGTTTTAATGTTTTTATGATTTTATAGTTGTTATTTCTTTAATAGTTTTTCTTAATTGTCGCTGCAGTTTAGAATCATGTTACTAAAACTATTCAGTCATGATTACTGTTTAGGGATTGAATTTAGTTACGCCAAAAATATGTTTAAGATTAAGTTATGTTTTAGTTATGTTTAAGAGTCATGTTACTAAAACTATTCAGTTATGATTAGTGAGAGTTTAGTGATTTAATTTATTTATGCTTAAGAGTAAGTTATACTTTAGTTATGCCGAAGAGTCATGTTACTAAAACCATTCAGTCATGATTAGTGAGAGTTTAGTGATTGAAATTAGTTATGCTTAAGAGTAAGTTATGCTTTAGTTATGTCGAAGAGTCATGTTACTAAGACCATTCAGTCATGATTAGTGAGAGTTTAGTGAATGAATCTAGTTATGTTCAAAATTAATTGATAAATTAATTTAGTGATGAATTAAGTTAGTTATATTGTGGAAACTATGCTGATTTCCAAACAGAAAAATTACGAGGAAATAAAAAATAGAGAAAGAAGGCCAAAAATATGCCTAAAAGGGGTCGGGGAAATTGTATTTAGATGAGAATATCATTCTGAGGAAGTAGAATGTCAGAGAAGAAACATATTGTTAATAATGAAATTTTTTTATATAATTTTCAGCTTGGTTTTCAGAGGAAATAAAATTCTAGTAAAATTACCATACTGCATGGTAATGACATTTCTGGTAAAAAAGACCATAATTCAGGAAACAAAATAAAATTATATGATATTTGAAGCAACGTTTGGTGATTTTTCCGTTCATATTGTAATAGTTTACCGGAAATTCTGATTTTTAAAGTTATAGTACTTATTAGCACGCATTTAGTAAAAAATACAACACTAAAAAGTAAATGTAATCGAATAAACAGATTTTTACAATGATTTAAGGTCCAAATTTTTTAAATTCCAAAATTTTACCACATTTACCATATTATAAAATCATCTCATATTATAAAACAATATTTAATCAAAATCAATACCAAACCAATAAAAAAATTACCGTGCTTTTTGGTGTTCCATAAACATGGTAAATGTTACTATATTCTGGTAGTTTTGATCATTTTTCTCACAGTGTAGTTAGTGTTAACTAATTTACATATTACAGGTCAACTCTTTATTCTTAAAGATTAACACTCAGTTTGTAAAGATCCAACCTTTATATCAAAAGTTATATAGTTCAGAGTCATACTCACTGCTCACTGTACATTTATAATTTAACTATTATTAATAAAAGTATTGAAACTTTTGAAAGTATTGAAACTTTTGAAAGTATTGAAACTTAGTGCAATAGTTTAAAGGTTTTTACAACTCTGAATTCTATTTTTTTGTTTTAATGAATTAAAATTTTGTCTTTTAAGAGATAAGACATTAATATTGATATTTATAGTTACGAAAAAAGAATAAATTACTAACACTAGCACCGATTAAAGGATTGAGATAACGTGAACTTATTGAAATAAAACAAAAAATTATTTGGATTTTAAGTATGATCAGCCGTTGATAAAATAAAATAAAATATCTTTTTTTAAGTGAATATAAAGCAAATTAGTTAAGGCTGAAATTAGAATAGACGAATTAGTAAAAAAAGTGCAAATAAAAATATTTAAAATAATAGATAAACAATTTAAATAAAATAAGTAATTGTAACATTTATAATCTTAGTAGTGATAACGTTAATAATACGAGTAATTGTAACATAATATGAGTAATTGTGACACTTTATAAGTGAAACTGTGACACTACATATGTAAAAAAAATGAATAATACTCAATGATGATTAGATAATCGAGTAAAAGTAATTATTGTAAATCAAAAGATTTCAAATAATAGATAAAAAATTTAAATAAAATAAGTAATTGTAACGTTTATAATGTTAGTAGTGATAACGTTAATAATACGAGTAATTGTAACATAATATGAGTAATTGTGACACTTTATAAGTGAAACTGTGACACTACATATGTAAAAAAAAACGAATAATACTCAATGATGATTAGATAATCGAGTAAAAGTAATTATTGTAAATCAAAAGATTTAAAATAATAGATAAAAAATTTAAATCAAATTAGTAATTGTAACATTTTTAATGTTAGTAGTGACCTTTTTTCAGTAAATATAATGTAAATAAAATTTGAAATTCCTAAAATGAGTAAATGTAATTTGAATAACATGAAAAATTTGTAGCCCGTATTCGTAGAATTCAAAATTTTGTTCACTACACATAAAAAAAATAAACAATGCGCGATGATATAACATGCCATAAACTGAATAAAATGCAAAATTCTTGAAAGTTTGAGCTCAACTTTTTTGTTTTTTTACTGCATAAAAATGAGAAACCGAACACAACGATATATCCTCCCTGAAATTGGGTAAAATGCAAAGCTACTAATATTTGAGCTCACTTTTATTTTTTTAACGTGTGTGTAGATAAAAAGAAACAAGTTTTTCATTGTTTCAAAAAAATGAAACACCGAAATTTCGAATTTAGGTTTTAGAAAAAATATTTCTAGCCTTTGTAAAGAAAAGCTTAACTTTCAAAAATGAAAATCTTCTTATGGCATGTTTGCATATTGTCTCTTTTATCAATGATTCAAAGAATTTTAGAAGCATTGAAAATTTATATCGAAAACCATCGCATTCAGCTTTTCCATTTTAATATTTCTATTTTGCCTTTTGGAAAAAGATAAATTTAAAGCCACACGTCTTTCCGCATCAGTTCCTTTAGTAATAAATAATCGTACATTTTAAAGTCAAGTTTGTTTCGATAAACTAGAAAGTTCTGAATAAAATCTCCGCATTTTAAAATGGCTTAAAACAGGAATGCAGAAACAACTAAAAACAGAAATATGAAATAAAACATCGTAAAAAATCTTGTTCAGATTCGAAAAATAAACTTAGTATGAAACATGTTTAATTCTTTATAAACGTTCAAAAACATTAAAAAATTAAAAAAAGAAGAAAAAAAAATGATATAAACAATTACATGTTCTATTGTTCGATGCTCTATTGTTCTATGTTTTAACTTTTTTTGTAAACTTTTACCTGTAACCCTTTGCTTTATCATATTACATGCCTATTATTATACGTTCAATTTTTCCCCTTTCTATTTTTTATACGTTCCATTGTTCTACGTTACATTGCGTTACGCTCTATCGCTCTATGTTCTATTATTCTATGTTCTATTGTTCTATGTTCTATTGTTCTATGTTCTATTGTTCTATTGTTACATTGTTCTATTGCTCTATGTTCTATTGTTCTATGTTCTATTATTCTATGTTCTATGTTCTATGTTCTATTGTTCTATGTTCTATTGTTCTATTGTTCTATGTTCTATTGTTCTATGTTCTATTGTTCTATGTTCTATGTTCTATTGTTCTATTGTTCTATGTTCTATTGTTCTATGTTCTATGTTCTATTGTTCTATGTTCTATTGTTCTATGTTCTATTGTTCTATGTTCTATTGTTCTATGTTCTATTGTTCTATGTTCTATTGTTCTATGTTCTATTGTTCTATTGCTCTATTGCTCTATTGTTCTATTGTTCTATTGTTATGTGTTCTATTGCTCTATTGTTCTATGTTCTATTGTTCTATTATTTTATATTTTATTATTCTATGGTTCTATTGTTCCATGTTCTACTGTTTTATGCTCTACTGTTCTATGTTCTACAGTTCCATGTTCTACTGTTCTATGCTCAATATTTTCCATGTTCCATTGTTGTTGTAGCTTCAGAAAATTACTAATTGCTAGTTAATTACAATGAAAAAAATATTTCCCCTTTTTAGCAATTTTTGCGCAAATAACAAAATTTCTAAAATTTTGTATCAATAATCTTGTTGAGAAATAGTATTTTTTATTTGCTATAACAATCCTATCAATGAAATCCATAATTTTCTTTTGATTATCATGCATTTTTAGTCGAATTTTCATAATACTTGGCAACTTAAGGAAGTAGAAAATATAGATTTACAATTTTTGTAAATTTCTTACAGTGAGAACAAAAAGTATAGTCAAAACTATCAGAATATGATAAAATTTCCGTTGTTTCTGGCTCCATAGGAATAACAAAAAGCTCGGTAAATTTTACCAAGCTTTAAAAGTATGTAAAAAAATATATTAGTGCTCTATGATCCCGCTAGAAAACATCTTGAAGTTTCTTCAGAAAATCTCTTTCTGATACAGATTTTATTTGAATGTTAATATTAATGTATATTAGTCACACACATTTAAAATTGATAATTATATTATAAATAAATAAAATAGAATATTAAATTCTGCTCTGATTCTTTTAAAAAAATGCTTATTAAGCTAGTTATCTATTACTTCAAAGAACATTAGGCCAAAATTTTTTTAAAATTCAAATACTTAGATTTAGTATTTATATATTTTTAATGGTAATGAGAATTTTTTTTTAAATTGTCACCTTTTTAAGTACAATTTTTTCTGATTTATTTACATTTTTGAAATAAAATGGAATTAATTTTTTAAAACCCATATTTGCTTATTAAGTTTATTAAAATCTGTATTTGCTTATTAAAAAAATGCTTATTTAGCTGGCTATCTAGTACTTCAAAGCACATTAGGCAAAACTATTTCTTGCTATTCAAATATTTAGATTAAGCATTTTTATTTTTTAAATGGTAACGTGATTTTTTTTCAAATTGTCTACTTTTTTACTTTATTTTTTTTATTATTTAAATTTTTGAGATAAAGGGAACTTATTTTTTAAAACTCGTATTTATCTGCAGTTATTGTCTTATGAAATTATATTTTAAGTTTTAGAGAAGCAAATTTATTATTATTTACATTATATAATTTTTAATTGTTATTTTTTAGTTACATAGTCTACTTCATTCAATACATTATATGCTAGATACAGAATTAAACAATGTGAAGCATTAATCAAGTGAAAATTTAATACCCTGAGACAAATAATGGATAATATTAATTCAACCATAGAAAATAAATGCAATACATATCATTGCGCGGAGACAAAAGAAAAATTCTAATTACAATTTCTAATAGAATAAAAGCTTTGAACTCAAAGTAGAGACAGATTTAATTTAAAATGTTAATGGAAAAAATTATTGGAGCAGAATTTTAAATTCGATAGAAAATTAACTCAATCAAATTGAAAACCCTAGGCAATGACCTTTATTTATAACCTTTTTCAGAGAAGATTAAAAGGAAAAAAAGTATGATTTATCATTGATTGAAATTTCTAATTTATGAAATATAATAAAAATATAAATAGTAAAATATAAATCAGTTATTTAAAAATTTAATACTAGTTAAAACATACGTTATTACATATATGTAAAAAATATGCAAAAACATTACATCTAACTTTGGATCTAATGATCCCAGTTTTAATTTCTAAGATGCAATTATTCAAGGGTTAATGTTAAATATGGTGAATGCACTGTAAACAATTCCAGATCAAATTACGGTAAAAAGAGCCGGAACTTAGGGTGTCGGTGCTTTTTGTCATAAAATCCATTTTTACATGAACTTGTTATGGAACAAAAGTATGATATACCATAATTTTTACAGTAATAATTAAGGAGAAATCACTTAATCGCTCTAATTAATTATTACCGTAAAAAATAAGGTAAAATTGGATTTTACGGTAAAAGGGATTTTATGAATGATTCTCTCAAGGTACTTTATACCTTATTTTGATCCGGTATTTGCTCCGGTATTTGTTGTTGTAATTTGTGCTCATGATATTTTAAGTTACAAAATCAGAAGCGAAAACGCACGTCTTTTTTCGAATGATTAGGATTTTTAAAAACTAAAATCCCAATATGCAAACTAAAATTTCCTGCAAGTTAAAATTCTGATCCTTTAATCGAGTGAGCGGTCGAAAGTTTAGATTCTTGTATATTAATTTTGCATTTTTAATACTTATTCCTATATAAGCCGCAATCTACTAAATATTGCCTCCGATAATTTAAGCAGGAGGGCAGTTAAAAGCTTAAGACCTTTCATATTAGCTTTACATTTTAAGCAATCCAACAATGTTATGAAGTTTTAGTTTTTAAGCTTTTACTTCCGAAAACCTACTTCATTAATTCTCTACAACTTTTGAGTTTTTTCATAATAAAGTATGTAAATTAAAATGATGCAAAAACTTGTATACCTTCATTATTAATTCTTATATAGTAATTTTTTACACTGTGCTATTTTTGGATAATAGTGATTTGTTATTGTGTGCAAAAGCTTTTTTATTCGGTTTATTTTTTCCGGAGATATGGTGAAATACACAAAAAGGGAAATAAACCTTAAGGGGTTCAAACTTGCGACGGCTCTTTTCTCCAAACTATTGAGACTACATTTTCCAGTATTTAGTTACCTCCTATACTTTGAAGGTCAAGAATCCGAAGAAAAGGAATTATGTTTAAAAAAAAAGAATAATTATCTTCTGTATAATTAAAATTAATAAAAATATAATTAAATTTAATAAAATTGTAATTAAAATTAATAAAAAATATAATTAAAATTATTAAAAATATAATTAAAATTAATAAAAATATAATTAAAATTAAATTATTTTCTGCGCTAATTAATTAGCATATTTGCTGTTAGGCCTAAGTTTTCGAGTCATAAGAATTGGGTACTAGTGCGTTAAAATCCGATTATTATATCAAAAGCTATTCGTTATTTTTGTGCACTGTACATGACAATATTTGTTGGCATACATATGTATATTCTGATGGTTTATACAGAATTAGTTACTGAAAAGGTATTTAACATAATTAAAAATACTAATAAAACTTGAATACTAATAAAAATTATAATTTAAGAATACTAATAAAAAAAAGACCAATTCTTTGAATTAGAATTTTTCTTGAGGGCAAAAATAAGAAAAGAAGGCAGTTTAAACATCAAAAGAAGCAGTAAAACCATTAGCCTTCCCTTAGGGTTAGCGTCTTTTGGAAGTTTGCAGGAATATTGTAGTTTAAAAATGCTACTGTAATCGATTTTTCTCTTTCTTTTTGTTCTCCAAGGATCTTTTATTTTGCTTGACTGGCTTTTCTTTTTCGGACATTCTTCTTTCGATAGCTTTTCTTCATTTTCTCTTTTTTTCTTCAAGTGAAAATTTCTTTTCACTTCATTGGTTGCACTTTGAGATCTATATGTGTGATCTTTGAGATTTTGTATATCTACACTTTTCAGGCTAGTATATGATAGAAGATTGCCCTTTCAACTTTGAACTATTTTTTTTCTTTATAGAAGATATAAAAGTTCAAAAAAGAAATGTACGGACGTTAATTAGTTCCAAAAAAAGAAATGAGGATAAGATTAAAATCTGCAAACATTAAAATATTTGCTTTCTTGATTAAACTAATGTAAAAAATGTAGTTAATATATTTTTTGATTATTTGATTAAAATTTTGAGCACTAATTGGGTAAAATGTGCGGGCTGTCTTAAATAATTCTATACGGAGAATAAAACATCTAGTAAAATTACTGCACTGTATGGAAATGACATTTCTGATTAAAAAAACAACAACATAATTCTGGTTAATAAAACCAAAATATATTTTAATCATTCATGTCCAAATTTTACGCTAATATGGTAAAGGTTTAAAAGAAATTCTGGTTTAAAAAGTTATAGTTCTTATTATCATGCATTTAGTAAAAAATACAAAACTGAAAAGTAAATCTAATAAATGGTTTTTATACCATGCTCTAAGATGAACCAATTTTACCACACTAACTACAAAAGAGCCTGGAAATAAAACCTTTCTTTATTTTTAATTTTACCAAAATCATAATCCATGTGCTTTTGTGAAAATTACCGATCTATTCCCTTAGATACAGAAACATGGTTAATTTTACCATATTCTGTTGGCTTTTACCATACTTTTTCTCAGTGTATATTCATATGTTTATTACTAACACGGTGTTGAGTTTTCATAAAAAAGTGGTTGAAATTTAAAAGAGTGGTGGATCCCTGGATCAAAAGTTCGATAATAAAAACGGAGTTTTTGTGTGAAAAATGACATAAGTCAAGAATTCTTATGTAAACTCTCTTCCTTTTGAACCATTTTTTCACGTATAAAGTTTTTGCACAAATCTATGCATACATCAATCATTCATTATAGTTATTGTAGGCTACAGATAATTATTAAAATAAATAGTTTTAGAGGAACATTTCTTATCACTTTCAAATTTCATTTCTTGGTTCCATATGCGATTAGGATCCATAAAGCTACCAATTTTCACTCCATGAATAGCCTTATGAACATAACTACTTGTGTTCATCGATTCTAATTATTTCCCTTTGATTAACAGTAATTGGCATTCGCCTCAGGTACAAGCATTGACATTTGCCTTAGGTACAAAGGAATTTGACGTTAGGCATGTGTGTAATGGCGTCACCATCATATACATTTCCTTAAGGTAAATGACCAACGTAATTATTTAAACCTTTTTATAAATATATAATTAGAGATTTTTAGTGATAATTTTTGTCTTCGTTTTATACATAGTTCATACATTGTCTCATGATAAATTTTGTCTGATAATTTGGTATGATTTTAAATAAGACAATAAATTTATATGTATTTAAAAATAGCATTCTCAATTAAATAATTCGTAGATTGTTATTTTAAACGCAATATTAAATCAATAAATTAGTCAATTATATTAATGGATATGTTTATTTATACGTTAATGACACTAGAGAAATTTTTTTTTGCTTTTATACAAATACTAGATCTTGTCTAAGTCGCGTGTGGGTGTGAAATTAGTTTTGCTATCAAAGCTATAGAATTTTTTTTAAATGGCACTTTTAGTTTATTTTTTGTGTCAAAATGTACAAGTTTGAAACCGTTCCTTTAAACATGATGTCGCATAAATGTTGCGACAAACTTCTAGGAGAGTTACGACACATAATCTTGCATAGGATACCATGCCCGGAATTTCATCATACGCCGCTAGGGGCGCTTTTCTATTACGACCTTTTTAGAAGGACATGGAGAAATAGTTCATAATAAGGAAGCAACCTAGCGGCGTAGAACGACATTCTCGAGCATGGGTTCCTATCCAATTTCTGTCCAGATGACGTGTTTCCTGCTAAGTTTCTTTTGTCGCAACATTTACTTTTCGAAGGTTCCGTCGTAATGTGAAATGATGCTTTTTTCGAATGATGTGGTATTTTTATAACTGCTTGAAAGTTGGCAACTGTTATTCGTGACTGTTAGGTCAAGTTTTACATATCTAAAGCCAGCGCTGTCTACGCTTATTTTGAAAATTTCGCCATAACTTCAATATCGAGAAAAGCCCCAGTTTTGTGAAAATGAAAAGCGTTTGTGGTCTAATTTTATTTCATATTTAAAAACTTACCCCTATGCTGTATATATGCAAAACTTACCCGGGCTGATAAAAATTTGCAAAAACTGAGAATATGGCAGTGATTTTGATATTTTTCATCTAGGGGGAAAAATGTCGCTAAATTGGCGATTTTTATAAAAAAAGTTTAATAGCTTTAAAAATAATGAAGTTATTTGTCTGTTCAATTGTCATGAGAATTCTTCACTTCAGGATTATATATATAGTTTACATCGCATTGCTTCAAGTCTAAGACACTTAAACTATGTTTTCTTTTTAATTTTCCTTGGTGACAGAGCTGCGAAAAACAGTGTTAAGTGACCTCCTGTTATATATATTTTAAAAGTGCCAGTATCCTGAGTGTCGGTACTTTTTACCGGATTTTGATCTGGAATATTCTTATTGCGTATGAAACAGTATCCTTAATTTTTAATATTTTTAAGATCTATGTTTTACATGCTGAAAAATTTGTGCGCATTGCTTTAGTATTTAGTATGATAAAATTCGATCATAAATGTTAGCAAATCTTTAATAAAATCAAAGTTTACGATGCATTACTATCGGTAATAACTTTTTAAAAATTATGTATGATTTTTATTTCAAGCATGGTTTGATTTGTTTGGATGACTTTTTGCCTTTATAGATATTGAAATATAGAATGAAAAATCACGTATGTAAACTTCGACAAAATTTAAATAAGTATAGAGTCATCTGCTATTGAAATAATAATTCTTTTTAACAAGTTTCATTAATAAAGATAGAGAGAAATAATGAAAATATTTAATACTTTTATAACGCAACACTTTTTTCAATCCCTTAATTATGTATAAATAAAGGAAATATTTACTTGAACTGTGAATGTATAAATAAAAATAATTTCTTTTTTTGCAAATTATAGTTTATTAATATCAACTTTAAATTTCGTTGTTTTTTTGTTGTTGCCAACTTATACAGTCCCTGGCCAAATTATTAGACGCGCGATAAGACTCTATGTAAAGTCTTAATCATCAGGTGATACTATAAAATTTTATTGTTTTTACGCGACTGAAAATGGTTTGCGTTCGGGTACCAATTGATAAAATTAGGCGATATATAATATAAATTTGACCATTGGATACATTAGACGATATATTATTCAAATATAGAATATTTATTATATCAAGTATATTTATCAAGAATATTTATTATATCACGTTTTGCGTAAGTTTATATGTAATACTTTTATCTTTAAACATACATCGAATGGGTTTTTATTCAGGAGATTTTAATATATTTCCGATTTGTATTTATTTTTAAGGTATTGCATTACAATTTTAACCAATTGATACACGAACGTAAACAAGCGCAAACCGGTTTCATCCACGTAAAAACAGTAAAGCCGTATAGTATCACCTGATAATTAAGATTTTACATTGAATCTTATAGTGCGTCTAATGATTTGGTCGAAGACTGTATGTTTCCTACAAAAACTATAACCATTGATTGAGTGAAACTTTTATTCGATACATTTCACACAAATATACATTTTACATTTTATGCATTTTGATTTTCCTTTCACATAAAATATTAAATCATTTTATCAAAGCGAAATATTTTTTTTTTTGAAGTTTTCTTATAAATGTATAATTTATGTTGATAACGTAAAAAAGAAATGTGAATCTAACAGACATATACCTTGTCATTCTATGAAAAATGTTCCTAAAACATATCATATGTACTTAAGCAATTTACTACATATTTCATTTCAAGAGAGAAATAGGATGCATCATTTTCAAAAAGAACGAAATTGAGTGGGGTATGATTATATCGTTCATTCGAATCTACAAAAGATAATGTTTCATCATCAATCATTTTCTTTTCTTCAAATATCTTCTTTATAGTTTTATTCCATTAGGAATTCAATACAAAAGCATTTTTTTCGGGGTTTCATTGTTTAATTGTGCGTATTAAAATGCATTGCGTGATGTTGAGTGTAGGTAGGTTTTGTAATGCATTTTCAACTAATTTTATTTATTTTTCTTGTAATTAATCTGTTATGTATAAATTTTTGCCTGCATACAGAGGAGGGACCTTTTTTACCTTTTTTATCTTTGAGGTGCTAGTTGAGACTCATGGTGGTTGGCCAAGTATGGACATGCCACTGTTTTCATTTATAAGGAACTAACTTTAGTTTTGTTTTCATTTTTAAATCGCTAATCAAATGGTTATGAATAATCTGAAATTTCTTCACTACACTGACTCAATAATAGTTAACGATTTTGTGCTAGCCAATTTTTCTTTTTTATTTAATAAGAAACAGGTCCTGCAGAGGACTGATCATAGAGACACGGTTCCCAGCAGAACACCGAAGTCAAGCATCATTATGTGCGGTCAGTAAGCGAGTGGGTGACCAATTTGATCAGCCTGCGTGGGGACCAAGGGTGTACGGTATCGGTCTTCGTCAAACTTTTCTACTGTAAAGTGCTCGACTTCGCACGCATGTCTTTGGGCTACCAAAGCCGGGAGTGACATCCCCACTGCAGATTCGATTCTTAAGAAAAAAAAGAGAGGTTTAGTTATTCTAAAAATAAAACTTTTATTTTTCCAAAAAAAAAAAAGGAACATTTCTCAAATATCAAGAAAAAAATAGTTACCAAACTTTCATTGCCAATGACTGGTAAAATTACCAGCATTGCATCGTAATACTCATTTAAAGTTGTTATTTCAATTTCTTTTTTGATATAATAGAAAAAATTTAAAATATTTATCAACGAATCATATTGAATAAGGGTTTTCAAATGAATTAATTTATGTTCAAAATGACCTTCTTAGTATTGTGAAATGCTCTATAACAAATTGGTATTTTATTTAATATATGTCAAAACTTGTTCTCCAATAAGACTTAAAATTGAAATTAATTTCGATTTCACTTTCGATTTACATGTCTGAGTTGTAATAAATGTAATAATGATTGTTCTCACAAACTTCTTGTAATGGGAACTTTTTTTTTTAAAAAAAGAAGATATGAAAAAAATAAACAAATATTTAAGTCTAGATATAAACAAAAAGCAGCAAAACGTCCAAATCATTTTTTAAAAAATAATTTGCAAATTAAAAATTATATTTAATAAGTTTTTTTGAAATTTTTTTTAAGAAATATCCACATTAGCTAACCTCTCCTCCGTTACAATAACGTTTACCTGCTTAAGGAGGAAAATTGTAGATCATTTTTTTCTTCATAAAAATGTTGGTTTACTTATAGATTGCTTATAGATACTTACATGTTGCTCACTATAGTTTTGACATTTTTCTTTTGTATTTTTTTATTCACCCTGGAAAGCAGTGATGTTATATCTTTCACAATTTGATGTTAACTGAAACTAGTGTGTGAAGGAACCCTTTAATTTCTTATAACACCAAATCAAGCGTTTTTACGAACTTTAAGGGATGCATTAACACCAATATTGCGAGCACCAAATCACAAGCATCCAAAACATTCATGAAATGATTCATGACGAAAAAAATATGGAAAGTTTAAGACTGATTGGGTATATTTTAGCACAAATTGATGTTTGGGTATATTTTAATATAAATTTTAGGGGGTCAAGTAAAATTGTTGATAGTTCGCATTTCACTAAAATTTACGTGTTTTCGTGGCAAAAAAAATTGACGAAAACCTTGAAAAAAAAAGCCGAAGTATTCAAACACCTTTAAAAATAAGAGTTTTTTTTTTCCTAAGAGTCACTGAGCGCAAGTACAAACGAAACAGCCTGAATAACTTTTGATCTAATTATCGGATTTTCTTGAACTAGGACTCAATCTTAATGGATCAAGGGGGTCACCTGAAATATGATAATTTATTAGTACAGACGCTATTCTAAATAAAAAAGTCAGACTCAAAAACGTAATATAGCTGAATAAGCATACTTTTTTTTGACGAATTTGGATTTATGCTTCCACAATATAGGGGATAGCTGCAATCTGAGAAATATGGTTCCAATACTTTGGTTATAAAAGCGGTCTAAAGTTTGGACTTCTTAGTGTTAATTTTATTTTTTATGGTATTCTCCATATTTCGAGAACTTGTAAAGCGAATCGAAAAAGTTTTGTACACAAATACAGAATTCGTTTATCCAAAGATAATTCCACGTAAAAATAATGCTTAATAATTATTTGTAATTTTTTATTATTCTATTCATTAAAAATTTAAAAAATTGAATTGCAATTAATTCAAATTTTTACATCATTTTAAAGAATGCAGTTTTATATGACAAAATACAAAGATTGAACGAAATCTGTCGAATAGTTCTTGAGAAATAAAATTTCTAATACCTGACTTTTTAAAAAAATTTAAAATCTCAGGAACTATTTGGCGACTTTTTTTCAAATTTTACATTTTACCAATTAAAATTACTTTATTTAAAAAGTTTTTGTACATTTTTCAGTTTAAAAAGTTTCTCGACCATTATTAAAAAAAGTAATAAAAAATAATGAAATATTATTAAAATTTATTTTTTGCATGGAATTGCTTTGAGATAAGCGAATTTTAGAATTGGGTGCGAAGATGTTTAAAATAGTTCTCTACATATGACAGAATACGCAAAAAAGTAAAATTAAAAATTAGGGGTCAAAACTTTAGACCGCTTTTCTGACCAAACTATTGGAACTATATGACTTTCCCTAAATGCTGCTACCTCATATATTTTGGACGTATGAAATCCTAATCTATAGATAAAAATGTATGTTTATTCAGTAAAAGTACGTTTTTGTGTCCTAATTTCGGAATTTAATATATCGTTTGCACTTATTAATTAGCATATTTGAACTCATCTTATTGAACCATTAAGATTGAGTATTTGAAAATCCGATCATTAGGTCAAAAGTTATTCTGTGTGCTTCGTATTTTTCTGTGTTCTATACATCAGAATGTGTTTTACTGATTTCATTTTATATTTTATATCCGTTCTTGAACAATCGACTCGATTTTCGGTTTACGATTACTCCGTAGCCTTGTAATTTTGAACCAATCCATAAGACAAGGAAACTCCTGAGTTAGTACCCCCAGAGGTATGATTCGTGTTGGGAACACGGAGGACGATGTGACTCCACAGATTTAATGTGGATCAGTCACCATCTAATACACGGTGAGTTTTCGGCCGGCTGGGATTGAACTCACGGCCACTTGAACATGAGCCCAGTGCCCTACCAACCAGGCTATCCCGGCAGCTGCCTTACTGATTTTATTTTACTTTTTATTTTACAACCGTCGTTGAACAGCCACCCAATTTTCGGGTTTATGACTTCTAATGTTCAACTCCGTAGTCTTGTAATTTTGAGCCGAATCCAGAAGACAAAGGAGATCCTGGATCATGTATTAGGAGAAATTTTGCCTTCGTGGACGACTTTTTGATGGAACGAACCCGCATTTGCGTTATATGGAGAGGAAGACCACGAGAACCTCTCAAGGTTAGCCTGACGGCAAAGGGATTCTAATCCGTGATCCGTCTACCACTATACGGATTCGTGTCGACTAGCCATTGGTGGAATTCGAACCCGGTTCACCTCATTGGAAGGCTAACGCTCTATCCCCTGAGTCATCGCGGCTGATTGAGAATATTTTAATGCGAGATGCTTAAAACTATTTGCGCACCCTCTGCTTAACTCTGCAAAATTTTATCATCAATTTCAATCATGGCCCTCCTGTGTTATTTTATTATTACTTAGTTATTTTAGCACCCTTTGTTTAACTCCGAAACGTTTTATCCTGAATATCAATCAGAGCTCTCTTGTCCTTTAAACTCAGTTTATTGCTGCTTATAGTCGGTAGTTACACTGTTTGGACGAAAATAAAGTTACAACAAGTAATAAAATGACCCTGCTACAAATCAATTTTATAGATTACTTTATTCTAGAAATAATGAAAATAAACTCCGAAATTGATGAAAAACTTGAAAGTTAAGAAAAAAAAATCTCCTATCATTACTATAAATCTATTTTGTTAAAGAAGAAGGCTAAGCAAAAGTTTTCTTTTCCTAACTACTCAATCAGTTTCATTCGATATCTCCTCCATACAATTCTTTTTATGTTTACTCTGATAACAAAACCTGCATAAAAAGTTTTTCTTTACTTTTTGTCTTGTTGAGAAAAAATATATATGGATATATGTTTTTGTAAAGATACTATTATCTTATTATGTTTTGTTTTTTGAAGAAACTTTTGCTTTGTTTCAAAATGATCTTTCAGTTCTGTAGATATAATAAAATTGGTTTCAGTTTTGCTAGTATATTTAAAAAGTACTAATACGTAAATAAAATAATCAATCTGCTCCCAGATTATATCACTTGTTAATAGTTTTATTCGTCCATCTTGCATTTTCAAACATTTACTAGTTTATACCTTTTGGTTTGATATCGTATAATCTTTTAGCTATCTAGATATAATGCAATTGTTAGTATGTTTCAAAATTGCAAATACGTAAATAAAGTAATCAGTCTGCTTCCTGATTGATCTGTTGCTTGTTTTATTTGTTTATATTTTATTCAACTTAAACATTAATTGGTTTTTACCTTTTGGTTCGATATCGAATAATCTTTAAGTTTATTAGATATAATGTAATTGGTTTCAGTTTTGTTAGTATGTTTTAAAATGACAAATACGTAAACAAAATAATCAGTCTGCTTCCTGATTAATCTGTTGCTAGTTTTATTTGTTTATATTTCTTTCAACTTAAACATTAACTGGTTTTTACCTTTTGGTTCGATATCGAATAATCTTTAAGTTGTCTAGATATAATGTAATTGGTTTCAGTTTTGTTAGTATGTTTTAAAATGACAAATACGTAAACAAAATAATCAGTCTGCTTCCTGATTAATCTGTTGCTAGTTTTATTTGTTTATATTTCTTTCAACTTAAACATTAATTGGTTTTTACCTTTTGGTTCGATATCGAATAATCTTTAAGTTGTCTAGATATAATGTAATTGGTTTCAGTTTTGTTAGTATGTTTTAAAATGACAAATACGTAAACAAAATAATCAGTCTGCTTCCTGATTAATCTGTTGCTAGTTTTATTTGTTTATATTTCTTTCAACTTAAATATTAACTGGTTTTTACCTTTTGGTTCGATATCGAATAATCTTTAAGTTGTCCAGATATAATGTAATTGGTTTCAGTTTTGTTAGTATGTTTTAAAATGACAAATACGTAAACAAAATAATCAGTCTGCTTCCTGATTAATCTGTTGCTAGTTTTATTTGTTTATATTTCTTTCAACTTAAACATTAATTGGTTTTTACCTTTTGGTTCGATATCGAATAATCTTTAAGTTGTCTAGATATAATGTAATTGGTTTCAGTTTTGTTAGTATGTTTTAAAATGACAAATACGTAAACAAAATAATCAGTCTGCTTCCTGATTAATCTGTTGCTAGTTTTATTTGTTTATATTTCTTTCAACTTAAACATTAACTGGTTTTTACCTTTTGGTTCGATATCGAATAATCTTTAAGTTGTCTAGATATAATGTAATTGGTTTCAGTTTTGTTAGTATGTTTTAAAATGACAAATACGTAAACAAAATAATCAGTCTGCTTCCTGATTAATCTGTTGCTAGTTTTATTTGTTTATATTTCTTTCAACTTAAATATTAACTGGTTTTTACCTTTTGGTTCGATATCGAATAATCTTTAAGTTGTCCAGATATAATGTAATTGGTTTCAGTTTTGTTAGTATGTTTTAAAATGACAAATACGTAAACAAAATAATCAGTCTGCTTCCTGATTAATCTGTTGCTAGTTTTATTTGTTTATATTTCTTTCAACTTAAACATTAACTGGTTTTTACCTTTTGGTTCGATATCGAATAATCTTTAAGCTGTCTAGATATAATGTAATTGGTTTCAGTTTTGTTGGTATGTTTTGAAATTACAAATACGTAAATGAAATAATCAATCTTCTTCTGGAGGAATTGAATTGTTACTAACTTTATTAGCGTATCTTGCATACAAATTAAGTATTAACTGTCCGTATAAAAGGTTGGTGTTTATATTTAAATATTTCATAATTTTATTTTACTTCATTATTCATAATGAAAAATTTATTATTACATGGTCTAAATCCGTTGACGCAGAATTTTTATTAAATATATTCTTGCTAATTTTTTAATAATTTTCCTATTAATTTAGATCAAAATATGTGTAAATTGTTATATTCAGCATTTTAATAATGCATGGTAATTAAATAAAGCATTAAACTTTGGTATGATTTTCTGCGTTCAATTCAGTTTCAAAGAATAATTGTTTTAAAATTTTCTCCTATTTGCAGTTATTTAGATAAAAAAGAAACGACTATTCATCATTCTTTAACATACAAATCAATAATTGATAAATTTTTTGAATATGAATAGAAAAAAAACTAAACTATATTTTTTTGGATTTTATATTTTAGTACAAATATAATTCCAATAATCTAACAAATTTATTTTAGTTACTATTGTCCTATATATTATTATTAAAAAGTGCCAAAATATGTTTTTTCTTGTAATTAGAGAGCCAGAAAAGAAAATATATAAAAGGTATACTGGTGTCCTGTGGTGTAAACGATAAGTCAATGGCAATTTATATAGTGAAGAAGGAATGGTCAGTGGTGCCAAATTATTTGTTGATGATGGAATATCAGGGTGGAATTATATTGAGATGAACTATTCAGGTGTGGGTGGAAATTCGTATAGTATAGTTGCCCAAATGAAGATGGTGATGAAAACAGAAGATGATGAAAATGACAGTTGAAATCTGGATCATAATAAATAATACTTTTATTTAGAAGTATTTGTAGAGCTCGAGAAACAAAAGTTACATATTTTTATCCATAAGATTTTGAGTTAAATAAATTTTGCATAATAATAAAAAGGACAGGCCATGGGAGACAATTCCCCCTTGACCAGCCAAAACAAAAGCCAAATTAAAAAGTGCGTGTAATCTGTTCTCAACGGACATTGGAGAAGCATGGGTAGAGATCCAAAATTGGCGAATTATCAAAATATAACAAAGCCAACCCCGCATATCGATATTGGGTTAAAATAATACCTTGGCGATCATGAGTCGCCAACAAATTTATGGGAATTATTACAACCATGCAACTGAAACATTTTTGTGGTTAGAAATTTAAAATAAAAAGTTATAAATAGATATTTGTTTTCGATTAGAGGCGACAGTGAATAAGTCTGCATAGAAACTCCCATGGCCTGACAAAACAAAAGCCAAATTAAAAGTACGTGTAATCTGTTCTCAACGGACACTGGAGAAGCATGGGTAGAGATCCAAAATTGGCGAATTATCAAAATATAACAAAGCCAACCCCGCATATCGATATTGGGTTAAAATAATACCTTGGCGATCATGAGTCGCCAACAAATTTATGGGAATTATTACAACCATGCATCTGAAACATTTTTGTGGTTAGAAATTTAAAATAAAAAGTTATAAATAGATATTTGTTTTCGATTAGAGGCGACAGTGAATAAGTCTGCATAGAAACTCCCATGGCCTGTCAAAACAAAAGCCAAATTAAAAGTACGTGTAATCTGTTCTCAACGGACACTGGAGAAGCATGGGTAGAGATCCAAAATTGGCGAATTATCAAAATATAACAAAGCCAACCCCGCATATCGATATTGGGTTAAAATAATACCTTGGCGATCATGAGTCGCCAACAAATTTATGGGAATTATTACAACCATGCATCTGAAACATTTTTGTGGTTAGAAATTTAAAATAAAAAGTTATAAATAGATATTTGTTTTCGATTAGAGGCGACAGTGAATAAGTCTGCATAGAAACTCCCATGGCCTGTCAAAACAAAAGCCAAATTAAAAGTACGTGTAATTTGTTCTCAACGGACACTGGAGAAGCATGGGTAGAGATCCAAAATTGGCGAATTATCAAAATATAACAAAGCCAACCCCGCATATCGATATTGGGTTAAAATAATACCTTGGCGATCATGAGTCGCCAACAAATTTATGGGAATTATTACAACCATGCATCTGAAACATTTTTGTGGTTAGAAATTTAAAATAAAAAGTTATAAATAGATATTTGTTTTCGATTAGAGGCGACAGTGAATAAGTCTGCATAGAAACTCCCATGGCCTGTCAAAACAAAAGTCAAATTAAAAGTACGTGTAATCTGTTCTCAACGGACACTGGAGAAGCATGGGTAGAGATCCAAAATTGGCGAATTATCAAAATATAACAAAGCCAACCCCGCATATCGATATTGGGTTAAAATAATACCTTGGCGATCATGAGTCGCCAACAAATTTATGGGAATTATTACAACCATGCATCTGAAACATTTTTGTGGTTAGAAATTTAAAATAAAAAGTTATAAATAGATATTTGTTTTCGATTAGAGGCGACAGTGAATAAGTCTGCATAGAAACTCCCATGGCCTGTCAAAACAAAAGCCAAATTAAAAGTACGTGTAATCTGTTCTCAACGGACACTGGAGAAGCATGGGTAGAGATCCAAAATTGGCAAATTATCAAAATATAACAAAGCCAACCCCGCATATCGATATTGGGTTAAAATAATACCTTGGCGATCATGAGTCGCCAACAAATTTATGGGAATTATTACAACCATGCAACTGAAGCATTTTTGTGGTTAGAAGTTTAAAATAAAAAGTTATAAATAAAAAGTTATAAATAGATATTTGCTTTCGATTAGAGGCGACAGTGAATAAGTCTGCATAGAAACTCCCATGGCCTGTCAAAACAAAAGCCAAATTAAAAGTACGTGTAATTTGTTCTCAACGGACACTGGAGAAGCATGGGTAGAGATCCAAAATTGGCGAATTATCAAAATATAACAAAGCCAACCCCGCATATCGATATTGGGTTAAAATAATACCTTGGCGATCATGAGTCGCCAACAAATTTATGGGAATTATTACAACCATGCATCTGAAACATTTTTGTGGTTAGAAATTTAAAATAAAAAGTTATAAATAGATATTTGTTTTCGATTAGAGGCGACAGTGAATAAGTCTGCATAGAAACTCCCATGGCCTGTCAAAACAAAAGTCAAATTAAAAGTACGTGTAATCTGTTCTCAACGGACACTGGAGAAGCATGGGTAGAGATCCAAAATTGGCGAATTATCAAAATATAACAAAGCCAACCCCGCATATCGATATTGGGTTAAAATAATACCTTGGCGATCATGAGTCGCCAACAAATTTATGGGAATTATTACAACCATGCATCTGAAACATTTTTGTGGTTAGAAATTTAAAATAAAAAGTTATAAATAGATATTTGTTTTCGATTAGAGGCGACAGTGAATAAGTCTTCATAGAAACTCCCATGGCCTGTCAAAACAAAAGCCAAATTAAAAGTACGTGTAATCTGTTCTCAACGGACACTGGAGAAGCATGGGTAGAGATCCAAAATTGGCAAATTATCAAAATATAACAAAGCCAACCCCGCATATCGATATTGGGTTAAAATAATACCTTGGCGATCATGAGTCGCCAACAAATTTATGGGAATTATTACAACCATGCAACTGAAGCATTTTTGTGGTTAGAAGTTTAAAATAAAAAGTTATAAATAAAAAGTTATAAATAGATATTTGCTTTCGATTAGAGGCGACAGTGAATAAGTCTGCATAGAAATGAAATAAAATGTATCCGTTACATTGATATATGCAAAAAAAGAATAAATATTTTATGTTCTTTTTTGAAGATTAAGTCTTTGATTTATTTAAAATATATAATTCTATTAATAAAAAAAAGCTTAAGTAATGAAAGATATTTTGAGGATAGGAAATAAATATGTAATGCCAATTGTGACATCACATGTCCCTTCTGCAGCAAAGGGTTAAAAATATATATATTTTTGCATTATTTAATCTATAATGGATCATGTTAATGCAAACTACATGCCTTAAATAAATTGTGTAATACGCAAAAGCATAAATGTTACATGTCGATAGAATTTATATACAGTTTGATTTATATATAAATATTTTATACACAAACATTTTACGCATAAACTGTTAATACGTTTGATACATTGATTGATTTACGTATTAAAGTTTCTATATAGATATTTCATACATAAAGTATGGATGAAATTTACACTTTTATTGATTTATAGCTAAATAGTTAATAGTAACATAAATATTTTATGCATAACTATTATCTAAAGTATATAATGTTTATATTTTAATCATTATTTACAAACATTTATATTACTCTTATCAACTTAGTAATTTTAAATTATTGGAATTATTAATGATTATTTAAAAATAAATAAATATAAATTGTTTTGAAATAACCTGCTGAATTACTGAGCTTGAATAGAGTTATAAAGTAGTGGTGTTACTGTAAATGTTAAATTAGTTTGAATTGTTGATTCTTTTAAATGCATACTCGTATAGTGATTTCCAACTAATAACTGAAAATACAATAACTCTAAATACAATAACTCTAAAGTAACGAAATACATTTAAAAAGGAAAAAAAAAACTTAAATTTGTTAAATTTGAAGTATCATTTATACTTGATGAAGTAATTTTGAATTAATTTTGGAACTTTTAAATATTTAAGACCTGTTAGGCGTTCATATAATTTTTAAAATAATTTCAAGTTGAAAAAAAAACTCATAAACTTTCTTAGAGTTTAATTAAGACACGGATTCTAAAAAGTTAAAAATAAGATATTTTAATGAAATTACATTTTCAAAGTTTCCTATGAAGAATGCTTTGCTTTAGTGTCTGCTAGGGAAAAATAAATAGTTTCATTATGAAAACACTTTAAGAAAACTTAATTAATTTTCTAAAGGAAACATTGAAAGTGTCATTCGCAAAGACAGTAAAATATTTAAATAAATCGATTAAGATTGAGAATATAACATAGAAAGATTTTTTTTTTTTTTGCGTATTTTACTTTAGTTGTTGAGAAATAAATTAATGCTGAGAAATTTTTGAATAACGTTATTTCATTGAAAAATGTGAACATATTTGCCCAAATAAAAAGCCGAGGCGTGTAATAGCTTCACAAATACAGGAGAAACAAAAGTTCTTTTTTTAAGGGGTAGAAACTAAGACAAGAAAAGAGCAACTTAAATTGTCAAACCAGTTCACAGGAGGGAATTTTAATTTGAGTTAAAAACTGTTTTAAGATGAGACAGAGCATAGAGGACTAGCATTATTATTCATGGTAGAAGGTGGGCGACATGTACCGAACATTAATGTAGTCTACGGCGAGCATTAATGTCGTGTATCTACCACTACAAAAATGTAATTCCTATTCACTAGTATATAAGACACGTTAATTCGATTCTATGGTGGGGTACCTTCTCATAGATAAAGGTTGACTTTGTCAAATACTCAGTCCCCACATTGGTGACCTTCGAATGTGATGTGAACACACTTACCTTGGCAGAAACACCCACTACGATTTGAACACGCCTACTTCGATGGATGACCCACATTGAGAAGTTGACTTGCTACTTGAGACTACGACATTATCCATCTCCTCGTGTTGTTGCTGCTCAGTTTTGATCACACACAACGTTCAAGGTTTTTACTTGACTGCGAATGGCAACACAGGAGCAACCACGACCGTGAACATAATACGGCTCTGACGATCAGCACTTATAAAGTACGGTGATCTTACTACAGCTCTCCCGGCTTCTCACAAAACATGAATGAATAAACTAGTGATATCCGTTCATAGAATTCTATCACAGGTATAATTCTGATGGGGAAGTACTGTTGTGTATCTACCACTACAAAAATGTAATTCCAATTCACTAGTATATAAGACATGTTAACTCGATTCTATGGTGGGGTACCTTTTCATAGATTAAGGTTGACATTGTCCATAAAGACTATCCACACAATTAAAGCAATAATTATGTCCAAATAGTTTATAGATAGCACTAATTAGCGTATTTGAAGTCATCCCTAGGAACCATTAAGATTAACACTTATTACGGGAAAATTCGATCATTAGAACAAAAGTTATTCAAAGGGATATCTTTTAATTCTCTCTCTGTACAGTGTTGAGGAATATTTTGCCGAGTTATCTGACTGTAGCCAAATAACGGCGGTATATGAGGATACGTTAATTGATTTGAAATAAAGATTATGTTACTTATTTGTGAGCTTCCTATTGGAGGATAACAAGAAATAAAACGTTTATTAGACTCACTTAAACTGTTCGTGTCATACTGTTAACAAGTTTTAGCACTTTAATTTGCTACTGACGGAGGAGCTTTGCAAACCCGAATTTTCAAGACCTAATAATACCTTTAAAATAGGATTTTAGGATTGACATTTCTTTCCTATAATTTCACTATATTAAACTATGTATATTAAGAGAAATTGAGATTTCATTCGAGTTCTAAATTAATGTTAAAAGACTAAACACTGAGCACCTTTTTTATTATTACCCAAGTCAAAATTTTTGATAGTTTTACATTGATGGATCAAGATAATGGTAACCGTCAATAACTCCATCATAAGCCATTATATTTTTCCATGGTAACCAACATAAATAACCATCACCCCAATATAGGAATTCGGACAGATTTATGATGGTTCAACATAAGAATAGCAATTTGTTTTGCTAAATGGTGCTAAATTGAACCATCTTTATTAATCTATAAAAAAGGTAAAGAAGGTTTTTTTTGTTCTGTGTAAATAGATTTGAAATAACGCATAAAAACATGAGTAACGTCAACAAATATGAAATTATAAGTGCTTTAAAATAGATAAAATTTGTGACATGTGATGTTACATTAGTTACGTTAAAAACTGCATTACACGGAGAAAAAAATTCTGGTAAAATTACCGTCTTTTATGATTTCTGGTAATAGAACCAAAAATTCTGGTCATAAGAACAAAAAGGTATAGTATTTAACCCATTAAATCGGTAATTTTTCAGTTAAGGGTTAAACAGAAATTCTGGTTTTGTAGTCTTAGATATGACACATTTAGTAAAAAATAGAAAAATAAAAAAATATAAAAAATTAAAAAAATAGAAAATTTAGTAAAAAATTGAAAAGGTATATTTAACCAAATAAATGGCTTTTTTACTATTTTTTAAGATATCATGATAAAATTACCAGACATTATAACATTTTCTAAATTATAATATTACATTTTGTTGTTAATTTTACCAAAATCATTAACAAAGGGCTTTCGTAAAAATTACCAAGCTTTTCGATATTCCCTTAGATCAAGAAACATGTTAAATTTTCGATATTCCCTTAGATCAAGAAACATGTTAAATTTTCGATATTCCCTTAGATCAAGAAACATGTTAAATTTTCGATATTCCCTTAGATCAAGAAACATGTTAAATTTTCGATATTCCCTTAGATCAAGAAACATGTTAAATTTTCGATATTCCTTAGATCAAGAAACATGTTAAATTTTCGATATTCCCTTAGATCAAGAAGCATGTTAAATTTTCGATATTCCCTTAGATCAAGAAACATGTTAAATTTTCGATATTCCCTTAGATCAAGAAACATGTTAAATTTTCGATATTCCCTTAGATCAAGAAACATGTTAAATTTTCGATATTCCCTTAGATCAAGAAACATGTAAAATTTTCGATATTCCCTTAGAACCAGAAACTTTCAAAATTTCAGCATATTCTGGTAATTTTTACTATATTTCTTTTTCACAGTGTATACATGCTTTATAAAGTTATCTGTATTTTTTTAAACCTGATTACATAACTATAGGTGAAATATACATGGAAATATTATCCACTGTTATAATGGTTTAATATACTTACGTAATGTTCAACCAATGTTCAACTGATTTTTTAACAGTGTATTCTGAAATGTTTCTTTATTTCATAAACATTTCTCTTTTATCATTCAGTCTCTTAATTTTTTTTAGTTTTCCATAAAACAAAAAGTTGTTAAAAGTTTTTTTTATGCTCATTTATTTTCATTAAAAAAAGGGGTCGAGTTTCTAAATCTTGTGCCATTACACTTAAGCTCCTATCAACAAATGTTGAAAAAAAATCTAAAAGAGATATATTTTTTTCAACTTCGTAATCAATAAAATGTTTTTTTTTCTTCTAAAAGCCATGACGTAATGCTTTTTCTTTACTTTTTTGATTTAGCGTTTTCAAATTTTTCAAAATGCAAATTTTTTTATTTAAGATTTTCAATAATTGTTATTCACAGTACATACCGAAAAAAAGTCATTTTAATTGAAAACAATGGAGTAAGTTTGTAGCAACAATACAACTTTTTATGTTACTTAATAAGAAAAAAAAAGCGTTGGGAAATATGTATCGTTATTATTTGCATTTAATGATTTTTTTTTTTGCTTTGAATTGAAAGTTTGTAAAAAAGAAACATTGTTAATATATTTACAGTTTTCATATTAAGTCTAATATGCGTATATATATATATATATATATATATATATATATATATATATATATATATATATATATATATACAGGGTGTTTATAAAGTCCCGGACCCATTTTGATGTTTAATAACTCATAAAATAATAAAGATAGATTAAAATTAATAACATAAATGGTTAGATAGACTCAAAAAGTTTCATGACCCATATTGTCAATAAACTTCCACGTGTACCCCCTTCGTCGCACGGATAATATCAAGTCGATAGTCATTTCACGCCAGGTAGCGGCAAGCATGTCGGCATCCACAGAGGCTATTGCGGTTGTAATTCTGGCTTTTGGGTCATCAATGTTCGACACGATCCTCCTATAAACATTGTCCTTTATAAATTCCCAAAGAAGAAAGTCCAGCGGCGTTATATCAG
Source organism: Parasteatoda lunata (assembly GCA_949128135.1). Lineage (NCBI taxonomy): Eukaryota > Metazoa > Arthropoda > Arachnida > Araneae > Theridiidae > Parasteatoda > Parasteatoda lunata. Next base: position 42,470,319 of record OX421974.1, read on the forward strand.
GTGATCTGGGTGGCCAAGGAATTTGACCCCCTCGCTCAATCCATCTTCCTGGAAAAGGGTCATTCAAAGAACTACGAACGATGATACCCCAATGAGGTGGTGCACCATCTTGTTACAAAAGGATATGTGGCTGAAGCTCTTCTAGTTGTGGAAATACGAAGTTTTCCAACATGTCTAAGTATACGACTGATGAAACCGTCTTTTCTGTAAAAAAAAAAGGCCCAATGACTCGGTCGTGCATTAGTCCACACTACACATTAATCTTTGGGGAATCCCTTTGTGCCTCACGGTATTCATGGGGGTTTTCAGATCCCCATATACGCACATTATGGCGATTAAAAATGCCAGAAACATGAAAGGATGCTTCGTCGGAGAACATTATGCGTTTCAGAAAATCAGCAGCATCTTATATCCTTCCTACCATATCTGTTGCAAACGCCATCCTAGGAAGTTTATTGACAAGGGCCATGAAACTTTTTGAGTCTATCTAACCATTTATGTTATTAATTTTAATCTATCTTTATTATTTTAGGAGTTATTGAACATCAAACTGGGTCCGGAACTTTATAAACACCCTGTATATATATATATATATATATATATATATATAAACACTAGCAGTTCAGAATCAAAACACATGTCTCTAAGTTGCCGACCGGTCTGTGTAGGGGGCAGGGAACTGTCCTTGCATCAGAAAATTTCTGGGTTCGAATCCCGGGCAAGGCATGGATGTTTCTTTCTCTCTATCTGTGTTCTATGTCCTTTCTCCTTTGTGGGTGAATGTGTGAGTGTGACCCGCCTTATAAACGGGTTGTGGTAGTGTGACGTGGGCGACGCTGCTCCACCGCCGTTGCTTCGCCACAGTTGCCCACTGGGTAACGAAAAGAGGGTTAGCAGTTCTGGCACTTTCTGTGGCCAATGGACAATAGTTCCAAGTGCCCGCCATTAAAAAAAAAAAGTTTCTAAGTTTATTTCTTAACTTAAACAATGTGTTTTATTGAGATGTTTTAGTATAACAACATTAAAGGTAAGAGACGTTCTTGTTTTGATTGAAAATATAAATAAAAATTAAAAAAAAAATTAATTATTTAACCAGCTGATTTTAAATAATTTACTTTTAACTAAAAGGGGTGTTCTTCCACTTCTTAGTACCCCTTTCAATACCTTCATGTGTGACTCCATTATAAAAATACTGCCCTTTTCTAAAAAAGAAACTTAATTAGCCCATTAGGCGCTGTTTTGTCATGTAACTAAAATTTATAATTTTTTTTCTTCGAATTATTGCATTTAATAATGTACATGTAAAGCAAAATAAGATACTTTTTTGCTAAAGTAATTAGTTTAATTTATAATTTTTACTTCTCGCCAAAGCTCCCATATTGGGACTGATAAACGGATGATCGTTATCAAGTACTTATAATACTGTTTTGAATCGGCTTTCCGCAGTTATTTAAAATGGCTATCTTCTAAAGGTTTTCTGCATTTATAGTAAAAAATATCTTTAATATTCTTATCTTGAAAAATATCTTAAAAATATCTTTAAATTTTTACTATTATCTTTAAAATATCTTTAAAAAGCTAATCGAAGAATATGCCACAATTTTTTTCTTATTATGCCTGTTTTAAATATAAATTAATAATTTCATTTTATTTCATAATTACATTTTCCTTATAATAAAAAAAAATTAATGTAAGATAATCAGAAATTACATTTAGAGATGCATTATTTAAATTTAAATTAATAAATTAAGTGAAAGCAGGATAAAATAAAGAGTAGTTATCCCCAGAGAGGAAGCTTTGGAAGATAATGGATTGAAACGAATCACTACAAAATAAAGAATAATAGTTAAACTTTTTTAAATGAAAATGCATTTGTGGTAATTAATATGTTACGCTATCGCTGCAGGTCTGTAATTTTTTTTTAAGAAATGTTTTCGTAACCACATTTTAAAACAACAAGTAAAACAAAAGTACTACCCTTTGAAAGTCAACTTACTTGTTCATAAATCAACTCAAGTTGCTTAATTTATTTTTCCACCCGCAGAAAATTTATTTCATCGATGTAATTTATGATAACAACAAAATAAGTTTAGTTTCAACAAAAGACACAGAAAAATAAAAATCAAGAAAGTTTTCACGTTTTTTTACCGCATTTTTGAAATATTTATTGGAGAATGAAATTACGATAAACTCAGTAAAAAGTTTTATATCATAGGTACCACTTACGAAATTTTTCTTATTCCTTTTCCCAGCGGCTAAAAGATAGAAAAACATAAATTTTGACAGCAACAGAAACTTTCGTATATTTTTCAAGAAGGAAGATATATAGTTATGCAAATTTACTTTTTTTAGACAAGCTGTAGATTGCAATGTAAATAAGGATAACGATATAAAGAAAATTTATGCTATTACACCCATAAAAAATTTCACTTGAATAGAAATTGTTTTATGCACATATATTTTTATGAAAAAAGTTTAAAAAAATAAGATAAAATTTTCATTTTTAATCGATTTTTAGTTGTTTTAACCATGAAGGTAGGTATATTTACATTCGTTAAATTCATAAACCTGGTAAAATATATTTTTTATATTATTAGAAACTCCCTTAATTTATTAAAATGTTCTAGAAAATGCTTTATGCAAGTAATTTTTTCTCAGATGTATACAATGGCTAATTTGGTTTTCTTTCATAAAGAAAAGATAAAAATATTTAAAAATAATTTTATTAGAGTTAAGAAAAAACAGAAAAATAACAATATTTTAAGAGATCTGTAGTCTTCTGCTCCTCCCACCGCTCGTCAACCCCCATAATTGATTCTCGATCATCATTGATTATTTATTTTATATGTCATTATTTATTTTATATGTCATTCTTTTCACAAAAAGACACAACATTTTGGTTTTTAAACATGCAATTATTGTAGCTTTATGTAAGAACATTTCTTAATGAAGAACTAGACGATTACCTAGATTTGAAAAATAATCATCTGTACTTGAAAAAAAAAAAAAAAAATTAGGAATAATTGTGTGATTCAATGAGAAGAATAAATGGGAAGTAATTTTACTCGTTGAAAAGACTTATGACAATGGAATACCTTCAAGTGACGTAGTGTGGGTATCTTGATCGTGATTGGCTGTTGAAACGTGACATTCGTTTACGTTAAAACTGTTCTTTCCATTCTACTTCGAGTAAACCAAGCCCGTCAAGTATCAATTCTCAGAAATGACACATTCGATATTCTTACACAAATATTCTCTCACAACATATTTATGACTGACCTGAAGCCATGTAGAGCATAAACAAACTAATTATGCGTCGAAGTTGCCATGTATATGAAACAAAAATGTATCATCGGTTGCTATAAAATATATATACATATATAAGTAAAAGACGTAGACGAGAAAGTATTATGTTTCAGCAAATTCGATGTGTGAGACGGGACTGTTTTCAATTAACTTCTCGCTAAGTAACATTCTAACTTATGTAGGGAAACTTAAACACGCCATTTTGCTTAGAAACAATCAGCTGGTGCTGACGTCATATGTGAGTATATGTGATTTTCTTCTTCTTCTTAAAGAGCAAGTACCCAATTCAAGTAAAGAAACGGTTTTATTGCTATTTTTAAAGCTTTTGTTTTTATTTTCAAAATTTCTCTATGAATATTAAGAATTATATCTGGCAACGTGTAAATCTCAATCTTTTCATTGCAACTTTTGATTGCCATCTACTCGAGCCCGAGTATATAAAGTCATAGCATAATTTTGTGAAGGAAAAATAATTTTCTACTCTAACGGATAAATTTAAAGCAAAAAATCAGAAAAAAAATCCCGAGAAAGCACTTAAACTTGCAATAATTTGTAAACAAATAGGAATTTGGGGAAAAAAATCTCGCGTTTAAAATAAAATACATAATACATAACATAACATACAGTGGGTTAAATTTCAATTCTGTGGTTGTATTTAAGCAGAATATGGATTGACTAACAAGGTTTTTTTTTACTACAAGTTATAATTATAGAACTAATAATCGAATCGAATTCCATCGAATTCTTTGTCCTTTTTTCTACACACCTTCGCAATTAATAATTTTAATAATTTATTTAACAAAATAAATTTTGAGTGGCAAAGCAGAGAAAAAAAATGAGAAAACTTCGCAAAGAAGCACTTGAAATTGCAATAAATTTCGAACAATTTAGACTTAAAAAAAAAACCCAACTATTCATTAAGTTCATAAAGAAATATGGTATTTTTAGCATGCTGAATGTCAGCTCTGTCGTTGCACTCTTGTAGCAGAGTGGTCTGTCGGATGTTTTTCCTGCAAGCTTAGCAGTTAGCAATTTTCGATCAAATAATCGAATCTTAATTAGTCTTTATTTCATCGTAATTCCAGTACACTTTTCAACAAATATTTGTACTGTCAAGTTTATTAGTTACTAGTTAGTCTTTAAATTTTTGTGCATTTAAACAAAATGTTAGTGAAGTTTAATATTTACAACAACGGCTGTGTCTGCTGACCATATTTCCATATTTTCCAGATGGCGGCTACCCACAATATTTTTTTAGTTACAAAAAGGTTAGAAAAAAAATTTAGTTAAAAAAAGTGTATTTATTTAGAAAAAGCATGATTTCTATCTAATTTTGAAATTTTAAATATTGTCTGTGCTATTTAATTAACATACTTGAGGCCATCCTCTCAAACCATTAAGATTGAGTTCTACTACAAGAAAATTCAATCATTAGATTAAAAGTTACTCAGAGTGTTTCGTTTATTAGCTTATTTATTTCTTAGCACTATACATGCATAGTGTCATACAAAAGAGACAAAAAAAAAGAAGAAGAGTTTCACAAAATGCCTGTCCTTACTTCAAAGACAATTAATTGAGCGACAACGCATACGCTAGATCAGTGTTCCCCAACTCCCGGTCCGCGGACTGGTACCGGTCCGAGGATCAAATGGTACCGGGCCGCCCATTTCATTGAAACTGAATTTAGATTCCTAGGTTTATATCCCAAATTAAAAGTATCTGTGTTCCATTAAAATTTTATTTATTTAAAAAAAAGTGACCACCGAAGGTAGGGACATAAATTGTTTAATGTTTGTAATGCATCATTGTCTCCGATTACCCCCCAGATGGAATCGTCTCATTGCAAAGAAACGAGCTCAGGGTTCTCATAGATTTAACGTTCTAGTAAGTTAAAATGTTAAATCACTTCATATTTATTTTTTGGTGTAATTGTATTTTATTTTGGAGGCATGTTTAAATGCAATTAAATTAAAATTAATAAATCAAAATAATCTAAAATATAAACATTCAACGTCCCCCCCCCCCCCCCCCCCAGCGGGCCGCAGTGAAATTATCAAACGTTGACAGGTCCGCGGTGAGAAAAAAGGTTGGAGAACACTGTGCTAGATGACGTACTCCTGTATCAATCTAAACTTTACTGCGCATGCACCTATACACCTATAAATTTTAAAATAAATTTAATGAAATTATTTTTCTAGCTCATCCCGCACGATAATAATCCATTATTATTTTATTTATGAATATTATTTCTCATACAAATGGGTACCTCTTTGTAACATTTGTAAAATTGCTAAATCATAGTTGAAAAAATTAAAAAAATTACATTATTTATTAAATTTATTATATTCCAATAAAAAACTTTATTGCAAAATTCTAACGAAGTCTGAAGTAAGAATGAAGAAGGCGAATTAACAGTTACGATTATTAAATATCCTGGATATTGAAAACTTTACATGCCAGGTTTTACAAAGCCAAATTCTGAAGAGAAACATAATTTGTTTTTACTTATTTAAAAACTCTTGGAAAAACTGGAATGAAATATTTCAAACAAATTGTTGAACAAACAAGTGTATTTCAGAAAATTGGTTTCGTTTCTTAACATTAGATCTTGTAAGTTCACTTTTTTTAAATAAAAATTTAATCCGAGAGAAACAACCTTTCCTTTATTCCATTTGTTACGAATTTAGTTTTTTATTTATTGAGAAGACCGCAAAGTCGAATTCGTTTCTAAATTCGCACAAATCGATAAAAGTTTTTTCTCTCTTTCGTTTCTTATTTCCGGCAGTTCTTAAAAATTTTAGATTTTTTCCCACAACCTTTGAACAAAGTATTATTAAATTGTTAAGACAATATTCTGTTAAAAAAAGGAGTTTATTAAATAGAATATTCTTCCTTTCCAATCAAAATATTTCATTGCTTCTTTTTTCACTTTTCTAAATCAAAATAATTTTTATAACTATGGGAAATAATTTATAAAAAAAACATCTAAATAAAATCACGTAAGAATTTTTTATATATATATTTTTTTTTCGAAATTTTGTAATCTGTTTTATAATTGGATTCGATCGTTAACGCGTTCTAAAAAAAATTCTTGAATTAATTCATTCCTTAAGTCAAATACCAGCTTATTTGTATTGAAAATAAAAACACATTTTTTTTTTTTAAAAAAAAAAAGAACATTTGATTTTATTATTTTTTCTAAAAAGTTTGATAAAGATTACAGTTTTTGATAATTTAAATATATTACAATGAGAGAGTATTTGAAAGTGTACAATGCGTTAGTTAACAATAAATCATCTCAATATTGGAGCACATGGATGTTTTGAAAAGTTATAAAATATACAAAAATATTTAACAATAACGAGACGTAAAAAATAAAGCATTTATCTTAAAAATGATTTAAAATATCATCATTTTTTTCCTTTCTTTTTTTTGAACTGAAAATTAATAGAGAAAATTTTAAAAAAACCGAAAGATGATATTAAGCTACAAACAAAAATAAAAATAAATATATATAATTTAATATATATACATTTATATTATATTATATTATTTATATTATATTATATTATTTATATTATATTATATTATTTATATTATATTAGATTATTTATATTATATTATATTATATCATTTATATTATATTATTATATTATATTATTTTATAAAATAATATATAATTAAAATAATTTAAACAAAAAGAAATATTTTATCCACTTAAAAAAAAAGTCTTTTTTACAAACAACAGTAAAATTTTAATTTTTTTTTCCTCGTCCTAATTCCGATTTCTTAATTTTATTGACATTTTAAATATCATTTAAATATTAAAATAATGTAATTTGAAAAAAACAAACAAAAAATAAACTTAATTTATTATTAAATTACGACAATCAAGTAGAAAGTAAAGGGAAAGTAGCTAGTAAAAGTTGTAACGTTGTGATAGTAGTTACATTTGCCACAGACATTGTTTTAGACTTAGATGATTTGTTTGTCAAATCTAGGCAAAACGTGGAACGAGGCGATTTAGTGCAGCTTTGTCATTTGTCGGGAAGTAAGAGAGTCTAGTGTAGAGGGAGTGCGAGAGAGAAATAGCGTTTTTTCTTCGGCACCGTCTAAGTTTGAACCCAAGTGCTTTAAAACCGTAGCCTAATGCTGTAATCACCCCAAAAAAGGTGTCTACTTCAAACTGAGTTATAAAACATTTTTATAGTAACCGGATAAATTAGCAGTCAGCTCTATTTATTTTGATGGAATTCATTACTATTACGGATACTGGTGTTTTTTTTTATCAAAGAAATAGCTGACAGTATAACTAGATGTCAGCTGCAAAGGTGAGGATCCTCATTTTTTTCAGCAATCTCACGATAAAGGCAATGAGGTCAGAATTGTGTGCAAGCCAACAGTTTTTTAATTTTCGAACAGCTGATACGCATCCATCTCATAGTAAATTAGTTCCAAGCCACCATAAGGGATAGTACACGGCTACTTCGTCTAACTGCTCGCCTAAATTGTTTTGCTTTTGCGGCTAATGTGTAATTTCATTATAATGTTATGTCGCAAAGTTATTTGTTTAATGAACCATTTAGTATATGCTGTCTAATTTTTAAAAAAAATAATAATTCAATAGTAATTGATATCCTAATAGTAACATTTTAAACTATTGTAAAAATCTTTAACATAATCTGATTCTACTAGCTAATAAAATATCTAACAACTGTATCTTAAACAATCAGGTTGCCAAAATAACAATTCGTACTTACTGTATGAAAATAACACTACTGCCTATTTTAGACATGAATTTCTCACGACATGAATTGACAAGAATTGAATACTGATTCAATTATAACTCTTAATTGTTTTAAAAGCAAAATAAAGTTGTTTTTTTTAAAACTTTTATCGACATATAATGTTATATAATTTTTTCTACTACCATACTTTCGCTATTTTCATTATTTGAGGTTTTGAGAAATGAAAAAAAGGAAAATGTTTTTTGCAACGTAATATTTGTGTTAATCGTTTTCTTTGAAATTGTAAGCGGTAGATATTAACTAGTTGTTTTAGAATGAAAACACATATACATGAGATGCTTGAGAATCACCTTCTTTTCAACTTATAATTATAATAATTACAATTATAATAATTACAATTATATTAATTATACTTATAATAAGTACAATTATGTTAATTATACTTATAATAATTACAATTATAATAATTATACAAATTATAATTATAATAATTATAGTAATAATAATTATAATGATTATAATTATAACTATAATAATTATATTATAATAATTATAATTATAAAAATTATTATAATAATAATTATGATAATTATTATAATAATAATTATGATAATTATTATAATAATTATTATAATAATAATTATAATAAATATTATAATAATAATTATAATTATAATAATTATAATACTTATAATACTTAGATTATAATTATAATTACGGAGTGACGTTCAACAAGTTAATTCGCACTCCATATTACTTTAAAAATTATTCGTGCAACAGATATTCTCATATCAAATTTACAAAATTCAAAATAAATTTTAAAAACATCGTTGAATGATGTAAATTATAGTAAAATGTAGCATTTGTACACAAAGGAAATATTCTGGTCATTTTCCGTTTATATGGTAACGGTTTGTCGAATATTTTGTTTTTCAAAATTATATTCCTTATTTCCTCACATTTAGTAAAAATTACACAAGTGTGTGATAAAGTTAACCGAATAGATGGTTTTTATACCTTGCCCTACGATAACATGACAAAATTGCGAAATTTTACATCTATTATAAAACCATATTTTATTGTTAATTTTACAAAAATTATTATTATCGTAATAATTATCGCTGTTTTCATAGAACCAAAAACACGATAAATTTTATCATATTTCTTGGTAGTTTTGATCAGAATTGTATTCTCAGTAAATTATGACAAGGGAAAAAACATAATAATTTATATAGATGGCATCTCAAGCATGAAATGCATCTACAAATCGATTGCACATATAATCATTTCTTTTAGGTTTGGACCATTTGCTTTAGGCAAAGATACGATTAATATTACGTGTGCTTAGTCTTGAACAATCCAGGACCATTTAAAAGCATTTATCTTCTTTTCTAGTTTTATAGCTTTGTAAGTCTGTTTTTATAGCTTTTATTGGCTAAAGAAAATTCTCTGTAGTTCACGCGACTTAAATTTAAAACTGTGCTTTAATTTCATATATTATATACTATATAGTTGAATAAAACTTTTTGAACTTTTAAACCGAACAAATAGCATACATATTTAAATACAATTTTGATGCTTTTTAAACCATCTGCTTCTTAAACGCTAAGAAAGCTATCCAGTTTTGATGGGCATTATTACTAGGAACAAGAAATGGAGAGTTTACAATATTTGTTCTAGTTTCGACAAATTTTTTTAAGATAATAAAACATATTTTTCTTCAAATGAAGAGGTCAAGTCGTGGTGGCTCAGGCGATAGAGTGCTCCTCTCCCAATGAAGTGAATCGGATTCGAATCCCGGGGGTGGCTGGTGGATTTGAATTCCGCACCCGACTTACACAGACCACGGTGCTTACGTAAAATAACGTCAGTGGTAGACTGATCATGGGCTATATTTCCTTGCCGTCAGGCTAACCGGGAGAGGTTTTCTTGGTTTTTCCTCTCCTGGTAGCGTAAAGGCGAGTAAGTTCCATCGAAGAAGTCCTCCACGAAGGAAAACACTTGCTCTAAGAGTTCCCTTGTCATCTGACTTGGGTTCAAAATACAAGGCTATGGAGTTGAATATTCAGTCGTAAACCCAAAAATTGGGTTGGCTGTTCAATGACAGTTATAAAGAGAAGAGGTCAAAATAACGTGGATCAGTTTTTTTATTATTATTTTCCGAACAACCCAATATAATGAATTATTTGAAATTAAACACTAGCATTCCGTTAGCTTTAATAAATAAATAGTGGTTGACATTAGAGGTAATTCTTATCGATTACATGCTTAAAGGCATTGAAATTATTTAAAGAAAAGAATTAGAGCTACGGTGTCCAAGAGGATTGAGCATTTGCCTCCATTCAGGTGACCCAGGTTCCAATTACAGTGGTGACTGGTTGATACTAATCCTGCTCGAACCGACCACATTGCTGACGTAAAATATCCTCAGTTGTAGATGGATTACAGGTTAGAGCTCCTTTGCCATCTGGCTAACAATGTGAGGTTTTCTGCCTTTTCCTCTCCATGCAACGCCAATGCAGGTTAGTTCCTTCCAAAAAGTAATCCACGAAGGCAAATTTCTCCCGATACTTGATCCTGGAGTTCCTTTGTTTTCTGGATTGGTTTAAAAATTACAAGGCTACGGAGTTGAACATTAGTAGTTCTAAACTCAAAATTGGGCCGGCTGTTCAACGACAGTTTTAAAATATACAATATATTAAAAAAAATTAGAGTTCGGTGCCGTGTGAAAAGCAAATATGATTTCTTTATATCTAAATAAATAATAAACTTAAAAAAGAAATTGTCACGTTTAATTGGTTCGTAATTAAAATTACAATACACACCAACATACATATAGGATGCGCAATGTAGTTTTTTAAAATTATTAAATAAGCATGATAAAGAAATAGTAGCGGAAACAAGGCCTCCTCGATAGGTTGTTTGTCCCAATGATTGATCCAAGAGTTCTTTTGCCCTCTGGGTTTGGTTCAAATTTACAAGGATACGAAGTCGATCATTGAAAGTCGTAAACTCAGAATTGGGTTAGCTATTCAACGCCGGTTTTTAAATTAAATAAAAGAAAGGAACTAATCTGATTACTCAGTACCTGAAATAGATAAAATTTTTAAAAAAAATGTTCTCTAACATAAAATAACTATGCTGAATTTAAAATTTAACTTTGTAATTATTAACAATAAAAATAATACTAATAAATTGTTTTGAATAAAATGAGAAAGAAAAGACATATAAAAATAAAGTACTAGTATAATTTTAATCAAGCTACTTAATTATTTATTAATAATAATAATGAAAAATCGTTCCAAGACGCAGGAAAAACCATTTTATACGAGTTTTATAACATCGATAAGTTTGATTTTAATATGTCGGGATGGTTGTTGGAGAAGATTTGTTTAATTAAAATTTTTTTGTAAAAAATTTATATTTATATATTTTAACATAAGTTTATTAAAAAAAACAATATTTGGGAAATTAATAATTTATATATATATATATATATATATATATATATATATATATATATATATATATATATATATATATATATATATATATATATATATATATATATATATATATATATATATATATATATATATATATATATATATATATGTATATACATATATATATATATATATATATATATATATATATATATATATATATATATATATATATATATATATATATATATATATATATATATATATATATATATATATATATATATATATATATATATTTATATACGTATAAAATAAAAATGAAAACTATGAAAGTGACAAATACCCGATTATGACAAATAAAACTATCCTGTTAAATTATAGCTAAACGTTTTGAAAAACTTAATGTCCAAAAAGAAAGAGAAAACTTTGTTAATGTAAAACAAACAAAAGGTATTTTGCAACTTAACCAAACTTGTACTTTAAAAATTGGAGATATAGCTAGGTCAGTGTAATTTTATATTTTAAATACTGATCTGCCTTATGCCATATTAGGTTTAAAAGAATGTAATGGGTTTAAAATTGTGATAGATTGTGTTAAACGAGTTGTAATGCAAAATCGGAGAAAACTGATCACTTTTACGAATTTACTTTGCAAGATCTTCCCTAACATATAACCGAGGAGCGCAACTTTTCGTACTCACTCTCATGACTGCTCTGACTAATAATTAATAAATAAATTTTGTACCCTCCTTCCCTGCCTAAGACCTGTTTTAATCCTTCCACTCGGCAACGACGTTATATATATATATATATATATATATATATATATATATATATATATATATATATATATAAACACAGCACGAAGAGAATAATTAATGTAAATTTGAAGTAGGCTTAATAAAACCGTAGCGGATAGAAATTGAAAATTGTAAAATTATATAAAACAGTTCACATTTATTTAAAAATTAAAATAAAATTATCCACATCACGTAACTAACAACATACGTATACCTATATTCAAACTATTACTTCAGTAGGTATTGTATAGCCGTGAGGAAGAAAACAAAAACTTACACCAACTTTTACTTGATGTAAACAAATTATTGCCAATATCAAAAATGTAGTTTGGTGTTTTAGAATGCAAAAATAATTCATTACAATTCAAAAATAATTCAATTCTAATTTTGGCCAAGCTTTCTCATTTTTAGGCATTCATTTAGGCTTTCTAATTTTAGATTTGACATCAGCCTTTCAAATGCAAGATTCGGTAATAACGCTTGAAATAACCAACACTTTTTAAAATTTTACTATACTAAATTTGTTATTCTATACAAATTGGATATTCATAAATTTATGTTACATCGAAGTTATTAATTTTAAACACAGCCTTAAAATAATTGTTCATACAAAATAACAGTTTTTGTCGTCTATGTAAATTTTACTTTATCAAGGTTTTAAAGCCAAAAAAAAAACTTATGTCGAAAAGTTTTGTCATCGGTTTTACTTAACTTTTATTAGTAATATAAACCAAATTCAAACTCTAAAAATAAATAGGAAAAATTTCTTTTGAGCTAATATCATGTTATAAATACCAAAGTTCTTATTATTATATATTTTTTCTAAAAATTTTAAAGACTTTACAGTGTAATAAAATTTCGTCTTTTACGCCAATAACTCGAACGAGATCTAAGTTATTGAGGTAAAAAGAAAGTAATTTCGAAGATTAATCTAAAAATTCTTCACGTTATATATCTTGAAAGTCTGTTACAACAAATGAAAGCATTTATATTATCTTATGCACATCTCTAAAGCAAATAAGAAAAGTTCTTTTTTTAAACATAAATTTCCCAAATATAACCGCCTGTTTTATCATTATGCATATTCAATGTAAACTGAAGTTATTTTGGAGTTGTTTTGTAGCTGAATATGTGTAGGGTAATCTTTTGCATTTATAAATAAACGTAGATGAGTTGTTTCCAACATCGTATTAAAATTCATCAACCGAATCTACTCTTGAAAAGGATGAATATTTATTTTCCATCATTAAATTTACTTATGCGCCTGTATTTTTAATAAAGCACCTTGTTGAATTGAAATGTTAATTTCGCAATCGTTTCTGATGGCTTGCATGCCAGAAACATTGCATAATTAAATGCTTTCGCATTTTATCAAGAACGGCAAAGGTTTTTCTGCATATTTAACTTTCATACGTAAATGGTTTAAAAATTTAAATTTGTTTCGTGCAGATAGAAAAAAACTGAAATGCTGGAACTTTTTTTTCTTAAACAAAACAAAAGACTGAATAGAAAATGTTTTTAGAATTATATTTTATAAAGCGAGTGTGTGTTATTAAAATCTAATCGAATTAAGAATTTAAAATAAATTATTTAACTATTAATGTTCTTTATTCATAATCGATTAGTGCCAGTTGGAAAACTTGGAAATTTCCATTTTAGTGGTGAAAAATATTTGCTAACATTTGGTATTCGTGAAATCCAAAAGAAAATTACAACTGTACTTATAACTAAAAATCCATAACTTAACGAACAAATCATTAGTCACTAATCACACAATTTATAATGGTCTTAGTTGAAAAAAATCTTTTGAATGATTGAAAATGTTTGGTAAAATTTTTCACGCTGAGAAAAAAAGTATGGTCAAACTACAAGAATATGGTTAACATTACAGTGCTTCTGGCTCCAGGAGAACACTGAAAAGACATTTAATTAGGATTTTATAACAATTAATAAGAATTTTATAATATGCGATAAAATTTGGTAAATTTATCATTGATGCCTTAGATCATTGCGTAAAAACCATTTATTCAGTAAAATTTACTTTTAAGTTTTGTATTTTTTACCAAATGTGTGGTTATAAGAACTATAGTTTTCCATTATAGAATTTCTAGTAAACCGTTCCCTTATTAACAGAAAAATGACCAAATGTATAGTTTAAATATACTATTTATTTTTTTTACCAGAAATATGATGCTTTTTTTTTTTTACCAGAAACCTAATTACAAAAACTTTTGTTAAATCTCAATACGACAATTTGACCAAATTTTTTGTCAGTGTGTGTGAAAAGTTCAAATAGAATTTACAGATGGATTTATAAAAAAAAAAAAAAAAAAAAAAAAAATACAAAAATCGAATCCCTGGAATGGCTCGTAGTTACGTATTCCCCACCTGGCTCGCACCGACCACAGTGCCGCCGTAAAGTATCCTCGGTGGTAGACGGACCATGGGTTAGAGTGCCCCTGCCGGCAGGCTAACCGTGAGAGGTTTTAGTAGTTTTCCTCTACATGTAATTCAAATGCAAACAAAAGTTCAAATGCAAACAAAAGTTCCAACAAAAAGTCTATCTCGAAGGCGCATTTCTCCTAGCACTTGATCCTGGATTTCCATTGTTTTCTAGAAGTTTACGGAATTAAACATTAGTAGTCGTAAGCCCAAAATTGGGTTGGCTGTTCAAGATAAAATAAGAAAAAAAATCAGTTCGAAATATTTTTTTTTGTCATTTTTACAGTTGTAAAATCAAAAGTACAATGTTCTTACAATCTAAATTAAAAATCTTTTTTGTCATAAACATTTTAAAATGCACTATGTAAGCTGTAAGCTAAAAAAAACCTCTCAAACAACAAGATGGAAATTTGTAATGTTACTCTTATTATTGCCTTCAAGTGCCATTTCCTTTCCAAGCACGTAATAAAATAAAAAAACATTTGCAGCAACCACTTTAATGATTGCTTTCAACATTAGTTTGAGTGCACTTTTGACAACCACAGAAAAGTTACAGAAAATATTGGAAGAAAAAAAATTCTATTTGTTTCCTTGCCTAGAAGTTTTTAAATTAAAATTAATGCTCAAGTTCAGCGTACTTTGAATAAGCTTCCACATCGAGTACAATGTCATGCCTTTCAGTAGAAATTAATTTTTGGATTATGAACTGGGCATTTTTCTTTTAAGGGATTAATTGCTACAGAGTAAAAAAAAAAATGAAAGCTTGCTCTCCTTGTAGTGAGGGTAAAATTAACACGATTAGGTTAATGAAAAACTTTTACAGAACAGACTTTACTATTTTAAATAATGATGTACTCATTTATCTTGAATAATATAACATACTTAATATTACACAGGTTGTAAAAATTCTTATTTATTATAGTTATCATGAATTATGATAAAAAAGTCATTTCTCACATGTATGATTTCTATCTTTCTTCCAAAGGGCAAAAGGCATACCCTTACAAAAATCTGAGGTAATTTTGAGGTTTATTTGAGGTGATATATGTATATATATATATATATACATATATATAAAAACAATATATATATATATATATATATATATATATATATATATATATATATATATATATAAAAACAATATATATATATATATATATATATGTTTTTTTTTTGTAGGGTCATTTTAGAATGGATCAAAAACAAATCTAAATAATTTGTCCGAAACTAAATTTTTATTTCCATAAAAATAAAAATTATCTTGAATAAACTATGATCAACACTGCTTGAATTATTATTTATGACGACGTAACAATGTGAATATGGATGAATACTTAACGCATTACTAACCATTCAACTCTGGATAAATTATTAAGACAACCTAGCAAAATGAATAATAACTATGGTGTTGCCAATAGATAGAGAAATATCCGAGTTTATGGTGCCACATAAGAGAAATATGTATATAGATTATTGCATTCTCGTAGCAAGTTATGTCTATATTAAGTAAAGCATATATATAATTTCAAAATGTCATTGATTTATTCATTTGATTAATAGTGTTCCTTTCAAGAGCCTAACTAGATTCTTTGACTTCACCACAACCTTCTCTCTCAATCAATCTTTCGCAATAGTTTACTCTCTTATGCTAAAACCATTTTACATAACAATATCGAGATGAAATAGCGGTTATTCTGAGAATTATTTATTGATGTTGTGGATATATAATGTATAACAACCTTATCTTAGGGAAAATCCAATAAGTTATTTTAAATGAACTATTTATTTCATCTCTAAGTTTATGAAAAACACTTTTAAAAGTTTGCGTATGTACGTTTGTATGTTTAATTTGTGTGAAGTAAAGCGTAGAGAGCAATTCTTCTAATTTAAATTTTCTTCAAAGCTATCAAAATATTAATATATTATTTTCATTTGACTCTCTATGAAGATTAAAACTCGAAATCAAACTCAGAAAGCATCGAAACAGTTTAAAATGCGAACGTTTTTCAAAACGGCAATAAAGTTGAAGTTAACTAACTTTTGGACTTCAAATCAATTTTTATAGAACAAGCCGATCAATGCGTTTTTATCTTATCATATCCTGATGTTCATTGTTTTTCTAGGCTCATGATATGTAATTTTTGGACCAATCAGAAATAAGGAAATTGTTGGTTTTGGTGCAAATCAGGTAGGAAGATTTATTTGTGCTATTGAAACTAATAGATTGAAATTAATAGATTTGAAATATACACATCTACGACAGGAAAACAAATCATGAATTGCAGATTTGGGTCTCTTTTCCCTCCATTTTTTTAGTATTATTAAGTTTTAGTTTTGATTCTTTAACATTCTTTAACATGATTAACATTATTTAATGCTGTTAAACAACCAGGATTTTGTGGCACCAACTAAGCCAACCTAATGAAGCTTTGTGCATCTAGCTTTGTGCATCCAGCTTTGTGCATCCTGCTTTGTGTATATTGTAACCGAGAGGACTAATCTGTCAATATCATGACCAACAGAAAGGAGTAAAACTCACCACAAAATATCCTCCATTCCTTTCAACACTTGAAGAGTTTCTAGTGTCCTGCACTTCCAACTCCGATACCCAATATCTAACAAAAAGCCTAGCTCTAATGTTCAGTTAAAAAAAATTTTTTTTAGCACTTTGAAAAAAAAGGCTGTTTCAAATGGTTAATAAACCGTATAGTTTTGTATTCGTGGTTTATAACTCATCCTTTTTTAACCATACTAGTTGTAAACGGTTTCTAAGCCGTGAAGATAA
This sequence comes from Parasteatoda lunata, assembly GCA_949128135.1. Taxonomy (NCBI): domain Eukaryota; kingdom Metazoa; phylum Arthropoda; class Arachnida; order Araneae; family Theridiidae; genus Parasteatoda; species Parasteatoda lunata. Next base: position 42,487,852 of record OX421974.1, read on the forward strand.
AAATGCTCTTTACCGTAAATGTTGTGGTTAATGGGATGGATAGACTGCTGCCGGTTAATTTACCATAATTTTAGAATGGTTTTCTATCAGTGTATAAACATTTATACAAAATCTTTTTAATTCCCTATATTGTGTAAAAAGCAAGTGTACTAAAAGGGTACAGAAATTCTGTCTGCTATATACGAGTAAACAACATTGATGGTACAGTGGTTGCGGTACCGGGTTCTCATCATGAAGACGTGTGGTTTGATTCCCGGTGGCTGTTTGAAACCTCCCAGTTTGCTGTGGATCAGTGCTAAAAGCATTGCCACTATAGAGAGTTTTTTGGATAGTGTTTAACTTCCGTCAGTCGTAACACTAACTTTATTTTCTACTCTTTGTTGCATAGTGGTTTGTAGGAAAATTGTACGTTTGCACTTTAAAGTTAGATAGCGTTAACATTAGATGAGCAAAATCTCTCTTAATGATGCCTACAGTCACGAAATTGTGCATGTTAACCTTCTTGACAATTTAATCCACAATGAGAAGTCACGGGAATTACTTACTTACAAATAAAATTGCGCGATTGATTATCAGGGATCTGTCCAGACATTTTGTGAAAGGTCCGTTTTTGTAAAATTGTGAAAAAATTACTCGTAATTTGTGAATATAAAATAAACGTTAAGTCACATTCTTTCAACCAGGGTCCGCTTTTGTGAATTTGTGAAAATAGGGTCCATTATTGCAAAAAAACTTTTTCAAGGAGTTTTTAAATTGTAAATACATACAAGATTATGCTCAACACTGTAAAATTATAATTAAAAAAATTACATTTAAAAAAATATACAGCAAATGCAGCTACTAAATTAGCGATGCAACATACAAATATTTGGTACTTAGCCTATACTGCTGAACGTAGAATATTCATTTCGGACGAATAAAGGAAGAAGCGTCTGCCGAAGACAAGACTTAGTTCGTTTACATCTGTCTTTCTCCCCCCCCCCCCTTCCTTGGAAGGGTTTATTCGATTAACAAAACAATAATGAAGATAAACAAATTTGTGAAGGGTACGATTAAAAGAAAAATTATTTTGAGAAGGGTCGGTTTTTAAGTTAAAATATTTTGTGAAGGGTCCGTTTTTATGAAAAGATATTTTGTGAAAGGTTCGTTTACGAACCCAAATTTCTTCTAAACAGATTATGAATTAGATTTTAAGTGAATTTTATGTTTAACTTATTTAACGCGTATTGTTTCTTAAATTTAAAATATGGCATTTTGCTCATTTTTTTTTTTAGTTTTATTTAAATTACGGTATTAATTTTGTACATTTTTATACTTGCCCTAACAATATGACAGTAATAAAACAGCAAACCGTTTTTGAATTGCTTTGTAACTATATTATATATAAATTATTTATTTATATCTGAAATATTAAAGAATATGGTTTCCAGATAAAAATAAGAGAAACACCCAGCTGTTTCTAGATTTATATATTTCTGGCGCCTTACGTCCGTCTCATTAAACCAGAAGAATTTATCACAGAAACGTCTGGCCGTAGAGAAAGAATATCTGAATTTTATCACAAGAAATAGATAAAAAGTACATTTTTTGTAAGTTTTGAGTTAAAACTTAACACATATCGAGGGCAAAACTGAATCGAAAGCGCAAATTGCAGCAAGTTTTGGTTTTGATCATTAAAAAGAACAAAAATCGTTTTTTGTTGTTTTTTATTTGTTTTTATAACTGTAAAAGAAAAACATGAAAAGTATAGTTTGTTTCTTATTCAGTTTTCGATTAATAAATTTAATTTTTATTTACATTAAATAAATATTTACATTGAGTATGTAAAACTGCATTTGCATAATAAATTCTGCTTTTTTTTTCAAAATTATAATGTATTTTGTGTATTACTGCGGTTTTTTGACATAATTATTTAAATGCAAAAGAAAAACATGAGAAGTATAGTTTGTTTCTTATTCAGTTTCCGATTAATAAATTCCATTTTCGTTTTTATTAAAGGAATTTAAACAAAAATTGGATTTATTATAAGAAACTAAATTTATAATTAAAGCGTAATTTTACATAATAAATTCGTTTTTTATTTTATTTATGAAGTATTTTGCGTAATTCTGCTGTATTTTGAATTGTGGTACTACATTTCCTAAAGTTATTTGCCTAACAATACTGAATACAAATCCGATGTTTGGTAAGAATAAGAGGAAAAACATGGTTGCTTTTCTGTTTAAAACTATGTAGTATTTAGGACATTTAGGGCCATAGCTTTTAAACTAAAGATAGTCGTATGTTACAAACGAGGATGCACTGAATTATTATTATATTAAACGTTTTATTCAATATAAAGCTGATGAAAGAATCAATGATTTTGTATCAGTAACCAGATAACGTTAGTTTTGAATTTTTATTAAGATTCAGGCCTTACGAGACTACGTGATAATTTTAGTCGATATTACCAACGCACTAATTAAGATATAATAACAATGGGCTGCTTTTGTTTTCACCTTTACGTAGAGTGTAAAAAAAATCCAAATCAAATATCAGCACTAATAGTACGCGCATTCATAGAGTATCAGCACTTTGGGTGCATCATCCGTAAAATCCATTATGCACTGAGAAAAAATAAATGGCCTGAAAACGTTAAAATGTTCTAAGTTTCGGGCTCTATAATATAGCCAAAAAGATTGCTATTTTTTATCGAAGCAAAGAAGAATTACTATAGCCAATAAATGTTTTAACGGAATTCGGAAATACATAAAATCTAATGTAATTCATACAAAAACAAATTTTTTTCTATATAAATCTCTTTTAAGATCAATTTTAACACATGCTTGTGAAACCTGGACCATATCTTCAACAAATGAAGCTATGTTGGGTACCTTTGAGAGAAAGGTCTTGAGAAGTATTTTTTGGAGGAATTCAAAAAAATTGGTGGGTGCTTTATCACTCATATAATGAACCTGACATTATTAACTTTATTAAACGACAAAGAATAAAATGGGCAGACCACGTTATAAGTATGAACGAAGACCGTACCACAAAAAGAGTTTTCAATGCCAGACCAGTTGGCACACGAAAAAGAGGCAGGCCGAGTTTGAGATGGATAGATGGTCTAGAAATAGACCTTTTGGTCTTAAAACTAAAAACTGGAAAACACTAGCGGGAAAAAGGTTAGTCTAGAAAAATCTTTTTGAGAAGGCCAAGGCCCACCCTGGGCTGTCGATCCATTGATAACGATATTGATGATATAATGTAATATTGTGGATAAAATTTGATGAATGTGGCAAAATTTGGTAATTTCAACCTGATGCCCTAGAGCAGTGTTCCCCAACCTTTTTATCACTACGGACCTGCCAACGTTTGATAATTTTACCGCGCCCCGCAGGGGGGGAGGGGCATTGATTGCTTATATTTTAAAACATTTTGATTTATTAATTATAATTTAATTGCATTTAAACATGCCTTCAAAATAAAATACAGTTATACCAAAAAGTAAATATAAAGTGATTAAATATTTAACTTACTAAAACTTTAACTATATTTTAACTTACATAAATCAATTAGTCACGATGGAGAGAGAAGGCGAAATTCTTCATTAGTTCCAATGTAAATTTCGCCCCGCGCTTTCGTGTTTTATTTATGATATTTACAGTTATGAAGATAATTTTTTTTTATCAAAACTAATTGAAAGAGAAAATAGTTGCGGTAGTTTTCTTTTCTTTCTTTTTTTTTTACTTTTTAAAACATAAAAAATTTACGTCTCTACATTCGGGGGCTCCTTTTTTAAAAATAAAAAAAAATTTAATGGAACTATTTTTAATTTGTGACTTATTTTTAATTTGGGGTATGAACCTAAGAATTTAAATTCAGTTTGAATGAAATGGGCGGCCTGGTACTATTTGATCCGCAGACCGGGGATTGGAGGACACTGTCCTAGAGCATGGCATTAAAATCAATTATTCGGTTAAATTTACTTTGTATTTTTTACTAACTGTTTGGTAATAAGAACTATAATTCTGAAAACCATAATTTCAGGTGAACATATGAATGAAAAAGCTACTAAATGAATGATTTATAAAAACCGCGTATTTTGTTTTTATTACGAGAATTCTTATAATTTTTTTTTACTATAAACATCACTACCATAAAATACGTTAATTTTACCAGCGTTTCTTCTCCAATTACCGTAAAATTAATTTTTACAATAAAATCAATTTTTAAGGTTAAATATTATGTAATAATTTTTACTGTAATGTTTATTAAATAAGAAGTGATTTTGTGATTCTGTGATTTTACGATAGTTATTACGATGTTTATTATTGTAAATAGCGATACGATACTGAACAATAATTATTACTGCAAAAATTGCGATATATCAGATTTTTTTTGTCCCGTACATATTCCGGCAAAAATATATTCTACGGTAAAAAATACCGGCATTTTCAGTGCCGTTACATCTCACCCTAATTTCTTACAGTGTACTCCAATTCTTATCTGGAAATCGCTAGTTCCCTTTAGAGCTGAACAGAACACAACAGAAACAAGACTTGGCGAAATAGGATTTCGTTTACATCTTAAACAACAAAATGTTTTGTGTTTATTTTTCTAAAAAAATAAATAAATAATTGTATCAATAAACAGTTGTATTTAAAATAAAAGTTGAAATGAGGGAATTGAAGCATTAATTTGATTCATAGAAATAGCAGCCTTGTTCTCAAAGTTCAGTTCAAACAATTTTGTTGAAAAAAAGTTTGTAAGGAAGCTCGTGACAAAATTAAGTCTTCGTTGACTTATTTATTGTTTCAGTGTCTTTCTCTGTCGTCATCAAAATTGCCTACTTGATCTAGTTTTGAAAACTCTCTCTAACACAAACAATAAGGGAAAAAGTTGATTACAGGTAAAAGTTTCCTTCATAAGTGGATAAATTTCTAAAACATATAAAACAAAGTGCATCGTCGAATGTTTACTTTTTTTTAACATTTTTATTTCTGTTTTTTTTTTCTCATTAACCATTATCTTAAAAATAACGATAAAAAAAAGCGATGGATTCAAAAAAAAAAAAAAAAAAAAAAAAGGGACTGCGAATGTTATCTGTAAGTAATGGTTTAGACAGATCTATGAAAAGATAAATAAATAAATAAAAAAAAGTGAAAGATTATCCATGATTTAAAGATGCTTTGTGAAATGCTGTTAAATTATCTCAACTAGGAAACTTTTCGAATGTTATGAAATATGTTGTAAAAATCAAATTTATCAAAAAATCATATTCTATGAACTAACTTTCTTAAAATTTATAAAGCTATGAGAGAATGATTTATCCAGCATAAATAAAGAGATCTATTTATAAGATTCAGGTTTGAATCCCAATTATGGTTGTTAGATTCATATAGCAATTTAGACTTTTACCGATCACAGTGCTGACGAAAAATATTACCAGCTTTAAATATGTTACACATTAGAGTACCTTTTTGAAAGTTTTCTATTTTTTTAATATTTTTACTCCTTCTCTATGTATTTCAAATTCTATAATTTTTTCCTTCCTAATTCTATATATTTTCTACTTCTCTATATCCTTTTCACTATATACTAAACGAATGAAAACTAACAACAATGTTGGATTGAAAAAAGTAATTTTCTTATCAATATGCCAGAGAATTTAAGTTCCTTTAACACGCTGATAACCATAACCTCACACTAAATTAATTTAAAAATTTTTGAGGAAATAGCGCATTTAGGAATGTTCTATCTTATTATACATTTGAGCTCACTGGGAGATATTAGGTATGACACCTTAAAAATCTAAGGGATTTAGTTTGGTTCTGGAATTTAATAAAGGAAGGAAGTTATGCTTAGTTTGGGGAAATATTATATCGCTTATATTTTAATGTAATAAATAAACAACATTCCGTACTTCTATAAAGCTTAAAATCAATATAAATAATGTTATATTTTGTGCAAAAGGAATTAGTAAAATACGAAGCGTTAAATGCTTGGAACTATACAAGATTAGTTACAAAATTCATTGTTTATTAAATAATTTAAATTGAAAGGTTTCTTGAATTCATAAATTGAAAAGCTGAAATCTACCACAGAGAAGATAACAATATTTATGCGAACAACTGAGTTGAAAACAAATAGAGCTACACTATATATTTTTCTACAGAGGAATTTCATGAAAAGTTAGAATGATAATTAAAAACGGTGCATTAGTCTCCAGAAAAATTATAGATTGTTAAAAAACTGTAATCTCTTGTAAAAACTCAAACAACTATTAACAGGAAACTTATTTATTTTGTAGAAATAAAATGACACATAAAACTTTGAAAATTACTTTGACTCTCAGATTTTTTAGGTTCTGATAAACGCAATTGAAACGTGACATATTACTGTGGAATGTGAATCACTTCAACATGATTAGGTACGATGTAAATCTACCAGACACCCAACTTGTATGGGGATTTGAACCCCGTCCGTAACCCTGATTGATGAAAAACTTACCCACTATACCGGATAGTGAGTTGCTTCGCTATGAAATCTATCGCAATACAATGAAATATATCTAAATAAAAAGACATTTTAGAAAAATGCATAGAGAAAACCTTGCTTATTTTGTAACTTTGTTCACGAGAAACTGGGTTATACGAGTTTAAACGGTTGAAAAAGACTTTTTTTCTTAATTTTTCAAATTTGTTTTAATGTGTAGAAGATTGAGGGGAATATCTAATCATGAAGGTACTCAAAATGTAACTGACCAATTAGGTGGATTTTTTAGGTTTTTTTATAGGATTTTCTTAGGGTCACAAACTGCATATATGAAATGAATTTTGTCACTTTCGGAATAATATTAAATTAAAAAGTTATCGAAAACAAAACAAAAAAATATACATTAACTATTTTTACATTGGAAACTACAATTTTTATATCATCGCCAAGTTTAATACACTTTTCAGTCCAAAAGCATTCGTAAAAGAATTTTATAAATTAAATTATAATTAATTCACAAATTAATTCACAAATTAATTTTCGAACCTCATGTTCATTGATATTTTATAAACTTTGAGATGAAAAAGAGTAGTTACTAGAATTTTGATCAAGTAATATATTTTATTAGTATTTAGAAATTGAGCGTTATTTTAACTAACTTTTAACTGCGCGTTATTTAAAAAAATATTTAGCGTAATAATTTGGCGTGATATTTAATATTTGGCGAAGTTTAGGAATTTTACGAAAATCCCCTTTTTAAAGAAGAATCATTTGTTTTTACAGTTTAAGAAAATAAGTTACAGCCATAAAATATTCCTAATATCTAAAAAAAACCATCTTATTTACTCGACAAAATGCATTTTTTTCCTATAATTAATTTTGAATAAGTAATAATACGATTGAGATTATGCTATTATATAGACAAATAATAAAAAAAGCAATAATTTGTTCTTCTATTAAAACTTTATCAAAAAATTAAAGGCCTGACAGTATTGATAATTTTTAGGCCAATCATAAGAGATTGCATATGAAATAATTAAAAAAGACAATCACTTTAATCCTTTTAAAATTACATTTTCTCATGTAAAAACGTTAATTAATATCTCTTGCCTAAATTCATTAGTATTATTAAAAAATATGTCATACTATATTTATGAAAAATAGGTTGCGAAAAATCTATTTTTTTAAAGAATGTGTAATTCGAGTATGAGGCATAAGTTAGGAGCAGCGGAAAAAAAAAGTATTGTTATGCCATACTCAATATTTTTATCTATTATTTTGTGAGATAAGAATCATTTTTGATGATGTGCATAATTTTTTATAAAAAAAGTTCTTTCTTACTCTTTTAAAAGTTAAAATTCTTCTTGGATCATTTGATATTTTTCTAAATTTATTTTTCCTTATACAAGCATTTCCTTTCAATCCTTCAGTAATATTTTTTGTGTGTACAAAATAGAACACTACAGCTTTAGTTTTTTAGTTTTGAAGTAGCATCTGGGAATAATTAACGCATTGAAGTGAAATCCGATTAGGTTTCTTACGGTTCGGTAATTATGTCACTCATGGTCACGAAAAAAATAAAGTGTTAATTTGGCGATAAAAATGTTTTAATTGTTTAATTCCTTGCTAAAGTGTTTTTTATAAGCTGTGATTAAACGTAGCGAATTCTTGGTTTAAAAAAAATATTAGAGACGTAAATGTTTTTTGTTTAGTTGGCAAGAGGGAAATTTTCAATCGATTTCTTGTCCTAAGAAATAAAAAATAAAAAAATAAATAAACTAATTAAAATACTATACACTGTGCAATGCAGTGTACAATACTGTACACTGTACAATGCAGTGTACAATACTGTACACTGTGTACAAAACAGAACACTACAGCTTTAGAAATTTTGGAGTAGCATCTGGGAATAATTAACGCATTGAAGTGAAATCGGATTAGGTTTCTTACGGTTCGGTAATTATGTCAGTCATGGTCACGAAAAAAATAAAGTGTTAATTTCTCGATAAAAATGTTTTAATTGTTTAATTCCTTGCTAAAGTGTTTTTCATAAGCTGTGATTAAATGTAGCGAATTCTTGGTTTAAAAAAAACCATCAGAGACGTAAATGTTTTTTTGTTTAGTTGGTAAGAGGGAAATTTTCAATCGATTTCTTGTCCTAAGAAATAAAAAATAAAAAAATAAATGAACTAATTAAAATACTATACACTGTACAATGCAGTGTACAATACTGTACACTGTACAATGCAGTGTACAATACTGTACACTGTACAATGCAGTGTACAATACTGTACACTGTGTACAAGACAGAACACTACAGCTTTAGAAATTTTGGAGTAGCATCTGGGAATAATTAACGCATTGAAGTGAAATCCGATTAGGTTTCTTACGGTTCGGTAATTATGTTACTCATGGTCACGAAAAAAATAAATTGTTAATTTGGCGATAAAAATGTTTTAATTGTTTAATTCCTTGCTAAAGTGTTTTTTATAAGCTGTGATTAAACGTAGCGAATTCTTGGTTTAAAAAAAAATATCAGAGACGTAAATGTTTTTTGTTTAGTTGGCAAGAGGGAAATTTTCAATCGATTTCTTGTCCTAAGAAATAAAAAATAAAAAAATAAATGAACTAATTAAAATACTGTACACTGTACAATGCAGTGTACAATACTGTACACTGTGTACAAAACAGAACACTACAGCTTTAGAAATTTTGGAGTAGCATCTGGGAATAATTAACGCATTGAAGTGAAATCCGATTAGGTTTCTTACGGTTCGGTAATTATGTCACTCATGGTCACGAAAAAAATAAAGTGTTAATTTGGCGATAAAAATGTCTTAATTGTTTAATTCCTTGCTAAAGTGTTTTTTATAAGCTGTGATTAAACGTAGCGAATTCTTGGTTTAAAAAAAAATATCAGAGACGTAAATGTTTTTTGTTTAGTTGGCAAGAGGGAAATTTTAAATCGATTTCTTGTCCTAAGAAATAAAAAATAAAAAATAAATGAACTAATTAAAATACTGTACACTGTACAATGCAGTGTACAATACTGTACACTGTGTACAAAACAGAACACTACAGCTTTAGAAATTTTGGAGTAGCATCTGGGAATAATTAACGCATTGAAGTGAAATCGGATTAGGTTTCTTACGGTTCGGTAATTATGTCACTCATGGTCACGAAAAAAATAAACTGTTAATTTCTCGATAAAAATGTTTTAATTGTTTAATTCCTTGCTAAAGTGTTTTTCATAAGCTGTGATTAAATTTAGCGAATTCTTGGTTTAAAAAAACCATCAGAGACGTAAATGTTTTTTTGTTTAGTTGGCAAGAGGGAAATTTTCAATCGATTTCTTGTCCTAAGAAATAAAAAATAAAAAAATAAATGAACTATTCAAAATACTATACACTGTACAATGCAGTGTACAATACTGTACACTGTACAATGCAGTGCACAATACTGTACACTGTACAATGCAGTGTACAATACTGTACACTGTGTACAAAACAGAACACTACAGCTTTAGAAATTTTGGAGTAGCATCTGGGAATAATTAACGCATTGAAGTGAAATCCGATTAGGTTTCTTACGGTTCGGTAATTATGTCACTCATGGTCACGAAAAAAATAAATTGTTAATTTGGCGATAAAAATGTTTTAATTGTTTAATTCCTTGCTAAAGTGTTTTTTATAAGCTGTGATTAAACGTAGCGAATTCTTGGTTTAAAAAAAACCATCAGAGACGTAAATGTTTTTTGTTTAGTTGGCAAGAGGGAAATTTTAAATCGATTTCTCGTCCTAAGAAATAAAAAATAAAAAAATAAATGAACTAATTAAAATACTGTACACTGTACAATGCAGTGTACAATACTGTACACTGTGTACAAAACAGAACACTACAGCTTTAGAAATTTTGGAGTAGCATCTGGGAATAATTAACGCATTGAAGTGAAATCGGATTAGGTTTCTTACGGTTCGGTAATTATGTCACTCATGGTCACGAAAATAATAAAGTGTTAATTTCTCGATAAAAATGTTTTAATTGTTTAATTCCTTGCTAAAGTGTTTTTCATAAGCTGTGATTAAATGTAGCGAATTCTTGGTTTAAAAAAAACCATCAGAGACGTAAATGTTTTTTTGTTTAGTTGGTAAGAGGGAAATTTTCAATCGATTTCTTGTCCTAAGAAATAAAAAATAAAAAAATAAATGAACTAATTAAAATACTATACACTGTACAATGCAGTGTACAATACTGTACACTGTACAATGCAGTGTACAATACTGTACACTGTGTACAAGACAGAACACTACAGCTTTAGAAATTTTGGAGTAGCATCTGGGAATAATTAACGCATTGAAGTGAAATCCGATAAGGTTTCTTACGGTTCGGTAATTATGTTACTCATGGTCACGAAAAAAATAAATTGTTAATTTGGCGATAAAAATGTTTTAATTGTTTAATTCCTTGCTAAAGTGTTTTTTGTAAGCTGTGATTAAACGTAGCGAATTCTTGGTTTAAAAAAAAATATCAGAGACGTAAATGTTTTTTGTTTAGTTGGCAAGAGGGAAATTTTCAATCGATTTCTTGTCCTAAGAAATAAAAAATAAAAAAATAAATGAACTAATTAAAATACTGTACACTGCACAATGCAGTGTACAATACTGTACACTGTGTACAAAACAGAAAACTACAGCTTTAGAAATTTTTGAAGTAGCATCTGGGAATAATTAACGCATTGAAGTGAAATCCGATTAGGTTTCTTACGGTTCGGTAATTATGTCACTCATGGTCACGAAAAAAATAAAGTGTTAATTTGGCGATAAAAATGTCTTAATTGTTTAATTCCTTGCTAAAGTGTTTTTTATAAGCTGTGATTAAACGTAGCAAATTCTTGGTTTAAAAAAAATATCAGAGACGTAAATGTTTTTTGTTAAGTTGGCAAGAGGGAAATTTTAAATCGATTTCTTGTCCTAAGAAATAAAAAATAAAAAAATAAATGAACTAATTAAAATACTGTACACTGTACAATGCAGTGTACAATACTGTACACTGTGTACAAAACAGAACACTACAGCTTTAGAAATTTTGGAGTAGCATCTGGGAATAATTAACGCATTGAAGTGAAATCGGATTAGGTTTCTTACGGTTCGGTAATTATGTCACTCATGGTCACGAAAAAAATAAACTGTTAATTTCTCGATAAAAATGTTTTAATTGTTTAATTCCTTGCTAAAGTGTTTTTCATAAGCTGTGATTAAATTTAGCGAATTCTTGGTTTAAAAAAACCATCAGAGACGTAAATGTTTTTTTGTTTAGTTGGCAAGAGGGAAATTTTCAATCGATTTCTTGTCCTAAGAAATAAAAAATAAAAAAATAAATGAACTATTTAAAATACTATACACTGTACAATGCAGTGTACAATACTGTACACTGTACAATGCAGTGTACAATACTGTACACTGTACAATGCAGTGTACAATACTGTACACTGTGTACAAAACAGAACACTACAGCTTTAGAAATTTTGGAGTAGCATCTGGGAATAATTAACGCATTGAAGTGAAATCCGATTAGGTTTCTTACGGTTCGGTAATTATGTCACTCATGGTCACGAAAAAAATAAATTGTTAATTTGGCGATAAAAATGTTTTAATTGTTTAATTCCTTGCTAAAGTGTTTTTTATAAGCTGTGATTAAACGTAGCGAATTCTTGGTTTAAAAAAACCCATCAGAGACGTAAATGTTTTTTTGTTTAGTTGGCAAGAGGGAAATTTTCAATCGATTTCTTGTCCTAAGAAATAAAAAATAAAAAAATAAATGAACTAATTAAAATACTGTACACTGTACAATGCAGTGTACAATACTGTACACTGTGTACAAAACAGAACACTACAGCTTTAGAAATTTTGGAGTAGCATCTGGGAATAATTAACGCATTGAAGTGAAATCCGATTAGGTTTCTTACGGTTCGGTAATTATGTCACTCATGGTCACGAAAAAAATAAATTGTTAATTTGGCGATAAAAATGTTTTAATTGTTTAATTCCTTGCTAAAGTGTTTTTTATAAGCTGTGATTAAACGTAGCGAATTCTTGGTTTAAAAAAAACCATCAGAGACGTAAATGTTTTTTTGTTTAGTTGGCAAGAGGGAAATTTTCAATCGATTTCTTGTCCTAAGAAATAAAAAATAAAAAAATAAATGAACTAATTAAAATACTGTACACTGTACAATGCAGTGTACAATACTGTACACTGTGTACAAAACAGAACACTACAGCTTTAAAAATTTTGGAGTAGCATCTGGGAATAATTAACGCATTGAAGTGAAATCCGATTAGGTTCCTTACGGCTCGGTAATTATGTCACTCATGGTCACGAAAAAAATTAAGTGTTAATTTGGCGATAAAAATGTTTTAATTGTTTAATTCCTTGCTTAAGTATTTTTTATAAGCTGTGATTAAACGTAGCGAATTCTTGGTTTAAAAAAAACATCAGAGACGTAAATGTTTTTTGTTTAGTTGGCAAGAGAGAAATTTTCAATCGATTTCTTGTCCTAAGAAATAAAAAATAAAAAAATAAATGAACTAATTAAAATACTGTACACTGTACAATGTATTGTATAATACTGTACACTGTGTACAAAACAGAACACTACAGCTTTACAAGCTTTGGAGTAGCATCTGGGAATAATTAACGCATTGAAGTGATATCCGATTTGGTTCCTTACGGCTCGGTAATTATGTCACTCATGGTTACGAAAAAAATTAAGTGTTAATTTGGCGATAAAAATGTTTTAATTGTTTAATTTCTTGCTTAAGTATTTTTTATAAGCTGTGATTAAACGTAGCGAATTCTTGGTTTAAAAAAAAACATCAGAGACGTAAATGTTTTTTGTTTAGTTGGCAAGATGGAAATTTCCATTCGATTTCTGGTCCCAAGAAATAAAAATTTTAAAAATAAATGAACTAATAAAAATACTGCACACTGTTAGAATTTTCATTCTGAAATTACGGTAAAATAACCAGCAACAGTCTGCCCATCTGATAAACCATAAAGATTATGGTTAGGAACATTTGTTTACCTTTACGGTTTCGAAACTGTATGCAACTAATACGGTTAAAAACTGTGAATACAAAACTATACGGCCATGTAACCATTTCCTGCTAAGCACAATTAGCACAAATAGAATTTTGGTTATTAAACCGTATTAGGTTAAAGGAATCAAAAAACGTTTTTCTCACAATTATGTACTATACGTTATAGTTTCAATATCATCTTCCTTTTAGTTATTTCACTGTTTTGGTGGAATATTATGAATTAACAATTAAATAAATTGCTATTCAACCATTTTTGACCAGAAATTTCTAACTATGCACTGAAACTGGTACGTCGAACTTAAATGTTTCCTGGCAACAAAGATGCTGGAGGGTAATGATTATTGTAAGAAAAAGTTAATGATATGTTTAAAGTTAATGATATATACACTGCCCGACAATGATGGAAGAGACACTTAGAGTTTTTAATATTGTTTTAATTTTCTCAAGAAAGCTTTTTATATTTATAGCTTTAGAGTTGTTTAGGTCATACGATTTATCATACTTAGCAATAAGAGTTAAAGCTTTCAGTTTGCAGTTTGGAAGATCGACAATAAAATGCGAAAGAAAACTATTTTTGAGCACCCTATGCGAGAAAATCCTTCCATTTTTTTTTTAAGAAAAAAGTTTAAAAAATAAGTCCGAATACGTCACATAGCATATTCCTAAGTATATATATCTTCAAAAACTCAGTCAAGTAGAAATAAATGTTGAAAATCTTTCGCGTGAGATTTAAGTTAAAGAGAATTTTGATGTGAATGGTGCGACTCATTTATATGTTGAATTACCTGGGGAATTCTCTTTAAATATATATATATATATTTAAAAGTAAAGCCCCATACTTTTGATTTCTTATATATCATAGAACTTTTTACTAGATGGTAGTTTTAATTCATTCCAAAATAGATTTTTCTGAGTTTTAGTTTGAATTTTTGAATGAAGCGCAGTTACTATTGTCAGTTTTTCATACAAAATCGTCTCTTTGGCTGGCTTTTGTAACATGGAATGTCAAAAATTTGAAGTTAATTTAATACTATGTTTGAGTATTACAATAAATTATTTGTTCAACATTGGTGCTTTTGATTTTGTGATGCCTTTCGGCATGTTTAATTCCTATACTGGAGTGCAATTGAAAAAAAAAACCTAAGTTCTTCAGGGTTGATTCTATTGAACGCTAAAATAAAATTTCAAAAATTTTATAAAATGAAATTTTATTTCGAGAATTAAAGTTTTTGCAATGTATGGCTAATCCCACAAAAATGTCAAATATATTTTTCGACACTTACGTTGATTTTTCTATTCTACCGAAGTATATGTTCTGCTGTTGTCGTATCCATGGATATTATGTTTAAAGGAAAAAAAAAAGACACAGATGGTTAGTTTGAATGTTAATTCTAGGAAAATAAAAATCACCGATGAGTGAGTTTTTAATATCACTACCAATAAAATCTATGAGTTTAAAATGAATGTTTGCTTTTGATTATCTTTTTCTCCTTTAATCTTAACTCAGACATTTTTAAATCACTACTTTTTCCCAAATTTATTTTTCTGAAATTACTTTGTTTTTTTGTTTTGAGTTTCAAACTGTAATGCATTTGTTATTTAAAAATTACATCCTAGGTCTGAAGTCCATTATGTGGGTATATGTAAGGTTATCATCTGGATTTAATTCAAATACTTTAATTCACAAATCGCATTCTTTATGTCGCTTTAAGGGGACACGGGACCTTGAAATCATAAAATTTTCGAAAAAAATTTTTTTTTCTTAAAAATGTAAAGAAAGTCAGTCTGAATCTTTTGTTGTTCAAATTTTTTCGATACGATGATTTTTTATGATTTTATAGCTGTTTTTCTAAAAAGTGGGCGTGGCACTTTTGACGTTCCATAAGCTGTCTGTTTGTTTACATTGTAGTTATCAAGCTTATTTTGATTATTTTTCTGTTCAAATCAATATTTCTATAAAATATTTTTTAATTAGTATAATGTGACACTCTTTGGCAACACCAAATTAACTTTAACCGTACTTTTGTTTACGTTTTCGCATTTGTTTATGTTTATTTTTTGCGACGTTTGCTATTATTTTCGAACTCGTATAAAATATCTTATTTGATTTTTTTCGTTGTTTTGTTTTATTTTCATTATATTTTCGTTATCTTTTTGTTTTTGTTATCTTTTTTGTTTTTACGTTAGCTTTTTTGTTGTAGTTTTGTTAGTTATTTTGTGACTCTTGTTTTTCTTTGAGCTATATGGATAAAATAAGTTCGAGATGGCATAAATCAACATCTCGCCCATCTAAAAAGAAGCAACTTGCTATTGAAAGAGCAAGAAAGAGATGGAACAAGTCGTCTGATACTTTTTGTTCAGTTGATACTAGTGACAACAATCTAAATGAGTCTAGAACTCATGTAGTATGAAATGTACTCATGTAAATGAGCATAACCGTACTTCTATCGAAATTCTGCAATATCATCGATGCTTTTCCTATTTCAATGTCAATAATTTTTTTATTTATCTGGTATCAAATATATTATTTATTTTATTAAAATTATAGAGAATATATTTTTAGTGCAATTTTTATGCCCACAAAACAATCTTTTTTTCTTTGTTTCAGGGTTACGTATAACATACTGATGTGATGCATAACGAGCAATAATTTTATATAAAAATCGTTTGTATTGGTAAAAATTTAGCATTTATTATATAAAGAATACATTGGAAGTTCTTTTTATATTTTAAGCATGATATTATAGCTATTAGAGTGAGTTTTAGTTAGTTTACTCAAAAAAAGTAGTTTTTCTCCGTTAACTTTTTTTGCATAATTTACTTCTATATTTTGTCCCTTGCGTCTGAATATTTAAAAATTTTGCCTGAAAATTTTTCATTTGCTTCATATGACTGATATAAAGACAATGTAGCATTGTTTTCATAAAATATTAATTAGAAAGTTTTTTATACAACTTTAACTGTAGGAGGAAAGGAAAATTTTCGAAAAAAAACCGTCGGAACTAAAAAAATTTTTTTTTCTCAAAACCTGTTGAAGTCAAACAGTAACTGATGCTAGAGAGTCTTTATATCATCATTATCTATGTATAGAAAAATTTGTAAATTATTTGGATGAAATTTGAGACGCAAGGGACAATTTTTGTATTTTTTCAAAATTTTAATATTTTGTTAAATTTTTGAAAAAATTAAGGCCAAAATTGCTTTTACTTAGCCTATTTCCTAAAATATGCTAAAAACTAAATAAATTATGCTCATAAAAGTTTAAATAAATATAAAAACAAGTTTTCATAAATTTTCATTTGAAAGGTCCCGTGTCCCCTTAATAAACGTTTTCTAGATTCAGAAATTGAGAGAAAATTGCATATGATTTATTTAAAATTTAACTCATATCATTTTGTTCCCGGTTACTGGTTTCTGACAGATATCGTAAAAGAAATATTCCATCTCATTAAATATGATTGATTTGTTCCTTTCCGTCAAATTCGAAGCTTTCTTGTATAAATCATTTGCCTGAAAAAGTACCCTAGTTTAAATTTCTAAAGCTTTTCGTTTTTTTTAAGAAAAATATTTCTGCTAAGAGTTATACTAAAATGTTATTCTAAAAGAGATTATCCTTTAAGAATGCTCGTTTCCAAAGAACCATTATTAAAAGCAGATGACAAGTATTTTTTAAAAATTTATTGTTCCTACATCTTTTATCTCTTCATATTGATATAAGTTTTGTATTTTCAATGAACATATATACATAAATGTTATTAATTTCAATTATTGAAGTTCCTTATTGTTTTTCTTTTAGATAAAAATCAGGTATATTATTACTTTTATATAAAAGCAAATAACATCGATTTAAACTATTTTTCTCAAAGTCATTATTGTTCACATTTTGGATTCAAATCAGATATCTTATTATTTTCTTCTGAAAAATATTACCAGTTTCAATTGTTCTCCTGCTAATTCCTAATTGCCTATATTTTGGACTTAAATCAGGCACATTATTACTTTCTTCTAAAAGTAAAATATCATCTATTTCAACTATTTTCTTCAAATTGCTTATTGTTCGCCTTTCGGACTCGAATCAGAATTTTTTTTTTTGAAACAAAATATTATAGATTTCAATTATTTTCTTCAAGTTCCTTATTATTCATCTTCTGGACTTTTTTCTAAAAACAAAATATTATCGCTTTTAATGACTTTCTTCAAATTAATTATTATTGACCTTTTGGAATCAAATCATATCATATTATTATTTTACTCTAAAAAAATATTACTGATTTCAATTATTTTCTTAAAGGTTTCCTATTGTTCTTCTTTTCGACTCAAATCATATGTATTATTATTTACTGTTAAAAAATAGAATATTATAAATTTTTTCTTGAAATTCCTAATTGCCTATTTTTTGAACTTATAACAGGTATATTATTACTTTCTTCCGAAAAAAAATATTATCAATTTTCACGATTTTCTTGAAATTCATTATTGCTCAATTTTCGAACTCAGATCAGATTTGTTCTTCTAGAAACAAACTATTATTTATTTCAATTATTTTCAACACATTTTAGATGTTTCACCTTTTGAACACATTCCTGGATTATTATAATTTTCTCAGCAAAAACAAAAAATATAATAACTTCAGTTTTAATTTTTTTCTTTTAAATTCCTAATAACTTATATTTTGGACTTAATCATATATATTATTACATTCTTTGAATATAAAATATCTTCCACTTCAACTTTTCCTTCTAATTCCTGATTGATCACCTTTCGGATTCACGTCAGATCTGTTCTTTCAAAACAGAATATTATAGATTTCAAGAATAATTCTTATTGATCTTTTGGACTATAATCAGGTGTATTATTATTTTCTGCTGAAAACAAAATATTATCGATTTGAACAATTTTCTTCAAATTCTTTACTCACCTTTCGGACTAACGTCAAATTTATTCTTTCAAAACAAATACTAGAGGTTTCAATTATTTTCAACCCATTCTTCATTGTTCACAACTCAAATCAGATATATTATTATTTTCATCTAAAAATAAAATGTTACTAATTTTAATTATTTTCATCACATTCTTTATTGCACAATTTTTAGACTCATTTCATATTTATTACAAAATCAAGTTTTGTTAACAATTGTTTTTTTTCTAAAAAAAATAATTACACAAATAAGAGATATTAACATTAACAAAATTGGTACTTTTTCCCCATCTAAAATGGGTTTCCTTTTTACTATCTTAACAAAATATCTTCCTCGTAAAGTAATAAATAATCAAAGTATAGATTTTTTTCAGCGAAAAAAAAACTAACTGGTGCTTCCTTTTTGTCTTTTTACAAATAATTTTTATCGATTTTTAGTGATCAAAGCTTTGGATATAAACAATAGTAATCCTTAATATCTTTGATCATTTGTCAGGGAGAGATTATATTTGACACAATATCATTTCTTTTTTAACTGCAGTTTACTGAAAAAAGGGATCAATTAAAATATTAAGGCATACTAGGATATATTATTTAAATACAACTACATTTTTTTTAAAAATTTAATAGGTATATTTCATATGTTTAGGTATAGTTAGGTATATTTCATATGTTTAGGTATAGTTAGGTATAGTATAGTTACTCGGTTAGGTATATTTCATATGTTTGACTACATCGTGTGTGAATTAGGGGATTTTTTTAAACAAAATTGCATGATGTTTTTATTATTTTAATTATTTCATAAAATGCATGTGTACACTGAAAAAAATATTATAATTTTTTGATATCATCAAAGAATTCATGATACAGCTTCAGTTTGTTTAAAAACAATGGGCTAATTAAAATAAGTAAAAATCTTTTAAATATTATTAGTGTTGTCGCGATTTATTTTAAATGTTTTTATAAAATGAAATGATGACAACAGTTTGTGTTGTAAGCGAAAAGAAACTCTCCACAAGTTGAACAAGTTTCTAAGTGATATACATATTAAAGGAAAGTATTTTGTTTTATATTTCTTAAAATTTCAGCATTCCATTAATTAAAAAATAATAAAACACATACTGGCAGCAATTAATGATGTTATATTCCAGTTAAGCCAGTTATTATAACTGAACATTATATAGTTTTTCTTAAATATTGGAAAATTATTTTGCCACAAACTTTAGGATTAGTTTATGTAGTGAACAGTGAAAAAATAACAGTAAATTCTCCAGAAGAAAGGAAACATATTTTTTGGCAGAATTTTTTTATTTATAGATAAATAGAGATTTTTCCTGTTATCAACGAATGCTGCAAAAATTCGTTTTTTTTCCCTTTTCCTTTTTTTGTCAGACTTTTTCCGTATATTTTACGGTTTAAATCTGTTTTTCATAAACTTTTTTCCATTATTCATCCTAATCATGAATGTATTAGAACATTCAATTCAACTTCCAGTTTTTATCACTCAGTTTTGCTTACCGTAAGATAAATTAATCTATTTTCAAATTATTTTAAGATTATTTTTATACTTGGCTCTTTCATTTCTTATTTCTTTAATTATTTTACGGTTTTGTGATTCGACTTCATTGCCGAATTGATACTCTACCTGATCTGTCTTTAGATATTCAGTAAGTTAAATCCAGTAAATTAATCATCAGTAAGTTAAATTGTCGGACTTTTTATAGAAATGGTGGTTTTAAACTTTTTTGCACTTGAATATGGTTTCAATAGGTAAGACTTTAAAGATAAAGACAGTTTAAGATTTTTCTTCGTAACCAAATACTTCGTTTCAGTTGTTCAGATAACAGACAGCTCGCCACCCAATGAATTGATCCAGGTTCAAATCCTAGCGTCGTCTAATCTCGGATCGCACCGACACGAATACTGGCATAGTTGTTCTATACAGTTTTTTTTTTGATAAAATAACACAGTTTATATTTTAAAATAACACAGTTTATTTGTTAAAATAACAGTTTATATCTTCTAAAAAAACAGGGATCCGTTTTTAAATAATATTATTTTTCTTTGAAGGAAACGTTTCCGTAGGGGAAACTAACTGACTTTTTTTCTATAAATTAAATTGAGTTTTATTTAGAGTGTGTTTTATACATTTTGCGGTAACATTTATAAAATTATACGACAAGAATTTGGAAATCTTTTAAAAGTATGTGACAGGTTACAGACAATCTTGTACAAAACTAAATATTAAAAATGTTTTTCATTTCAATTCATTTTATATTTTTTATTGTTTTTCACTTCATATTCATTTTCAATATCTTTTTCTTCCTCATTTTAATTCATATATAACCTTATTATTATATTATACTTCCTTATTTTAATTAAATTTTTACAGCAAACATTAACTAAGTTGCTTCATATTAATGTTCCATATCACTGCAATTATTAAACTGAAGTGAAGTTTATCATGAAGCAGGAAATTTCCTCAAGCATTGTCTTTTTTTTTCTTTCATAAAACTTAATTCGTGAACGGATATTTCACAGTTTATTGAATTAGGCAATACAAAGCTCCCTATTCTAGTTGTTCTTGAAATCTCTGGAACTATCTCTGAATTCCAGAATCTGATTCAATCTAGGTTTGAATATACTTTATTACATCATTTGTATGTAGCGTACTCGAGTTTTATAGAAGATTCATACATTCCTGGAATACTTTTGAGTGCACCATTGAAGGTGACCAATTAATTCTCAATCACAAACTTCAGCAGCTTCTTTGAAGTTATGAGCTGGAAAGACTGAATAGTACTGTATGCCTAGAAATATTTAAGGGTACAGTTCAGCCCTTCCCAGAACGTTATACATATATATATATATATATATATATATATATATATATATATATATATATATATATATATATATATATATATATATATATATATATATATATATATATATATATATATATATATATATATATCTTTCTATAAGGCTACCAAATGTATGATTAAATAGGCACGTAAACTGGATCAAAATATGAAAAGTCAGAAGTTCTCAATACCTTCAGTAAGTTATTTTTCGAATTACAGAGCAACAAAAAAACAAGAAAGGCCAATTTGACCTCATCCGTCATTCTAGTGTTAATGCGGGCCGACAATGCTTGGGCCACGTATTTTCACACAGAATGGAAGTTATAAAAATATGTGGAAAACAAATTGTAAAAACTTGCTTATCTGGTAAACGTGGGTATTTTTGTGAACACTAAAGCCTATGCGGATGTTCTGTGATTGAGCGATAATTTTAAATCATGCAATTTTCGGCATCTTTGCACAATTTATAGGACCCTAATCAAGCAAAAGAATACTACAAAATTTCCTCATAAGTATTTTTGAGCCATGTTGACAAAAGGAATGCTCGTTTCCAGATGTTGCGACTCAGATTCGAATCCCCACTTTCGCTGATCGATGTTCTGATTCCGTCTTGCTCCAACCACAATGCTGACGTAAAATATCCTCAGTGGTAGACGAATCATGGATTAGAATATCATTGCCTTCGGGCTAACATTGGGAAGTTTTCGTAGTTTTTCCTCTTAAGTAATGTAAATGAGAGTATTTTCAAAAAGATGCCTTCGCGTAGGCTAGTTTGTTCTTATGCTTATCTTATCAAGGAGTTCTTTTATATTTTGGATTAGGTATAAAATTACGAGACTACAAAATTGAATATTAATAGCTGTAATCTCAGAATTGGGTTGGTTTTAAGTGCTGGCTTAAAAAATTATAAAAGTAAAAATAGCATTTTTACATAAAATAAAAACTTTGCCCAAACAAATCACATATATTTAATATGATTCTTTCTGTAATTCTATACAACACAATGCAAGAGTCATAATCTCATGAACTAAAAGCTATCTATTCACAGAGAAGTTTCTTATAAAGCTAACTTCAGTGAACGAGAGCATTATATATAAAACACGGCTAATAGAGATAAACAAAATCATCTTTTCTTACTTCAAAGTTGCTGTATGTCCTAGAGGTCTCATTAAATGAAGAATTTTGTCACGGAAATAGTTCGCCTTTAATGAACTAGTCCTTAACTTGACTGCACACGAAGTTGCAAGAAAATGTATTTCCTATAAAGATGAAGTTATCGAGGAAAAGATTAAGTGGTGTTAGACTTTGCCTCTAATGGTCACATTGCATGATTTCTGCTTCCATAGATAAGAGTCGGTAAAGATATGATTTTATTGGACACGTTTTCGGAAAAGTGGGAGTCTTTGACCGACACGTTAAACTTGTCAAATGTTAATGCTAGTAAAGAAAACTGTCGAAAAATTTATGACAGAGGTAAAAAGGGTGCTCCAAAATTGATGTGAGATGAAAGTTTAAGAAAAAATGCAGGTTTTTTATTAATTTCTGATTTTTTTTTCACAAAGTATATTGTAAAATATATATATATATATTAAAATGCATAGCATATCGGGTAAATATACTCAAGATCTTTTTCAGGCAAAGACAAATTTTTTGTTAAAATTGTTAATATTTTTTACATAACTTTTATTGAACATAATTTTGTTTATTTTTTTTTTGCACAGATGTGGTTGAATTTCATTAATATAGTAGGGGAGAGTGGGGTCAATTGTAACATTTTTTACTTAACTATTTTTAACAAAAAAACTCCAATATATTATTAGTATTAATTGACAGACGAGTAAAGTAGACTATTCTCTACTAGAAAAAAAATAAATACCTTATTTTAAATGTTATTATATTAGTTATTAACAATTTTTGACAGTCGTGCACATGTTACAATTGTCCCCACTTACGGAGTCAATTGCAACAGTTCATAAATTCAACTAAAACATAGTTAATTATACATATTATCATAGTTGTGATATATTTTTTTATTGATCAAAATAGTAGTGATGTTTTAGGAGTAAAAATAATAATGAGCAGAGACCTAAAGGGTTAAACTTTTAACTTTAAGGGGTTAAATATTTTAATTTATGCTGTGAAAGGTGACAAATAAAATAATGCACATGCAACATAATATAAATGATATAAAAAGAGATAAGTAATGGTTTGTAAACATAAGATAATTTATTTTCAGCTGTTACATTCGTCCCTTTACTTATTGTTACAATCGTCCCCAAGACGCAATTTCACCTTCATTTGTTAAAAACAATGCTAGTTAATACAAAACTAATCTTTTTTTTTGAATTGTTAATTTAGGTGTCCACTTACATATTCGGTTAATAAATTTTATTTGTTTAAACAAAATTACTTTGTTACACTATAATATTCTAATACCAAAAAAAGTGCATACGTAGCGTGAAAATATCTTTTGTGATGTAACTCTTTCAAAAGTGCATAAAAATAATTGCCTTCAGGGGTGTACATGTAGATTTATTAAATACACCTTGTGAGTGAACCTGGGAACCAAATCTAGAACCCGACACTCGAAATTTTTGCTCTGTTACAATCGTACCCTGTTACAATTGACCCCACACTACCCTTCTCTATTTCCTCTTTTAAGATGTAATAAGTGATTGTTGGCTCGATATCACAAATCTTAAAATTACACACAAAAAAAAGACGGTAATAGCCGAATTATATACGGACAGTAAGCTTTTAAGTATGGATTATTGAAAATATTTTTAGTGGATTAGTTACATAATCTAACCTCATTCTTAAATACATTATCATTTATGTAAGGTGGTAAATATTAATGCATTAACTGTTAAAGAAAGACGGCAAAATATTTTTTCACGTTCTATTTTATTTTCGAAATTAATGCATGGCGTTTCTAATTCCTCAAACGACACTAATGAGTAAAGGCAAAAGTTCGCATTTGCTGCATCATTTTTATTCCATTTGTTTAAATCCACAAGGTAAATTTCTCCCAACACTTGATCCAGAACTTCCCTTGTCTTCTGGATTGGGTTCAAAATTACAAGGCTATGGAGTTGAACATTAGTTGTCGTAAACCCAAAAAATCTGTTCGGCTGTTCAACGACGGTTATAAGATATTTTATTAGATGTTCTTTCTTTTTTGTGATTATTACTACTTTTGACGTTAAAATTTAATTGCAAGCACACATTTCTTAATAACGCGGCAACTAACGTTGCAAAGCTCAATCGCTTTCTACCGAGGTAGGACAGCTCCGTAATTTTCAGAAGGTACCGATACCGATCATCTAGTGGATACGAGCCGAGGTAGCTCAGGAGATAGAGCGCTCAATTTCCAGTGCGGTGTACCGGGTTCGAATCCCAGATAACGTAACGTCCCACTTTTGTTCTAATTACGTTGAATGGCCTTGTTTAAAAGCTAAAAAAATTTTAATCAATATTTTATGTTTAGATGATTTTTTCTTCATTTTCCTAACTTTTTGTACATTATACGCTTGAGAAAAGTTGGCATTATTCTGTTTCGTGAGGCCGTAATCAAATTGCCAGACGATTATTGAAGCTAGATATGCTAATTTACTGATGGCAACAGGTACTACAGATATTGTGGCAGTTAATAATTTACATATGTGTGGTAATTAGATCTTTACCGCCCACGGAAATATAATAAAACCGAAATATACATAAATAAAAAGCTGTACATAAATCAATTTATAGGCGCCAGTTTTTAAACTTCATTTTAAAAGGAAAATCAGCATTTATACAAAATTAGACTAAATTATTGAAGTGTTCTACGAGCAAGCAAAGCGAGGGGAAACTGCAAAGCCATCTGAAAAGAACTAAAAGTAAAATAGGGGTTTGCGAGAGCTGTGATCAAAGGGTAGGCTTTGTAGTGAATTTAAAATGCAATAATTTATAGTTTTATTAAGACCTGATTAAATATATTATCCAGATAAAAATAATAAAAGTTTTATTATTAAATTACATTAGTTTGTTTTCTGCGCTAATGAAAGTATTAACTATTTTCTGAATATTTTTTTTATTTTTATAAAAGGTCTGTGTTTGAATAAAATCTACGCATGCTATAAATTTTTTGATTACTTACCTATCGGCTGCGTCACCTGTTTCAACACCGAAGTTGAAAAACTTTGTTTTCTAGAAAAAATCATCTCTTTTTGACGATTTCTCGATAACATAAGAGATTAGAATGAAGGATCGATAGTCTCCACTTTTGATCACTAAATCCGATAACAGCA
Organism: Parasteatoda lunata; assembly: GCA_949128135.1. Lineage (NCBI taxonomy): Eukaryota > Metazoa > Arthropoda > Arachnida > Araneae > Theridiidae > Parasteatoda > Parasteatoda lunata. The sequence continues at coordinate 42,513,500 of OX421974.1, forward strand.
TTTGTTAAATGAGCGCGGAAAATAATCCCATTTTGTTTTTACTTTGCAAAAAGATCGATCATCATAGTGTGGGTCGCAAAATTGCATGGGGGAAGGGTCCTTGTGGAAAAGAAAATGGTGCTCGGCTTTGTAACGACATCGTTAAATCTTGTTTATTTAATAAGGAAACTTTTATCAGTTTTCAGAGAAATTTTACTAACGTTTGAAAGCAGACAATTTATTAGTTATTTTTATACATAATAATACTTACTTCACATGCTTTAAAAATCAATAATCATTTCTAAATTACACAATAAGTTTCCTGAAACTTTTCCTGCAAATCACAAGAATATTCATTATACACATTTTATGTTTATTCTTGCAGTCTGTTGATATTAGATTAATATTGATTTGTTTATCAAAGTTTGATAGGTTAACTAATATTAATTAATTTATGATTTGTTGTGTAAGGAAATTAATGTTATTTTATTTTACTATATTATAAAGTAGAACATCGCATGAAGGAAGTCGCTTGTGGTACTGAATATTACGTTTAGTTACGTAGCTACATTGTTATAGTATTATAAAGTAGAACATCGCATGAAGGAAGTCGCTTTTGGTACTGAATATTACGTTTGGTTACGTAGCTACATTGTTATATAATAAAGTAGGACATCGCATGAAGGAAGACGCTTTTGGTACTGAATATTACGTTTGGTTACGTAGCTACATTGTTATATAATAAAGTAGAGCATCGCATGAAGGAAGTCGCTTTTGGTACTGAATATTACGTTTAGTTACGTAGCTACCTTGTTAAAGTATTATAAAGTAGAACATCGCATGAAGGAAGTCGCTTTTGGTACTGAATATTACGTTTGGTTACGTAGCTACATTGTTATATAATAAAGTAGAACATCGCATGAAGGAAGTCGCTTTGTAACTACAGTGTCCTCCACGAAGGTCAATTTCTCCCTATACTTGATCCAAGAATCCCCTTCTCTTCTGGACTAGGTTCAAAATTACAAGACTACGGAGTTGATTATTGAATGTCGTAAACTCAATAATTGAGTCAGCTGTTTAACGACTTCGGATGTTGTGTCCTCTGCGCAAGCGCTAAACGTAAGTTTTCTATAATGTGAGAGAGCTTGCGCAGAAGACACGGTACTCAGAGACATTGACGCTGGCACTTATTGTGAGTGGATACTTCTCACCAAACTAAAGATAGAGATTTTTTTTCTGTGGCAGATTTAACTTAAGTTTTGTTGTATACACATGTTACGGAAAAGGGTGGGCTCCGTAGTGAGTTTTAAATACAATAATTTATAATTTTACTAAGACCTGATTAAATACACTATTCAGATAAATATAAAGGAATTTACATTAATCCATTATATTTTATTTTCTGCATTAATGAAAATATTGACTATTTTCTGAATATTTTTTTTTTTTACTAAAAGTTCTGAGTTTGAATGAAATCCTCTCTGTTATTAATTTATTGATTACTCACCTATCGGCTGCGTCACCTGTTTCAACACCAAAGTTGAAAAACTTTGTTTTCCGGAAAAGATAATCTCTTTTTGACGATTTCTCGATAACATAAGAGATTAGAATGAAGGATCGATAGTCTCCACTTTTGACCACTAAATCCGATAACAGCATTTGTTAAATGAGGGCGGAAATAATCCCATTTTGTTTTTACTTTGCAAAAAGATCGATCATCATAGTGTGGGTTGCAAAATTGCATGGAGGAAGGGCCCTTGTGGGAACGAAAATGGTTCTCGGCCTTGTAACGACATCGTTAATCTTGTTTATTTAACAAGGAAACTTTTATCATTTCTCTGAGAAATTTTACTAAAGTTTGAAAGTAGACACTCTATTAGTTTTTTTTTTTATACATAAAATTTACGTATTTAAGAGATTTTCAAAATCAATAGTCATTTCTAAACTACAAAATAAGTTTCGTGATTCCTGCAAATCACAAGAATATTTATCATACACATTTTGTGTTTGTTCTTGTCGTTTGCTAATGTTATACTGATATTATACATGGTATTATATTGATATTATACATGATATTATGCTGATATTATACTGATTACATGAAGGAAGTCGCTTGTGAGACTGAATATCGTGCTTGGTTTTGTAACTACATAGTTATGTTATAAAGTAGAACAATTTATGAAGGAAGTCGCTTGTGAGACTGAATATCGTGCTTGGTTTTATAACTACATAGTTATGTTATAAAGTAGAACAATTTATGAAGGAAGTCGCTTGTGAGACTGAATATCGTGCTTGGTTTTATAACTACATAGTTATGTTATAAAGTAGAACAATTTATGAAGGAAGTCGCTTGTGAGACTGAATATCGTGCTTGGTTTTATAACTACATAGTTATGTTATAAAGTAGAACAATTTATGAAGGAAGTCGCTTGTGAGACTGAATATCGTGCTTGGTTTTATAACTACATAGTTATGTTATAAAGTAGAACAATTTATGAAGGAAGTCGCTTGTGAGACTGAATATCGTGCTTGGTTTTATAACTACATAGTTATGTTATAAAGTAGAACAATTTATGAAGGAAGTCGCTTGTGAGACTGAATATCGTGCTTGGTTTTATAACTACATAGTTATGTTATAAAGTAGAACAATTTATGAAGGAAGTCGCTTGTGAGACTGAATATCGTGCTTGGTTTTATAACTACATAGTTATGTTATAAAGTAGAACAATTTATGAAGGAAGTCGCTTGTGAGACTGAATATCGTGCTTGGTTTTATAACTACATAGTTATGTTATAAAGTAGAACAATTTATGAAGGATGTCCCTTGTGGAACTGAATATTGTTTTTGGTTTTGTAAATAAATTGTTATATTATAAAGTAACACATTGCATGAAGGAAGTCACTTGAAAGGGTGGATATTGTGAATGGTTTCGTAACAGCATTGTTAATCTATTATTTGAAACAATGCAGCTTTAAACAATTTCTTAGAAAATTTCTTAACATTATTAATTGAAACAGGACACATTATTAATTGAACAGTAAAAAGACAAACGGTCTATTTATAGCAGTAAGAGTAAAACCTCTAATATATAGTGCGGGGTTTGATGCTGTTCCTTATCTATTCTCTCCCTTTATCTCTTTTATTTTACCCATTTTTCTGTTAAAAGTTTTTACTTTGATTTTATTTTAAGTTAAAATCCATTTTAAACCTATAAGTTTATCTCTCGATGCGAGCTATAAGCTAATCTTTCCTGATTGATATTTTTTTGGTTTTATGCTTCATACCTTTTTCTTTTTTCTTTAAATATATTACTTTACTCATTTGCTTAATATTAAATTATTTTTATAGCATTAAAACCATTCATTATATATATATATATATATATTTATTATACTTTAGGCAAAATTTAAAATGCAAAGCAGTCTCGATACTTATAAATTTTTAAAACTGATATTCTTATTTATTTTTCTATCTAGTCATTTTTCTGCTAGGTGGCGCGCTTGTTACTTTTAGGGTCTAGTGTCATCAGAATACGGTAACAAAAAACTATTTCTCAGTTTCTTGCTTTATTGTACCGTCAAACTGTCCATCATAATCGGTATATATCAAAAGTTTCTTTGAATTTGTCAGAAAAGTGGCTGTCATAAAAATCTTACGAAAAAGTCCGGAGAAAAAAAATTATTTTTGTTGAAGAAACTTGCCTATAGTTTTCTTATACTCTTAAAAATACTTTAAAAGATTTTCAAAGTTCAAATTCTAGAAAAAACTATTGACAGTTTATGAAAGTCTACTCATAAAACAAGATGATTAAATTTTTCATTCCTGCAAAATCAATAGCTATGGACGTAGTCTACCCCCTGCTCGTTATCGTTCACCATCCCTCGGAATTGCTGCTTATGAATAGCTTTTGAGATCACTTCGGGATCTAAATTCACTTCACTCTTAAAATTACATTATTACTAAACTAAATTTATTACTAAATTACCTTATTATTAAATTAAATTCTTTAAATAACCATATGAATTTCACCAATTTACTATTAACGAATTCTCGGAAAAAATCGTTTAATAATTTGTTCAATTAATTGATATTTTATCGTATTCAAACAAAACAATTAAATAAAAATAAAAATATTGGTATTCAAATTGTTAACTGTTTCTCCTTAATGGCTAGGCACCTAATCTTTAAGAAAATTAAGCGTATAATGACATCTCAGCGTCATAAACTAAATGAAGCATTAATTCTGAAATATGAAACTACTTTTGATGTCTGTAAAATTCCTGCTTATGTTAAAGTTCAAATGAGAAATTCGCTTTTCCATTTCCTTAATAATGCCATTTTTCATTCTGTAATTACATAATTAATATGCATATTTGAACTTCCTTGAGTAAATCATATCTGTCAGAAGAACCGAAAATGTTAAATCCAGCAACTTTTCCGTTCTAGATAGCAGTAATCATTGTTACCGTGATGGTGATAATTTTGACTATTTATCTGCTTACTGTATTGTTTCAGTTTTCGAATAAATATTTGCTTTATTTTCTATTCCTAAGACTATAAAGATTACAGCATAATCTTACGTCATGGAATACACACTGTGAAATATTTCTGGAAAAAAAAAATCGTCTAATAACTGTATATATTAAGAAAACAAATTCAAAATAATTAAAGCAAATAAAAACAATACTTCCAGTGAAAAAAAACGCGCTATGCAGCTGAAACGCCAACAGGAATTGAAACAAAAGAAACAATGAAATTACGACAACCGAAGCTGACGTCTTAAGGGGGTACCAGTTTCGGAAGTCATAAATGCAAAACCTTTTCTATCGGGAGAGCAAGACAAAGGTCTAAAATTGCTCTCTCTGTACCCCAAAGGTTTTGCCAAAATCCAGGAAGAGAATGCAATTCAAAATATAGATTATATAAAGCAAATACAAAAGTATAAAATCAAGACTAAGACATCAGAATAAAACGCACAAAAAATTACTTGAAACATAAATCCCATAACCAAATTACACTACTGACTGCCAAACAACAACTAAATTGAAATAAACGAAAAAAAAAAAAAAAAAAAAAAACGCTACCTAATTTGATGCGCAGAAGGAATAAAAAAAGGAAAGAAAAGAGAACGAGAAAGTAGCTCCTACTAAACTCACCAAATGAAGTCATTTAGCTCCTTGCAGATGGTTGTATATTATAGTCGAGAAGGTTAATCTGTCCATCACATGACCAACAGAACAGAGGTTTGATTCCCAGCTTGGACAGCAGAATATTCCCTCGATTCTTTTTACTATTAGAAGAGTTCCCAGTGTCCTAACTTATGACCCTGGGTTGCTGGAAAGCGATAATCTCATTCACGCATACTTGAACTAAACTATTTCCTATGTCCAGTAAAATTTCTCTTTATGGTTTTGAAACCACGCTACTTGTAAATGGTTAAAAAACCACATAGGTTTGTATTCATGGATTTTTAACCATACTAGTAGTTAACGGTTTCAAAATCGTAACGGTATAAAACTACTTTACCTTAAACTCTAAGGTTAATTGGATAGACAGATTGCTGCTGGTTATTTTACCATAATTTTAGAATGAAAATTCTAACAGTTCATATACAATTAATCTTTGAACATAAAAAAAAAAATTGTAATTCATTTTTTTCAGTATTGCAAATAGCAAATACTGGATTCAATAGTTTTTCTATTCTAACAAACACTAGTGTGAATGAAAAATTGAAAATTTTCACTATTAATTTATTTTGAGAATAAAAAATTGATGGTTTTTTTTTTCATTCCTAAGAGTGCATGCTGGAAATTTTACAAAAAAAAGATATTTTTTTTAATTTCTTACATAATATTACTTTATGCTCTTCAATTACAAAGCGAATGCATTTCTTTAATCATTTCCTTCTGCAAAGTATATCAGTATTTAGAACAAAAAATGATGGATTGTTACATTCTATGTAACAGACATAATTGTTACTGAAAAAGTGATAATTTTCACTAGTTATTTATTTTGTTTTAATTCATTCTTAAGTGATGGATATAGAGCTGCTGAAAATTTTACACAAAAAAGTTTTTTTTTCCATTTCTTTTATAATATTACTTTATGCTCTACAATTATATAATAAATAAATTTCTTTGAACATTTCCCTCTGAGTTTCCTTCTGCGTTAAGAAATGGAAAGGAACCTTTCCTTTCCCTTTAGTTATAAATTTTGTATATGAGAATATGATTTAGTATTTAAGATTTGTAAGATCTTGCTGCACTCAAGAAATGTCCTCAAATATACTTCAAGTTGTTCGCCTCTATAGATCCCATTTCCGATATAATCCCAAACTAAAATAGAATATAGACTGTAAGAAATTCTTTAGAATGAAATGGTTAAATATTAATTTATTTGCTTCATATTTTACCCTCTAAAAAATGGTCAAATCACCATCAATAAGAAGACGCTGGACCATTCTCCAATGTCCATTAAAATTTCTTTTTTTTAATGTTTTGAAACCATGCTAGTTGTAAATGGTTAAAAAACCATTAAAGTACCCATAATACCACAAAAATTTAATTAGATGGATAGGCTGTTGCTGGTTATTTTACCATAATTTAAAATGAAAATTATAGAAAAGTATGAGAAAATAATTTATTTACATATTTCAATTATGCGGCACCATATATTGACGACACTTATTCATTATGAGAGGTTGCTTCAGATAATAAATTAAGTAGTGTTGAACCTTATACGTTACGTTAAGTTATCATTAAGTATTTATTTAGAATGATTTTGTTTTATTATAGAAATAAAAGCTTAGTAACGAAGTAGCATTTTCGATTTATTTTCGATCCTTAATAAAATAGCTGTAGAAATTTTATACATAAATAATGAGCCATACTGTATTACCAATTTTTTTTTTGCACGCAGCTTGCCTTTTTCAAAGAATAGCATAGATGTACTTACTGTACGTTGCTCAAGTTATGGGCTTAAGAGGTGCTTAAAGAAGTAATAAAGCGGGTAATTGCTCTTTGGGAAGATTTCTCTGTCTTATATCATGAATGAGATAGAAATAATTTTAACATATCTGTTGCCGACAAATGTTGACATGTTCAAACTTAATCCTACAGGGGGATGTGTTGCTTTTTGACAACAGATCAGAATTTAAGTTATTACTGAAACACAATACATTGAACGGTTCATGGTGAAGAATGATTTTTTATTTTGGAGTATCCGGCGATGGTATTTGATTTTCTGTCGGTGAACGATCTTTTGGATTTGGTATAACCTTGTTCTGGGCCAAGTGGAATAAGTAACAACAACAACAACAACAACATCAAAATACATTAAGATCGTTGCCAACATGGCAGTCATTTTTTTAAAATAGTTAAAATTGAAAATCAAAGTGCTTCCTTACAGGCAGAGCCGCTGGAAACTGCTGGACGATGAAAAAAAATAGTAGGGGAGTGTCGGTTACCCCCGCCCACTGCCAACTTCATATGTATAGAATATTTTTTCAAGTCAATGGGCCATCGGACATTAATTGTTATATTAAAAAAAGCTTATTTTCAAAGTTTCAAGTATTTATGCAGCTGGTAACATGGTAAACAATAGTTTTGAAAATATGTTGAATACAGTAGTCAAATTTTTTAAATTTCTATTTTTTAAGTTAAACTATTCTTTTTTTTTTGGTTTATTCTTTTTGCATTATTTAATTAGATCATAAAACAATAGAAACATACAAAAATATTGATTTTTACTCAATATTATACAGAAATATAAGCAATACTCCTTAAGTGGGCGGGGCTGCCCGACTCTCCCCTATATAGTTTTTAACTGATCAAAGTGTTAGGCTTGGAAAAATGTTTGGAAAATTAGAATATGTAAATACAATTGTGCCGTGCATTTATCCAGGTTACCATTAAGCTTTAGATGCTGTACAAGATATATATTTGAAATGCGACCTAGTGGTCGCCTAAGCCAGCTTGTTATGTAATATTTATCGTACAACCTTATTTACAAAACATATGATTTAGTCCTAACAAAATACAACTCTTGTAACTCAAATCAACCATTATATTTGTAAATCTATTATATAGCACTGATATTATGAATCAATTATTCATGTCATTTTTTACCAAGTTAAGTATACTTAAATAAACTACGTTACGTCTTCTATAAACTAGAACACAATCACTTGTGTTCTAATTTGCATAAACCAGAGCATCATCGCTTGTGTTTTGGCTTACACAAAAGGGAATAAACTAAATTTCTTCTTTAGCAGGAAGAGTTTTGTTTGATTTATTACTTTTGAAAAACGATCTGTTAAGTATTTATCGATATTTACACATTCGTGTTAACATTTCTGCAACCATTGTTGTAGTTTTGCTACTGCATGACGATAAAATCACGAGTCACACATCACAAACATGAAAATCATTTTGTTTTAAAATTTGTTAAGTATATAAATGCTGCAGTAGTAATTCCCAAATGGAAGAAAGTTTTGTAGCTAGCATTGAACTACACTATCTACCAATAAATATTTGGACACCTATGCAAATGACTATATCTGCGGTCCTGAGATACGTCACTCCCTCCGACGGTATATATCGTGCAGGGAACAACATCGGCATTAGTCCCATGCAAGATGCCTACTTCACTATTATGGAAGACAATGTGCTTCCTACGTTGTGCCACAATTACGGGGTGAACCCCTGTTACTTCCAGGACGACAATGTCAGCTGTCATGTCGTGAGGGTCACCAAGACTTGATATGGTGCCAATGGTGTTTATCGAATGGACTGTCCTGCCCAGAGCCCAGACCTGAAGCCTATCGAGAACCTCTGGGATGAGTTGGATGGTCGAATTTAGGGGTGTACCACCCGTTTAAAATCGGTGAAGGAACTTATATGTCTTCTCCAAGCCGAGTGGAAGAAAACACTACAAGTCGTCACACAAGGACTTGTGGAAAGTATTCCCCGAAGGATTCACGCTGTAATTGCCTCTCGCGGAGGCTCTACCAACTATTGATTATGAATAAAGTTTGCTTTTCATTTCGATCACACGTGTCCAAATACTTATTGGTAGATAGTATACAACAGGCTGTAGAACTATAAAAGAAGAAGTAATGCTTATGAAGAAACATGCCGAATGTAGAACAAATGAACAAATACGGCAGGAGGAAGTCCTAGGCGTGATATGAAAAATGCCTGATCAAACTGAAATTAAAAGAAATTGCTGGGAGAAAAAAAATTATTTTGTTTCAGGTATAGCATTATTACACACATTATCACCTGCAGCGAAATATTTTTATGAATTGCCACAATTAAGTCTACAGAAATGGTTCTTAGGTTATTAAGGTTAACTTGCTTTTTTGTGTTTTTAAGAATTAAATCTTTAAGATAGTATTTACATTTAAACAAAAGAGAAATAGAAATCACTCCATTTGAATGCACTGCTCAGAATATTTAGTTTATTCTGTTCATTTCCATTTGATTATTTTTTGGGGGAATTGAAACCAATATTGTCAAATTTAAATCTGTTCTTTGATCAGGATGTGTCTGAAAAAAGATTACAAACTAGTTTAAAAAATAAATAACAAAATGAAACAAACTTTAAATAGATTTAATAGGTATGGTATTGCCTGTATAATTTTTAATGTCGATGCATTTGGAAAAAAAAAGTGAAAATCAAAAGCATTCTGAATTTTTTTTAAAAATTAGTTATAATCTTGCAAAAAAATTAAATAAAAGTCAATTGAATATGATTAATTAAAATTGTAATCAGGTATGTTATATTTTGAGTTTCAAAGAAACAGCTAGAAGATTGTTATATATTTAATGCTGGCAAAAAACATTGTCAACTATTAAGATTATACCATCATTATTTTATAAAACTTTTATAAACAGAAAAAAAAATATGCAGAGCAACTGATCTTTTTTTATTTATTATTTTAGATTCATCTAACGTTTCTTCTATATTTTTTTTTATCATATGGAGTAACGTAAATTTTCCCATAATACCCAATAAAATAAAAAGAAAGAATAGGAAAATGCTGAGATTTCTTTGGAGGCGATTTATTCATTCAAGAATAAAGATCCTTCGCAGAACACTCTATTCTCTGTTCTGGATATATATATTATCTGCAAATAGACTGCAGAATCATCTAATCTTTTGAAACTCTTAGCAGAGCTTAAATGCTTATTCTGCTAAAAGTAAGTTATTTTTGGCTCTCTAATCTTTTTATATATTTAAAGTAAGTGTTATAAATTTCTCTGAGTGAACATCTGTTGTAATAATGGAACAAATAATATGAAAACGTAGCTGCTAGGTATTAGTAAGATTCTTCTGCTGTATATTATATATATATATATATATATATATATATATATATATATATATATATATATATATATATATATATATATATATATATATATATATATATATATATATATATATATATATATATATATAAATACATATATATATATATATATGCGGACACAATCGTGAGATCTGAGGATGAGATCACATCTTTTCGTTATTATTTCTTCTATTTGTAATTAATTTTTTTGTGTAATTTTTATTAAGTATTAAATTTATTTAATAACTTCTTCTCTTTTTTTCCTGTATTCGTAGTATTTCTCTGCTTTTATGGGTTTTATGTACTTGCTGCATAGACGCAGTAATAAAACTTAATAATTTTAAATTCTTATTTTTTGTTTGAAATTTTTAATTCATAATTCAGTCTTCATCTCCAAATTAGATAAGTTAATACGAAAGACAACGGAATTATAAATAATAAAAAATATTAATGATATTTTTCACTACGCTGTTGTCAAATTGACAGCAATATAGGTTCTTAATTAAGTTTAATGCTTCAGTGTTATAATCGACTAAATTAAGACAAAGTAATAATAATTCCTATCTATAAGTTCTTAGGGACCACTATCAGTATCTTTTTAAACGAGTGTTTTTAATAAAAAATTTTATCATAGATGTTTTGACGCGTAACTGATGAAAAATGAAAGAACTCGTTAAAATTTAAGCTTTAAATGATAGCTAATAATGTTTCTGACAGCTTGCCTACATCATTTTGTATGAATTAAACAAAATTTGCATGGAACATTGTAACAAAATAAAAATATCATTTTGTAATTTATCACTTTATTCCATTATGAAAGATAATTATGCAATTCATTATATTTAATTAGCAAATAGCTTTATAATCTATTCGATTTCTTACGTTCACCTCATTAACTCCAATAAAAAGAATATAATTAATGGTTGATTCAGTTAATTTATCGATTCTAGTAATGATAGTGATGTACAAGGATTATGCTTATCTTGATGACTTTTCTGTATGAATGGTGGTTGATCGTATATATATTGTATCTTTTTTAATCAAAAGATTTATTCAATTTATAAGATAAGCTTTAATAGTACCCTCTGATACAATAATACCTTCTTCTTCATATTTTAAATGCTATTTTCCTAATACTTTAAGAATGTCTTGTAGCTGTTAAAACAATAACATGATTCGTTTTTTTTTCTCTTGTTCATCCTGTTAAATAGAATAACTATCGATTAATTGTTTATTCTTTTTTTGCACATTTTATTGTAATCGATCATGCATAATTTGATTATTTATAACTCTATACTAATTAGAATTTCCATATTAAGCTGTAGAAATATTTAGTCTCTATTATAATTAGATTACGAGGTTGCCTAGAAAACTGAACACGCACACAACACATATAAATCCAAGCCACTTTAGATATTGCATTCATTGCTTTGTGTTTTGTCATTTTGGCATAGAAAATATTTTAAATACTCGAACCTTTGAGTTTTTAGATTGTCAAATATTTTTACTTCTACTTCACTATTTGGAATTTTAGTTTATTATCTTCATCAGACTAAATTTTGTTTCTTGTTTATTACACTTTCTCGGGACAGTCAGGGTATGATTATTTGATTATTTTCGGTTTTTTCCCATTTACTCCAGAAACTGCTCCTGCATTGACTGCATGGTAATGTTCCCTGATTATTCCCACATTACAAAGATTAAATAGTTTTTGCAATTTATTAATTTTCCATAGATAGATTTATTACCTTAATTTGTAATAATGTTATTTTCTATGAGTTAAATTTTTCGCCAATTAATTCATCAAAGTTCTTATTGAAAGTCAATTTTGTTTTTGTATCAATTTAACATACATAGTTTTTATTAAGGAAAAAAAATACTATTTCGTAAAATAAATCTTTTTTCAGTATATAATATTTTAAATCATAAAAAATTCTTTTTCTACAAAAGAATTTTGGGTCAAACAAGTTTAACTTTTTTAAAGCCTTAAAATTTATTTAGATCTACAAACTCAAGTGAAAATGCAACAAAAAGATATTCTCAAGCATTTTTATGCTTTTCTTACCTTGTATAGCCATTGAAACGAGTTTTCGAAATACAAAAAAAATTCTTTTTTTTTTTTCATGACACGAAGATTTCTTTCTCTTTTTTGTTGAACAAAAGTTTTATGACAGGATAAATATAAGTAAATGAAAAGCCTTATAAATTTTTGCTTCTACATGACTTGTTTTCTATTACATTTTGTTAGCAATTTTTAAAATGAAAATATGGAAAGAACAAATAAAAAACAATTTTCTGAAAGGGAAAAATCTAGCTTTTTGAATGTAAAGGAGTATTCTGTAAATCTGAAAAATTCTTTTCCATTATAAAATGTCTCATTTTAATACCAGGCCGAAAAAATAAGGCTAACTACTAATAGGATTTTAAATCTGAAAAATGAGTGCTTTTAAAATGTTATTATCATTTCCTCTTGTAAAATCTTAAATTTCAATTAGCTAGAATTTTTTTTTTCATTTTCTCAACGGTATAAATTAACATTGTTGCAAAAGTACCCGCCATGTTTAGCATTTTGTGAGTCCTGAAATCGCGAGAATATGTAACTGATCCAAACTTTAAGTTCTGTCAACGATTAAATTTAATCCGCAATAAATATTATAGAATAAAGTTATAAATCTGACAACAGGAATTAAGATAAACTGTCGTTAAAGTTTTCTATAATCGATTAAAAATATTTTTTGCCAAACATAAGGTCAAATTTAAAACGTTTGTGATGTTATTTAAGCTAAACTAACACCAAACATTTTTTTTTAAAATAGGCCATACACTCTCAAAAATAAAAATGTCACTTTCGACAATTCAGCAATCCTTGAGCTATATTTTGATAATTTTGAGAATCATTTCATCAGAATGACAAATCGCGAACACCTAAATTTTGACAAAAATACTACCTCAATTTGAAACCTGATCGCAGTGCATTGTGGGAGAGTGTTAACCGGAATGATGAAACTCGAATGAAGACTAGACAATCGAAAATAAAGTGACGAAATGAACCGTCCAGCCTGTTGGGTGGTGAAGAAGTTGGATCTCGTTCTCGGAACATCCCGGATCCGAATTCAGCTTCGAGCATGGCTGTAATTTAAGAGGAGTCGATTTACCAATAATACTAAACCTGACTTTTTTCGATTACCTTTTCTCATCATCTAAACAAACTATTGCTTCAGTTTTTTTCGCAGAATACTTACATACGCATGTTTACACTGTGTTAATGTTAATTATGATAATGTGTTATTGCTATTGTTAATGTTAATCGTGTGTTGTTGATAATTTGAGGATTTGTGTTTCATCACAGATCACGTGGTTTCGTGACGAACCAATTCTCAAAATTAACCAATTACATCTCAAAGATAGCTGAATCGTCAAAAGTGAAACTTTTAGTGAATCTTTTAAATGATAACAAACAAGAATGAAAAAAAAAAAATAAACATTAAAAAATCAGTCATTAACGAAATCATTACTTGTAAATTACAATTTATATCTTTAACGATTTTATCAACAATAAAGCAATTGTCAAAGAGGTAAGATATTGATTAAAATTCATTTTCTCGTAAATAATTATATGTAACTTTCATCAGTTTCCAAATCAGAGAATATTGATTTTATTAAATGACTTTCTGAACATACAATTTTTCATCGAAATCACCGAACAGATGCCTCCAATAAGGAAAACAGGAAAAAATAGTTTTCCCATCTTTCAATAGTCCTGCAGTTCCTAGATGTCTCATTAAGCGGTAGGAAATTCGTCACGGAAATATTTAGTTGCTGATAAACAACTTTTCTCAACCCAGTATGCACTAGACAGGAAAAGAAAGAAAATGAACTTTCAATAAGTGTTGACATATTGGTAGAAGATGGACAAAAGGTCATTCTTGGATGAAATGACCAAATAGCATGCATTCCATGGTGATGAAAATTGAGGAGTTCTTCTTTTTTCCATTTATTTATTCTAATTAATTTTTATGACACAAAATAGAATTTTACTGCAAGGGAATAAAATTAGTTTCATTTTCAATTAAACGATTTTCTAAAAGTAAATTAGTTTTGTCTGATAATAAAGTTTTTTTTTAATATAAACAGTTCTCCGCTAGAAAAGTTTAGAATTTTAGTAATTTTAGGGTGTCTTGAAGAGCAATATTGTTTGAATTTGGTGCAATTTTAATATGGTGCAAAGTTGAGTTATATTATGGTATTTCTTAAACTTGACAGCTGGACCCTATGGATCAATTTGAGCGTATGAATAAATAAATGTAAAATTTAATTGAAGTTGCAACAAATTTGAGCAATTGCACATTGCAAAAAATTGCGGAAAAGTACCGCCTCTGAGGATGCTGGAACTTTTACCGTAAAATCTATTTTTCCCAGAACATGTCACGCAACAAAAATTAGGATATACTATAGTTTTGACAGTATTAATTACCTTAATTACAGTACTTTCAATTAATAATTACAGTAGTAAAAATGGATGTTACGTTAAAAACAGATTTTTTGGTAAAATGGATTATGCAATGATGCAACCAAAGTGCCTGCACTTTATACCATAAATTTAATCGGAATTTCAAATAGTGCGTATTAATTGAGTTTTAAAAATTTTTTTTAACAATGTACTAAACCATTAACTGAATCAAAATTATCAGTAACCTTAATGTAGGGATAAGTTAAACCTTATTACAGCGCTTAAGCATAAATTTCTGTACAAACCATACAATTGGTGAAAGAAAGAAAATAATTTAAGTGATATGTTAAACGTAAGGAAAACAATGTGTAAAATTTCACGATTATTGTACTGCTTTAATTTAAACTCTTGATGCTATGATTTAATTCGAACTAAAACAGGGTTTGATTTATTCTTTTATTAAGGTTTAAAGAAACTTGTAAGATATTATGGTTTTGTGTTCCCGAATTAGTATTGAATTTCAAACTTAATGTTGTTGAAAAATAAGTAGAAGTATTACCTGAATTAATATAATATTTATATTTTAAGCTGGACGAAATATTTGTAGGAAAAAGCTATAATTTTTTAACATAGTCAAATTTGCGTAAAATTCATTTTTTCTCTTCTGAATTGTAGCTAAAAATGATAAAAACATTTGGTTCTTTCACATTAAATATTACGATTGTGATTAAAAATTATATATAGTTTTGCTAGTAGCTTTCCTGATGAATGTTTATTTGTTTAAATTTAGTTGCTTTTTATGAAAATACTTGTAATAAAAATAGTAGTAGTTTTAGTTAAGTGCATTTTGAAAATTGAAATAACATTTTATATATATCCTATCCTAAGCTGGAAATATAATTTGAATTTGACAGTCGAA
Source organism: Parasteatoda lunata (assembly GCA_949128135.1). NCBI lineage: Eukaryota > Metazoa > Arthropoda > Arachnida > Araneae > Theridiidae > Parasteatoda > Parasteatoda lunata. The sequence continues at coordinate 42,529,203 of OX421974.1, forward strand.
ATCTTTTTTGCATTACAGGTGATGTCATAATAATTTTCAATTTTTAAAAAAAAAAGTGTAATTGGACTATACGATTTCAGGAAGGATACATAGTAGTTAATGTTTTAATTTAAAATCAGCAACTGTTAAAAAAATTCAATCTATTATTGCCATTGTAATTATGAACACTGCCCTAATTACTACTCTCATTAGCATTATTGTCATCTCTGTTTACGTTATACATTTCTCAGAAAAAATATTTTTATAACAATTCATTTAATTGTTGTTTTACCATATTCAGATAAAGCAGCCAAATAACCATAAATAATATAGTATTCAAATTGTTAACTGTGCGAAAAACTGCTTTAACCTGATACTGTTAAACAACCAAAGTTTTGTCGCACCAACTGGGGCCCACCAAACCAAATGAAACTAGTTATTTCCTCGAAGATGGGTACGTATAATAGCCGAGAGGGCTAATGAGTCTCATGATCGTCAGACCGAAGGTTGAGTTGTAGCATTGACACCACAATATTTCATTCATTCCCTTAGCCCATGAACTGTTTCCACTGTCTTGGACATCCCAATTAGTGACCCTGGACTATTAGAATACGATATTCTCACTCACGCTTAGATGGCTGCTCTATAAAGCTGCTAAATCATCTTTAATGTCCAGTATGATTTCTTTTTTACAGTTTTAAAATGATTCAAGCTGTAAGCGCGTAAAAAACCGTTGTAATTTTGTATTCACGGTTTCATATTAGTTGCAAACGGTTTAAAAACCGTAAAGGTAAAATATGTTCTTTACGGTTAATTTAATTGGGAGATTACTCCTGTTTATTTTACCATAATTTAAATATGGAAATTCTAGCTGTGTAGGTCCAACAATGACCATTTAATTATGGAAGTTTCATTTTTCTCTAATTTCAAGTGATACAATGATGTTCTGGCAGCATCTCTTTAACTGCATAAATTTCAAGTTAGTAATGATATTTTCTAAAAAATATTTGTTTTAGAAGTGCAGAATTAATGTAAAATTATTTATCTTTAGAAAAATTTAAAATTTTATAACAAAATCGTGCATTATGTTTATATTAGAATTTTACGTCAATATGTGTACTTTGAAAGAAGATTTTTTTATTTTTATTTTTGTCGGTAACGAACTAAATTATATTTTTTGATAAAACAATTGTATTTAGTAGAATAAAAGTAAAGAATGATACGGAAATTAATATAGGAATTAATATAGGAATTAGAAATTAATATAGGAATTCATATAGGAATTAGAAATAAATATAGGAATTAGAAATTAATATAGAATTAATATAGGAATTTAATGACAGTTGTCGGGGAGTCGTAATTAATACTAAACTTATCATATATTATAAATTTATCATATATAACTTATCATATATATGATAAATATAACATAGAATTGTTTATAAAACTTTGAAAAAAATTATTATATTTTTCTAGTTAATAATTTAATAACTATATTACAATGAACTTATTGAAAGAAACCAAAATAATAAAACATTTGTTAGAATAAAGTTATTAAATAAAAAAGGTTATTAAAGATATTGATTCCCAGCCTTTCTTTTTACTAACATTTTTATGAATAAAATAGCTTTTATTTATATTATAGAAACAAATATTTTGTACATTATGATTAACAAAGTAATTTTATTTTAAAAATATTGAATAAATGAATCGAAAATTTATAATTCTAGCTTTATATTCTATCGTAAAAATAATTTAAATGACACTTCCCGTTTCATATCTTAGTATGGTGTCTTATAACTATAAATTTGGTATAAATATAAACGTGGTGGTGATTACTTTACGTCAAGTTGTCTAAAAAAACATTCTAGGTTTCTCATTACACCAGTTACTACTTTTTGTTTTTCTGAACTTAGTATCATTTTTTGTGTTCAGATACGCAAGAAATTTTGCAATGTAGTTTCACCAAAAAATGTCTTTAATAAAGAAAAAAGGTCAGCATTCATTACATCGTTACAGTTGTATAATTCTTTAATGTTAAATGAAAACAACCCCTGATCTTTTTTAGAGTAAATATTACTTTTAAAACTTAGTTTTGTACAATTTTTATTTTAAACTTATATTATTTTTTCCAATTTTTCAAAAAATTTTAATTTATAAATAAATAAAAACAAAATTTAAAAATATTGAAACATTAGAGCAGTATTATTAAAAATTCTCGTAAATGTTAATCAAAACATAATGGAATTCAAGTTCAAATTCTTCTTTTAAGTCAAATAGATTTTTCAAATTTATAAATTCTTTGTTTTTTTAAGCAATAAACTTTACGTTAATTTAAAAAAAAAAAAACGTAAAATGCAATGTACTGGAAACGGGTTTTTTAAACAATTATTATACAATCTTTACTTTTATTCATTCTCGGCTATTGAGATTTTTCTTGTTTTGTTTCGAATCTTCATATTCCATTTTTCGTTGGAACCTTTACTGTTTTACTTTTAAAATCAATTTTTCTTCTCATTCACGTCTGGAAAGTCCTGAAAATAGGCGCCGGTTTTTGAGCGCTTGAAACATGTTTAAGGTTATTACTCATTCACTTAAATAAATATATAAATTGGAAATAGCAGTCGACACGTTTCAAGTACTCAAAAACAGGCGCCCTTTTTCTAGACTTGCCAGATGTGAATGAGAAGAAACAAAATTCATTTGAAATATTAAACGTAAAGTTGACAACGAACTCTTGTCGTTAACAAGGGAATCAACATTCAAATGAATTACTTGTTAACTACAGTAGTTCCTCACCACCTCTACATAGAGCGTGGAAAATTTTTTTACCCTGATTTGCACCTCATCAGTAGTTTTTCTTGTTAATTTTTCATCTTTTTTCTTTCTCGGCTATTGTGGTTTTTTTTTAAATTTTGTTTCTCACTTTTATTTTTTCATTTTTTGTTGGCAAATTAACGTTTTATTTTTAAAATCGCTTTTGTTTCTTCCCATTCATGTCTGGCAAGTCTTGAGAATATGCACCAGTTTTTGAGCGCTTTAAGCATGTTGAAGCTATTTCCTATCACGTTAAAAAAAAAGAAGGGGACATTTTATTTTAGAAACGAATTAAAGTTTTTTCTGCGAAGTAAAATCGTACAGCTTCAGTTTCTTGAAATTATTTATTTAGTGTAACTGAATAAAAATATCGAATTTATAAATTTACAAAATTTGCCTTAATATTTTTTTAAGATTAAAAACCATTATCTATTTTATTTTATTTCAATGAAATTTTGAAAGGTGACAACCTAGATATTGATAAATTGCGCTTAAAGCATAATTTAATCAAATAATTATCTTAGGTTTATCATAGGTTGGTAATTTTAGCTTCCAAACTATACGACAGGTGTAGCCAAAATCTAGAAATTAAGATCCAAATAATTTGTCCTGAAGAGAGGTCTCAAGTTTGGGTCTTTTAATGCTGTGTTTTATAGTTTAAATATTTCATACTAACTAAAGGCATTAATTGCGCGAATAAATTTCTTCTTGCATTTGTAAAACTGGCTTAGCCAAAAATAATTTCGTGTTAAAGATCCTTTTTAAAAATAGTCTATAATGACGCTTGTCATTGTGTACTGTAATGGTAATCAATCACGAAATATAGTTAAATAATTTAAAACATTAGTTCTAAACTTTCATTGAATGCAAAATTTAGTTTTTGTGAGACCCTGTTTTAAAAGAAGCTTTCTAACGTTTTCTTTAAAAAATTATAGTTTTACCTTAAAATTATTACTATTTGAATAAAAAAATGTAATTACTAGTATTACCTTAAAAAAAGTAGCTACTTTATTAAAAAAAATAGGAAATATTTAACATGCTTAATTAAATCCTTTTACCCATGATTCCCATACTTTTTCAAACCGCGTGCATTTTTCTTATCACTCGATCTTTATAGTAAAGAAAAATCTTATATCCAATCAAGATACAAAAACGACGTATAAAATATTCAGTCGAAAAAGTGGAGAGTGAACACAATGATAAATAGCTTTCTCAAAAGGAAGAAGCATTGATCGCTAATGTGCCTCTGATAAATCTGTCACAGTCATTTCACCTGCTCTTTCTTTTTCTTCTCTTTTTTTCTGCAGCACCTCATTTGAGGTGGAAAAAAATGGATTCTGTTTAGCGAAAGATATATAGATATGTCTGAAAAAGATGTATATACCTCTCATCTAACTCATCAAATGAACAATTCTTATTGTGAACATAAAAAAATAAGCAATTATTATTTGGAAAGTTTTGCATTAACCGACTGAATCATTGAAAGAATCACTGTGTTAATCATATTTGTTACGTAATATAAATCTTTTAATCATTGATTAACAATTCTTAATGTCAATCAGTCTTATCAGTGTGTTAAACACATTTGTTACGTAATGGAAGAATTTTAATCATTGATGAGCAATTCTTATTGTGAATTAGTCTTATCAGTGTATTAACCATACTTGTTGCGCTTACACAGTGTAAACCTTTTAATCATTGATGAATAATTATTATTGTCAATCAGTCTTATCAGTGTGTTAACCATATTTGTTATGTAATGTGAGCATTTTAATCATAGATTAACAATTCTTATAGCGAATTAGTCTTATCAGTGTGTTAACCATATTTTTATGCTTACACAGAATAAACCTTTAATCATTGATGAACATTTCCTATTGTGAATCTGTCTTATTAGTGTGTTCATCAGATTTGTTAGGTAGTGTAAGCATTTTAAATATTGATGAACAACTCTTATTATGAATCCAAAAGTAATGTAGTTATTTGAAATTTTTTGGTTTTTACCAATCAGCGTGTTTACCATATTTGTTATGTAGTGTAAACTTTTTAAATATATTTTGAGAAAATGAAATATCAGAATGTTTTCAGGCTTTTAAACAATAAATATAAATGATGATATATTTTAAAAATAGTAAAATATATGGCTGAAATAGTCGGATTAAATAATTGTCACTCACTGAGAAATCATAAAGAACGTTATTCAATACCAAGTAGGGCTTTGAATCTAGACTACGTAATCACTAGGATTTCATTTTAAGAATTATTGAGCCAATAAACATTTTCTTTACTTAGTGTAAACCTTTCTCATATTTTTTTTCAGAAAGTGAATTTTTAAATAATTTAATATTTTTTTAAATAATTGTCTTGATAACCAAACCTTTTAATATTGATTCAGAAACCTTACGCTTAGTTTCAACCTTCTTTATATTTTTTTCGAACAGTGAATTTTTTTAATAATTTAATTTTTTTAATAATTAAATTTTTTTTAATAATTCGATATTTTTTAATATTTTTAATAATTTAAATTTTTTAAATTTAACAATTTTAATAATTTAATTTTTTTTTTCAGAATCAATGTGTTAATAACTAAACTTTTTTAATATTGATTCCAAAAATGAAATTTCAGAATGTTTTCAGGTTATCAAACGTTCATAAAATACGCTTGTCACTCTCAGAGAAATCTTGAAAAACGTCATTCAATACCGCGTAGGGCTTTGAATCTAGGTTTGGTAATCACTTGGTTTTTGCTTTTAGAATTATTGCGTTAATAAATACTTTTGTTATATGGTGTAAACTTCTTTAATATTTTGTTTAGCAAATTAGTATTCTTTAATAATTTAATGTTTTTAATAATTTGATATTTTTTAATATTTTAATATTTTTAATAATTAAAATTTTTTAAATTTACTAATTTTAATAATTTAATATTTTTTTTCAGAATCAATGTGTTAATAACTAAACTTTTTTAACATTGATTCCACAAATGAAATTTCTGAATGTTTTCAGGTTATCAAACGTTCATAAAATACGCTTGTCACTCTCAGAGAAATCTTGAAAAACGTCATTCCATATCGCGTAGGGCTTTGAGTCTAGGTTTGGTAATCACTTGGTTTTCGTTTCTAGAATTATTGCTTTAATAAATACTTTTGTTATATGGTGTAAACTTCTGTAATATTTTGTTTAGCAAATTAGTATTTTTTAATAATTTAGTGTTTTTAATAATTTGATATTTATTAATATTTTAATATTTTTATAATTTAAATTTTTTAAATTTAAGAATTTTAATAATTTAATATTTTTTTCAGAATCAATGTGTTAATAACTAAACTTTTTTAATATTGATTCCGAAAATGAAATTTCAGAATGTTTTCAGGTTGTCCAACGTTCATAAAATACGCTTGTCACTCTCAAAAAAATCTTGAAAAACGTCATTTAATACCGCGTAGGGCTTTGAGTCTAGGTTTGGTTATCACTTGGTTTTCAAATTAATTATTGCGTTAATAAATATTTTTGTTATATGGTGTAAACTTCTTTAATATTTTGTTTAGCAAATTAGTATTTTTTAATAATTTAATGTTTTTAATAATTCGATATTTTTTAATATTTTAATATTTTTAATAATTTAATATTTTTAATAATTTTATATTTTTAATAATTTTATATTTTTAATGATTTTATATTTTTAATAATGTAATGTTTTCAATAATTTTATATTTTTTATTAATTTCATATTTTTCAAAATTTAATTTTTTTTTCAGAATCAAAGTGTTAATAACCAAACCTTTTTAATATTGATTCAGAAATTTCAGTATGTTTTTCAGGTTTTTTAACAATAAATGCAAACACTGATCTATTTTAAAGTTCATAAAATATACTCACCGGTAGAAATATTTGTCACTCTTGTAGGAATTATGACAAACATAATTTAATACCTTGTAGAGCTTTGACTATATACTTGATAATCACATGGACAAGAATCATCGAGCCAATAACCCTTTTTTGTTTCATGGTATAATCCTCTTACACCATGACATATTGTTTAGCAAATTAAATTGTTTAATAATTTAATCTTCTCAATAATTTGATATTTTTTAATAATTTAATATTTTTCATAATTTAATTTTTTTAATAATTCAATATTTTTTCAGAATCAATGTGTTAATACTCAAACCATTTTAATGTTGATTCAGAAATGAAATTTGAGCATGTTTTTCAGTTTTTTTAAGACAATAAATGAAAACCATGATATATTTTAAAGTTCATAAAATATACTCACTGGATAAAATATTTGTCACTTTCTGAGAAATTATGAAAAACATAATTTAATATATTGTAGGGTTTTGACTATATAGGGTAAACTAACCAGTGAAGGAACACTTAAGCTTTGCTTGCCTTTTAAAAAAATCATATAAATTTCAAAATTCGTAATTTTAGTTGAATGACAGTGTCAACATATTTGTTACTAATTGCAAATTATGTAAAAACATTGTAGAGAACTTACATAATGTTATTTTAAAATTTTGAAGGTTCAAATAACAAGTAGTAAGAAGATCAAGTGAAGGAACAGCTTTTACCAGTGAATGAACACCCAGTAAAGGAACACTTAATTTTGGTTATTTTTTAATGCTCTTTATGAATTTATAAGCCATACAAATATTTAAAAACAAGCTTATTCTTGAAATTATAACATATAAATACTTGGAAAATGTTAACTTTTTTTTGTAATCATGAATTGAAAATTAAAGTGTCAACATATTAACATACACTGTTCATTCACTGGGAAATCTATGCCAAGTAAAGGAACCTGCCTGTTCCCTCATTGGTTAGAAGTTGTTTTTCGTATTTTTAACATACTTTTGATGTGGAACATCACTAAAGGTACAAGAGAATTAAAGTTTATCTTTTATTTTCATTAACTTAGAAAGAAAACCAGTAAAGGAACACTTGTTACTTCACTGGTTTTTCAACGTTTGGTGATCCAGTGAATAAACACCCCCTTATTTCAGTACTTAAATATGCTATGATGCTTTAAAAAATTAAAACTTAACTTCAATAACTATATTTTGAATTCTCTTTTTCGCAGTGCGAAAAATAAAACTATTACATTTAACTAATTCCACTTCAAACATATAAATACAAACACTCACCTTATAATTTTTTCAAGGAAACAAGGTGTTGCAGAGATAATAACAAATTAAAATTTTTTTTCCAGAGAAGTCTATTTGACCAGGTAATCCAAAACATTGCTAGATGACTTCCTATTGTTTGGCAGTAAGCTATTGTTACCAATCAATCTAAAGAAAAACTTTTAAATTCTCATTTTTAATCAATATATATGAAATGTTCCTTCACTGGGTAGTGTTCCTTCACTGGTTGGTTTGCCTGACTTGGTAATCACATGGATTTCGTTTTAAGAATCATTGCATCAATAACACTTTTTTGTTTCATAGTGTAAACCTCTTTAATTGGAACACCATGCTACATGAAATACAAGTTTCAATCATTTCTTGAACACTAAGTAATATTTTTTTTTCACCAATGAAAATTTGAAATGCTTTCCAACTTATATAATCAGATGTAAACTTAAAAATAAGGAAATAATAAAACAAAAATGTTAATAACTACATTTTTACTACATCTACGTTAAATTTGTTACGGTTTTTTTTTTGTTTTAAAAATATCTTCTTTTGGAATTTCAATCGATTTTATAATTAAGTGAAATTTTATGCTGCATAACACATATCTTTTTTTAAAAAAAAAAAAATGTCAAATCGATGTTTTTATTGCCATTTTTAAGGAACAAATTTCTAAGATCTAGTAGAATGAAATCGAAGAAATAATTTTACTTTTATCAGAGACATCATTCGAATTCTTTTCCTTTATACTCACTTTAAATTTACTGTTATATATAACAGAAAGTTCGAAAAAATAACAGCTATCTTTTATTTATAATATCTTTTAAATAATTCTACTCTAAACATTTACTTTGTTTATCACTAGTTAAAATCCTGTATCTTGCTCATTAAGTTTTCGTTCAATTCTTAGCTTAATATGACCTGAAGATATCGTTTATATTTTAAATAAGCCGATTTCTTTTCATCTCTCAAAGTCTTAGAACTTTTGTTAAAAACGTTGATCTTAGATTTATCATGTATGCTCAAAATGTGCTTGGAGTGCTTTCTCATATTTCCCCTTACGTAAAATTTGCTTTGTCATTAAGTTAGTAATAAACTATTCCCCGTGGGATAATAACATGACTAAAAATATTTTTAAAACTTTACAAAGTGCTTTACGTTGCTTTGGGAATAGAAATTGTTCTGTCAGCATTAGCCGTACTTTACTTTACCATTTATCAAAATAAAATGGAATTAATCGCATTTGCTATTAATATAAAGGATTCTTTTCGACTGATTAATCATAGTCAGAAATTTAATTATGTGGTAATACTTGAAAAATGAATGAAGTTATCATGCGATTTCACGTAAAAAATACATAAATAGCATAGTTGAAATATAAATTTCTATCATTCCTTATAACTGAAGTACTATTAGTAATTACACTTTTACTAATTGCGTCAAATTTGTTACGGTTTTTTTTGTTTTAAAAACATCTTGTTTTGGAATTTCAATCGATTTTATAATTAAGTGAAATTTTATGCTGCATAACACATGTCTTTTTAAAAAAAAAATGTCAAATCGATGTTTTTATTGCCATTTTTAAGGAACAAATTTCTAAGATCTAGAGAATTTTCTAAAATTCTTAGATCTATACAAAGTTGAAACTTATTTAATGTTTAAAGTTCTTAATAATGTATACACAAAAAACTTTTTTCAATTTCTTTTTAAAATTTTTTATTTAATAATGCAAAAGATTTTGAAAATGTCTCTAAAATGTAAACACACTTTTATCGAAATAAATCAGAATTAAATGTAACTCTTCAGAAATAGTATGAAATGAATAACGTGACAAGTGGTGTGTGTGTGGAACTTCAATGCTGGTAAAAGAGGGCATTCATAATATAGCAATATGTATCAAAATAGCTTTGAAACAAATAATAGCCGATCCTCAAAATCTCGTAATTTCAAAATGGAAACAGTACATGCATATTTTTGAGAAAAATGCTTGTCGAATAAGAAATATGTGAAAGAAATGTTCGTTGGCTGCCGTCTGGATTCGAATAAGGGATGTCCAGGATGGATGCCTTTACCATCATAGTTGTACATACAATCCAGCACAGGGAAAGTTAGGAAGTTTTATATAGTAGTCCTGCAATTAAACATCAAGACTCGTATTCTATTCACTTAAAAGTTTTTAAGAAATACCGAACTGAAATTAAAAATTCCTATCTCCTGACTACGCTATTGGAGCCATATTTTCCAGCCCTTTGTACCACTGAAATTGGAAATTAGTATGTCAGGTTTCTTTATTGCGACGAGCACTATATAAAGCTTTCTACCTCTTAATGGACTGATAAGTAACTATGTATTCTAACTATGGTGATTAATGCATCCTGCTATTAAAGGAAAGGTCATTGGTTCGAATTCTGCGAAATGCAATTTTCTTCCGAAAATTGCATTTTGTATAAGTTGTAAAATAATTACTATTGTTTTCAATGCCACTTGTAAATACCAGCAAGCCTGCTTTGCAAAATCAAGCGAATTTAAGGCAGAGAGTGCATTCCTTGTTTTTTCCAGTGGCGCCATCTATGGCCAAGAATACGACTTTAGCCACACATGTCACAGCCCGTTTATAGAGCGGGCCTATTTCATTCATCCAAAGATCGTGATTCCGATCTAAACCAGAAGAACGATCAATCTCCAATTCAGTTCTCTCAGAGGTATGATATGCTATGGGAACATGGGGGTCTTCGTGACTCGACAGATTTAACGTGCACCAGTCACCATTTTCTACACGGGTACTCTTCGGCAGATGGGGTCAGAACTCACGACCTCATGAACATGGGTCCAATGCCCTACCAATTAGGCTATCCAGGCCTGTATAATAAGTTAAATGAGTATATGCTGTTTCAATTTTGAATAGATGAAGTTTTCAAATTCGAATATTCTTTGTTTCAGAGCTATTTCGTCACATTTTTAAACAAATTTAAGAAACGTTTTCTTTTTCTTTTTACAGTGTTTGACCTTATTTTAAAAGCTTTTAAAACAATAAGAGCTTTTAAAGTTGAAGAAAATTTTTTAAGAGTACATAGTATACATTTTACTTCCTAACTTTTGAATCAAGTAAGACTTTATTGATGAAAAGTGAACTTTCCTGCAACTTCTATCAAACATAAGACAAGATAGCTTTTAAAAATCTGCACTTCATACTTTTATCACTGCATTGTTAGGCTCAAATTCACTTTACGTTTTCTTTCTTCTAATTTCCGGTACCAGTGTTCTATTTTCTGGTCAAAACGTGCTTACCGAACTTCCACCCTTGTTTGCTTAAAAGATGAGTGCAGAATTATGATAAAAATAGAACATTGCTTTCTATATGCTTCATAAAATATATTTAAAGTTTATATTATAAAAACTCGTATCAATAGTAATAAAATTGTATTATTTCATTTCAATCATAAAATCTCAGATTTATATTTTACTGAAGGAAAAAATAAAAGATATTTTTACATTTGCATAGTTTAATAATTTCCAATTTCCTTTTTAAAAAGAATTCGCAATTATGAATCATGCTTAATATTTTTCTGACAAAAAGTCTTGCATTTGTACATTGAAAATAGGCGTACAAATTGATTTTTAAAAATAATCATTAAATAAGTGCATGCAATAAGTATTCATTTTTTTAATAACCACTTTTAAGTTTCTGTAATCAGGGGATTAATGATAATTATTTTAATGCTATAATGATAATTTCATTGCTCTTAGTTAAAAAAAATAATTAAATATTTTTGTAATTAATATAACAAAAACGTAATAATTTACTTTTGGGAAAACTTGTATCATATTTTTTAAATTATTATGTAAATTTTATAATCTCTCCAGGAATATTATGATTAATTCTTATTTCTTTTATCATAAGTTTTTTTTTCGAAAAAAAATTAATTGCTTAAAAAAATTCAAAAGTTATGGCATTTAAATAGACACGCAATAATAATAACACTGAGGAACAATTTTTGTTTGTTTTCTGTTGCATGAGTTTTTTATCTTATCTTATATACTTTCGAAACGGTGATTTTAACCCTACAATCGGTTTCCTGCTCCAAGCTACAGTTTTTTTTAATTGGCTTTTTTTAACCTATATTTTATCAAAATGTACAACCGTAAAAGCGTTAGACATAACAGGGGAAGTCATAAATCTTGCGACAAACTACTAGGGAATTTAGGGCAATCATTAGAATTAAAACTGTATAGGATCCCATGTATCGAAATGTCACCATACGCCACTTGGGGCGCTTCACTATTATGAATTTTTTTCGTGTGTTTCTTAATGGGTCATAATAGGGAAGCTTCTCTAGCCGTGCACGACGACATTTCAATTCCTATGCTTCATTAATCTTGATGATGTGCTCTAACTCCCTTAGAAGTTTGTAGCAGCAATATTTATGCGACCCTCTGTAGTATATAACTTGCAATATAACACAATATAATATATAATCAATATATATATATACATTCCTGAAATATAATATATAACGTTTTTATACTTGCACACTTCAACAAAATATAGACTAAAAGTGTCATACTAAAAAAATCTGTAGTTTTAAAATTTAAAGAAAAGCTAAATCCCCATACTCCAATAACCAAGATGAAGTATTTGTATAAATGCAACAAAAGCTTTGTTCACAAGTGTAATTGCTATCACGCGATATATAATTTGGATTATATGTATTTCTTCAGGTCAAAACTCCTGGCTCTTTAGCTTCGTGGAATCAAACTACATCCATACAGCTTACACACATAACTTACATGTCCATATAACTTACACATAAACGTTTTCGTTGATTCGTGTTTCTGACTCGTCAACTAAAATAAATTCATTTTGACAGATTCCTGAAGTTTGTGTAATTTTAATTAAAATAAGTATAATAGATTAACCATTTGAAGCATTATCTGCAATGAGAAAAAGTACAACAAAGCTATGTCAATTGTATGCAAAGTTAAAACTTTTTTCTCTCTTTATAATTGACACATGAATGTATACACAAAATTCAACACGAAATATTAAATGCAATTTCTCCCACATGCAATACAGCAATATATTACTTATTTATTTATCTAACATAACAAATATCAACTTACAACAAGGTGATATTGTTTTTCTAAAATGTTTCAGAAAATATATATTCCTTTTAGTAGAAAAGAGGGATGAAAAACTATTTTTCCCCAGGGTTGAAAATCCACATGCTTTGAAAGAAAGGTTCTAGGAATTCGCGAGAGTAGTTTGCATAATCATATGCGGAAAGTTTTGGCATTTGCCATTTTGTGGTATTGTCGCTTGAGTTCGAAGGCATTCATAAAAATCTTTTATTTTATTTATTTATTATTTTTATTTATAAAATATATTTTTTTCAAAATTTATCTTGGCTTTGTATCTTGAAAAATACATTTAATTTTCTTTAAAAGAAATAATATTTGAATCGTAGTTTTAATTGAATAATATCAGAACCTATGGCGGAAACATTTAATTTTTATAAGCTCATTTAGTGAAATGAATTTTTTTTGTTACTTTATATGATTACCGTCATTGAACAGCCGACCCATTATTTTTGGATTTACGACTTCTAACGTTCAGCTTTATCGCCTTATAATTTTGAACCCAATCCAGAGGACAGGGGAACTCCTGGATTAAGTATTGGGAGAAATTTGACTTCGTGGTGGACGTTTTTTGTGGTACTAACCCGAATTTGCGCTACATGGAGAGAAAAACCACGAAAACCTCCCACGGTTAGCCTGACGGTAAGAGAACTCTAACCCATGATCCGTCTACCACTGATGTTATTTAGTATCAGCACTGTGGTCGGTGTGCAAGCCAGATGCGGAATTCGTATCGACCAGCCATCACCGGGATTTGAATCCGGCTCATCTCATTGAAAAACGAACGCTCCGCATCTGAGCCATCACGGCTCTAGTCAAATGATTGATAAAAATTGTTTTTATTGTTTTCAAAAAAATTCATCACAATTTTAAACAATGTGACTTCTATAATACAAATAGTTTTGATTAAGTGCGCTACTAAATATGTATTGTCATTTATTTTTATTATATTTGTATTCTAGTAATAAAAAATAACAAGTTCATTTATTATTTTCTTCGTCTCGTAATTGACAATAGCAAGTTCAGTTCAGTTATCATTTTCTTCTTCTATTAATTGGCAGTAAGAAATCTAATCTATAAGAGGTACAATAGTTTAACAATGTATTTTATAATTTTTTTTTTCCAATGGCAGGCATTGAATTTGAATCTTTGCCTATGAAGATGCCAGTTTTGTTGCTCATTTCGCGTTAACCAGTGGTCACGGAGGCGAGCAACATTGACCACGTCACACTGCCACCAACCCGTTTATAGGGTGGGCCACATTCACACATCACACACACACAACAGAGGGCAGCACAAAGAGAGAGAGAGAAACATTCATGCCCAGAGCGGGATTCGAACCCTCAGCCAATGGCTTCGCAGTCAGGCGCGCTAACCACTCGGTCACCTGGCCGGCGTATTTTATAATTATTATTTTGTTAAAATTTATTACTTTGTAAACTATTAATTTATTTTAATCACTTTTTTAATGAACTGACTCCTATTAACAAATTTGATTGTTTTGTAAAAGACCTCATTTATAATTTGAAGTCACTCTCTGAAAATAAATTTTTGAATAATAAATATTCAATATCAATTTAGTTAAATGCATTCAATTGCTGAAAACAACATAGATTTTTAGTCAGGTTTAAAATGATTTTTGAAGTGAGAATCTTTTTGCTATAACTTTAACTGATTGAATTCGTTAGAAAAAAAAACTTACATTTTTTGATAGTTTTTTTTATCGAAGATTAAATTTGAAGTTTCTGGAAAATCTATTTGCTAAGAAACAGTTTCAAAAAGCAATTTTATTACATGGTTGTAATATCTATTGCTGATAATGGAGGTAGAGCATTATATAAATATTTTAGAGCCTATAATATTTTTAAATTAATCTGTTCAAAAACCAGTTTTAGCTTATTTTGAAATTGAGGAATTATCTATTGCTCGTTTTTGAATGAAAAATACATCTGTTACTTACAGGTCTGTTACTTACGGTAACACACTAAAAAAAGGGATGGTCAAAATTAATAGAATATGGTAAATTTTACCGTTTGTTTGGCTCTATGGTAACACCAAAAAGCTCGGTAATTTTTTGAAGCTTCTTTGTAATTATTTTGACAAAATTAACAAGGAAATATTTGGTAAAAATTGGTAAGTTTATCATGAGACCCTAGAGCATGGCATAGAAATCATTTATTCGGTTAAATTAATAATTCAGTGTTTTATTTTTTACTAAATGTGTTATAACAGTAACAAAAATTTTGAAAACCAGAATTTCCGATATACTGGCATTATGTAAACGGAAAATTACAGATTGAATGGCTAAAATATTATCTATGTTGGTTTTATTAACCATAATTATGTTTTATTTTACTAGAAATGTCATAACCATACAATACGGTAATTTTACTGGAATTTTTTCCCGTGCATGGATTTAAATATGATAACTTTGTTAGCCGTGTAAAATAAAATGACATGAAATAAAAATTTGAATTAACTTTGATTTTAAGAATTGTATGCTATTAGCGGAGGAAAATTCAAATAGGTTGCAAACAATTCACTTGAAATTACTATTCATTTGTATTATTTTATTCAAGATATTTCTAATACACTACTATTTTAAATATGCTATTTTAATAGAGTATTTTACCGAACATATTTTTTAATCAAAATGCAGATTTTAAACAAACCGTCATAGCTATAGACTATGTCACTTGTAATAGATAACCAAAAAATTTTGAAAATCTTAACAATACACGAAAAATACACGAAAAGTAAGAATTTAAAGGAAAAAAAAAATATTAAAAGAAAGACAAAAGTAAGAATTCAATTGTTATAACCTAATACACTTATAAACCAATAAGAGAGTTGAATTTTAATAAAAAAGAAAGATTAAAATTATGAAACGTAAAGCAGTATTAAAATAAAATTATTAAAAGTAAGAATTTAAAAGAAAAAAATATATTAAAAGAAAGACCAAAGTTAGAATTCAATTGTTAGAACCTCATCCATTTATGAAACAAAGAGTGAGTTGAATTTTAATAAAAAAGAAAGATTAAAATTATAAAAGGTAAAGCTGTATTAAAATAAAATAAATATATTACTTAAATTATAAATTATAATAAAGTAAGTAAAATTGAAATAAAGAAATTATTTGAATTAAAAAAAACCCAAAAATAAGTTTAAAAGTATAAATTTCGAAAGAACTTATAAGAGTAATAAAAATGTTAATAATAGTGAAAGTTTTATGATATAAGTTAAAGTATTTTCGAATACTTTACCTACATGCATAAAACGTTAACTTTCCCTCAAACACGCGTAAGAATCGGAACATAATTGTGGCTAGAATATTCGAAATATGCGCGCCGAAAACAAATTTCTCCCTTTACTGACTATTTTAGTGGATAATATTCTGACTACTAAAGTAGTTCAAACGAAACTTAAGTACTGAAAACTCCTGAAAATTACTTTATTCGAGTCTCCTGTTTCAGATTTACTTTTATACAGAAACATAAGTTAATCGTGACTTAGAGTTTTCTCAGTTTTCTAAACATAGATACTTCTAAACATTATTACTAGATGATGTATTTGTTGCAAATTTGAAGTACCTCTAGAAAAAGTAGCTTAGGATTATATTTGTTTTGTTTATCACAGTATTAGGGAGATTTATTTACTTGTTTTATCTGTGATGTTTTTTTCAAATTCAATATTTTTATTTAATTTCTTCCTTTCATACTAAATCGTTGAAAAATATAATTATTTTTGGGGACTTTATACTTTTATTGCGGTGTATTTCTATTTTCTTAAACACGCATTGCAAAGTGTGTCCAGAACATAAAGCTCACCCACGCCATAAATAGTTTAAATGCATTGACGTAATAAATGTTATTAATTTATATTGATTACTGCTAAATATTTACGGATTTTAGTTATTAAATAAGGGACCAATCAATTGAATTTTTTACTCAATGCAATGACAATAATAATAAAAATTTATTATCATTATCTTCTTATGTTAGATAAGAAAAAAAGCAGTTGCATTAAGTTTATTATTTTTTTTTGTATATAAAGTTTTCTGTTCATAACTTTCTTGACAAAAATTTCAGTTTGAAAAATTTTCTTTAGGAATTGTATGAAAGTTATAGTTTGAATAGTTTGAAATAAAAAATTTATTTTAAGCTTAAATCAGTCTTAAAATTAATAATAAAATAATACAAACTAAAGGTAAGCTATCATGTAATATATTCAGAAATACAAAATCATAAATATAAATTTTCTTAATATTTACAAAATGAAAAGAGATTGCGCTTTAGGCAAAAGGAAATTTGAGCTGGAATTCGCGGCTCTAGACGATGCAAAGCTTATTAATTGATTTTTATAATTTTTTTTTTTGCTATGCAAAGAATTGATAAAAACTGCATTTGTTAATTATAAAGTATCAAAAGAAAAGCATTTACGCAACAGCTTGCTGTGGGTCAGGGAAGACATGTCGGTTAATGTTACTCAATTTCGAAGTAACTAGCAAATTGATTATGACCATTTAAGCAACAGTGTCCATAGTTCCACCTTCTCTTCCAAGATAAGTTGACACCCAAGATTCTGTAGCTGGGTGAGCTAGTACACAATGTTTTACAATAAGCTTTAAATATTAACTTGTTTCGATTGAACTGATATATTCATATTCCGAAAAATTATAAACTCACAAATATGTAACATTGAAAAACAAGAAGCAATATAAATAGAAATTATTATAACAATGTAAATAACACTAATGTATTTAATTTCAAAATTTTATCTACAGTAATGCATTTATGTACTGTACCGATCAAAAGTTTAGACTCGTATTTATTTCAAAAATTTCAAAAATAATAAAATATTTCTGACTTAAACGTATAATTTATCAAACATTAAAAAACTTCGCAAAACGCTGTTTCCATTCAAAACTACTTATTATTTTTTCATTTTGTATCTATTCCGTAGTTGATTACGAAATAAACGAAAGTGCATGTAAATACCTATTTTAACATATTAAACACAAATATATATACATTTTAAAAACAAATATTTACATTATTTTTTACAATTTACTCTTGTAATGGATCAAAAACCAGAAATAAATAAGTGGCAAACACCTGCAGATATTATTGCACTTAATGGAGAAGACTGTTCAAGCAGACAAATTGCCTCTAAAACCAATGTTTCCCAAACATCTGTATTTTGAACTTTGAAAAGGAAGAAAGAAACTGGCTAAAATAAGAGCCGCCAATGATCAGGGAGACCTAGAACAACGTTTAAACGTGAGGATAAGTTTATCTGTATTTGAAATAAGAGGCAGCGGACTCAAACAGCACTAGAAATCCTTGAAAAATTGAATGCCACAAGTCAGAAGACTTTGTCAGTAACTACTATACAACGTCAACTTCATAACTGGGGTTTAAAAGATAGTGCATCTGCTAGAAAACCTCTTTTGAGAAAACAAAACATAGTTAAATGACTGAAATGAGCCAAAAACATGCCAACTGGTCTTAAGAACAGTAGTCAAACGTCTTTGTTACTGACGCGTTAAAATTGAGTTGTTCGTCGTTTAGTTGGTGAATGTATGACAAATCAATGTTTACTACCAACTGTGAAGCATGATGGAGGTTCAGTCAAGGTTTGGAGATATTTTGCCGGTGACAAAGTTGGAGATCTTATAAGAATAGGGAAGTATGGATAAAAATTATTATCACAGAATATTGCATCGTTACCCTTTTTCGTGTGGACAGAGAATAGTTGGTCAAGGATTTGTTTTTCAGAGATAACGATCCGAAAAAATCATAGAAAGTGTGTAGAAACTACATCGAAAGAAAAGAAAAAAAGTACTGAAATGCATGGATTGGTATCCTCAATCCCCTGATATTAATCCTATTGAGCTATTGTGGGATGAACTCGATAGAAATGTTAGAAAAATTCGATACGCCAATCAAATTAAACTTTCGAAATTTTTATTTGCGGAAACCAGATCTCAACTAGAACATTGCAAAAATTAATAGAAAGAATGCCAAAAATATGCGCTGCTGTGATTAAGCCTAAAGGAGGATATTTCAAAGAATACAACATTGGACGAAATTCAAAAGTTATATATAAAATTATTATTATTACTGCATAAGTGTACCGATAAAGCAAAAATAAGTTAATTTGTAGTGATTTTTAATTTATAAACCTTGTTATTTGTTCATTTTTAAAAATTCAAGAGAGATTCGAATTTTTTGTCTGGTACTGTATAAATTAAATTTTTGTTGGCACTGAGCTAGAGTCCAACTCTCCATCCCCTAATCTCGGCCATGGGTGCAGACTAGCCTAATACTTTTTTTCGTTATAACGCTTTTATAACGTTATTTTATCATTCTAAATTTCAATCTGAGATTTTATTCTTCTTAAAAAAATCTTTATTTTAAGAATAAATCTTTAGTATTGTTTGTGGCCTAGATTAAACATTCCCTTTACATTAGAGACAGTAGACACAAACTAAGCGAATCTAAACTTTGAAATACAAGTAACGTTTTTCAAAAGAAAACTTTTTATTTTGGAAAAAGTAAACAAGCAAATTCCATTACGGAATGATTACTTGTTTACAGAATATAAATCAATGTTTTATTGTTAAATTTACTAAAATCATTTCCGAAGCACTTCGGTTAAAATTACTGAGCTTATTGACTTCTCCATGGAGCCAGAAATACGGTATATCTTACCACATTTTGGTAGTTTTATCGAATTTTTTTTCTTAGTGTTGTCTTATGCTTACTTTCATATGATCGTAGCTGAATTTAATTAATTCATATTCTGTGAATAGAGAAAATGTGCTCGACTTTCTTAGTGCTCATAAACTTTCATTTGAAATAAATAAATAAAATTGTCATTATTATCAATTATTTGAAATAATTGCCTATTTTTTATCAGATATTTTAATAAATAGATGACGAAAAAAGTAATCAGGGAGGAATTTTTATCATAAATACTGAAAACCTGATAAAAAATTGGGAAAATAAAGGAAATCTTTTCAGATAAATAATGAAAAAATCTAAGGAAGGTTTCACATTTTGAGTGCTAGACTTTCTTAAATTACAAAAAAAAAAAAAAAAAAAACTATTCCACTTAACTTAAGCCTTTACTTTAAGAATTTTCCCTGTAAAAGAATTGCCTGATTTTTAATAAAAATAAACGTCAGCATAATATTATTTACGATATATCACTTAACACCAACTGGAAAGATTTTGAAATGTATATGAGATATTAAGAGATACTAAGATACTTTAAGAGATACTAAGATACTATATGAGATACTAAGTAGTTAGTGAAGTCTTGAGATTTTTAAAACGTAATCATAAACAGAGAGTATTAAAAATATTATTCTTCCAACATTGACTTTATTTTTAATAAAACACTATTAAATAATCAAAACATTAAAATATTATTTTTTTAAATTTTTTCAACTGTTTGCACTGGGAAGATAAATAAATAAAGTAAAAATAACAATTTCCAATGTTGAATTTTCATATTTGCTAGAAAATTAAACATTAAATTTTCAATTCAATGTTGAATTTTCGAGCACTTTAAATATATTTTTACATTTTGTATAAAATCACATATTATTGCTGATGTAGCCGTATTTAGACTTTTTACTGGACACGATTGTTATTTTGCCAATTTGTTCTGTTTTCATCTGATTATTAACCTTATAGTGTTCTATGTAATTCTGCACGGAGAAAAAAAATCGATAAAATTACCATACTACATGGGAAAGACATTTCTGGTAAAAACAAAAAAATTAATCTGATGGTAAATACTAAAATCTATGGTATTTAAAACTTTCGTTTAATAATTTTTCCGTCTATAGGGTTAACGGTTAACCGGAAATTATGGTTTTCAAAACTATAGTTCTTATTACGACATATTTCTCAAAAAAATAAAAACTGAAAAGTAAATTTAACCGAATAAATGGTTTTTATACCATGCTCTAAGTTATTGTGATAAAATAAATAAATTTTAACATATTTACGAATTATGTGATGAAAATTTTATCGCATATTATGAAATAGTATATATTGTTTTATCAAGATTATTACCAAAGCGTTTCAGTAAAAATTAACAACCTTTTTGGTGTTCTCAAAAAGCCAGAAACACGGTAAATGTTACCGTATTTTGATAGTTTTGACCATATTTTTTTTCTTAGTGTGATCAAGCCATGATTGCAGCTCATCTGGACGTACGTTTTGCACTAAGTGTCTTGACCAGATGGTCAATGACCAAGCATAAAAGGAAAAAAAATATTTAAAAAAAAAAAACCCATATAAGAAAAAAGTAATGTCTTAAAATTTAATTTTCTGATTCATATAGAAAATATTCAAAGGAAAGGAAACAAATAAATTAAGAAGAATGAGCCACACAATAAACAAAGTGAAATTCTATAATATAAAACAAAAGAAGTTCTTTTTAGTAGGAAAAGAGTCTATTAATGACTTGGCTTTTCGGTCCATAATTATAATAAGCTCCTCTTAATTTACTTATGCGTGAATTTTTTCTTTAAACACTCCGAGTTTCTTTCCAATAGCCAATAACTTTTAATTATGTTTTAGCCATTTAAGAAAATAGGTTTTTCTCATCATTCGCTATTATTTTTATTTTTTTTTAAATATAAACTGAAATTCATACGTAATCGTTATTCAATTAAAGTCTGGTGCATATATAGATTTTCCAATTTTTATGGAATTACTTTTGAAATGTGCACACCTTTTTCTATTTGACTAAGTAGCACAGTTTTTTTAATATCATTATTGTTGATATTCTAAGATATTACTATTATTAATTTTCATATCTTAATAAATATAAATAAAAAGTTGCAGAGTAATTAAATTTGCGAATGGACACGAAGAAATGTTTGAATATCCGACTACAAGTATTTTATGAATTAGTGAAATTATCATTTATGTTTAAAACTTTCTTTGTTTTCTGTTATTATTTTAAATCAGAGTTCTAATTTTTGTGCTATGTTTTATAACTAGTGAATACAAATTCTACATGAGATATTGCATTCGATATTGCATACAAATAGATAAATAATGCTGATAAAACAACTCTTTCATTTCTGATAAAACAAATATTTCATTGCTGATAAAACAAATCTTTTATTGCTGACAAAACATCTCTTTTATTGCTGATAAATCAAATCTTTTATTGCTGATAAAAAATCTCTTTTATTGCTGATAAAATGATATTTTGATATTAATAATTTATTATTTTTTTGATAATTAAATTTAAACTCAAATATGCTCTTTCCTGAACTTTTAAGTAAAGTATTTATTTTATATTTTAAAATAAAAAAAAATACAAATATCTTTGCTTCACTTTGAATATATGTTTCTTAATATACATTTATAAATGAAAATATCTATAATTCATTACGAATTTCCTGCAGTTATCCTTGGCAGTTTATGAGATAAAAAAAAATTAAAAAATATGTTCGTGAAAAAATTACATTTAAATATAAGGAATCACACCAAATTCGGACTAAAGAATGATGAAATTATTTTATACCGTCTCTGGCTAAATTATTAGATGCATTATAAGATTCTATGTAAACTCTTATTTATCAGATGATACAATACAGCTTCCTTGTTTTTACGCGGCTGAAACCGATTTGCATTTGTTTACGTTCGTGTTTCAAATGGTTAACATTTTAATGCAATACGTTCAAAATAAATACAAATAGGAAGTATATAAAGAAATCTCCTGGATAAAAACCCATTACATGTAAGTTTGAATATAAGAGTATTGCATATAAACTCGTGCAAAACATGTAATTATCAGAAAACTACAATGCGTCTAATAATTTGTTCTAATTATTACAATATTATAATATAATACCTGATTTAATAAATATTCTATATTTATATAATATATATTCTAATTTAACTAATCATAAAATTTATATTATATATCGCCTAATTTAACTAATAGGTACCCGAAAGTAAACAAGTGCAAACCGGTTTCGATCGCGTAAAAACAATAAAGCCGTATAGTATCACCTGATAATTAAGATTTAACAAAGAATCTTACAGTGCGTCTAATAGTTTGACCAGCAACTGTAAAAGGAAAAAAAAATTTTTAAAACTTTTTAATGATTTTTTAACCAATAACAAAACAGACAAAATTGAAAATTTCTTGTTTATGAAAGTCGTTGTCTATCGATTTTCGTTATTACTATAGTATTTTGTAAAAAATTTATACAGTGTGGTTTTTTTGAAAAAAATTACTTCATTTTTGTTATTAATTTTTCATTCTTAGTTTGTAATAAAAAATCAAAACAAATATCTCTTTATATCATATCTCTTTATATCATATCTCTTTAATAAAAATAGAGATACAAGAAATATTTATATTTGACAAGATATTTATATTTACAAGAAATATTTGACACCAAATTAAAAAAAAAACATATTTTTTGTTGTCATGAACTGGGGCATCTGCTGGAATATTTAAAAAAAAATATCATAGATACTTATAAACTGGCCATTTAAGCTAGACTTACCCAATAAAAAATGATAAAGAAATAATTACAAAATAAAAAATTAATAATATGGAAAAGAATATCATTGCGATTTTTTTTCGGAATATCGATCATACAATCGTCTGTGTCAAATGATTATATTTATATTTATCCTCTCAGTGTTTATTTTCTGGATATCGACAAACAATAATTACATTGATTTTTCTTATAACTAATAAATTTCAAATAAATGCTGAATTTTCAAATAGAAAAAAATACCGTATTTAATAAAATAAAATGACAACACCGAAAAACAAAATTATTCTTTTTTTTTTGCAAAACTTTTTCCATTAAATTCGGCTTACAAGATTACTAGATAGCGAAAAGAACTTTGACGGGAGTCCGAATAGGCGGAAAAAGAACAACAAAAATAGCCAAACGATATTCTCTTCTTTTCACGTTCGATTGAGAGAAGGAAACTGAGGCTGATCCACATGAGAGGTGAAGGAGTAACTGCGGGAAAAGAGCGAAATCGTCTGCGCGCTCATCAAAGGCACAGTTTCGTTCTTTGCGTCAGTTTGGAACAGGACGGAGAACTGTGAGCACGGAAATATATAACTTCCGGCTAACTGTTATTGCTTCAGCGTTTTTCATTAGTGTTCTCTTTTATAGTACATCAGTTAATTTTCATATATTCATACGTTTTTTGTAAAAATCACAAGATACGGCTTTTGATGTTCACTGTCTTTTAAAGAGGTAAGTTATATTCTTTTACTAATGGTTATTAATAACTCAAACCCTTCAATGAAATCTATGGAAATTCAAAGAAAATATTCGAATGCTAAGTGCAATTTACGCATGAAAATTATTTTTTAAAAAATTTTTCTTGCTCACTTTAAATTATGGTGCATCTATATTGCAGGTGTATCCATTTAGTTGCCCAAAGGAGAATTTTAAATTATCAAACAATTTATTTCCATAAAAATCCTTTAACAAATTTTTAATTTTCTAAAGTTTGGAGTTTATTGAATTGGAGTTCATTTGGCAACTTTTAAATATATTTAAAAAAAAAAACAACAACCTGCGATTAGGATGAACGTTATAAATTGTTTTGAAGTGGTGGGGTGCAAATTATTACTATGAGTTAGTTAATAATTCAAAGGTAACAACGACTATTATTAAAACATGGTTGTTATTATAATCTTTATTTCAAATAACACAGAAGATATCTCGTCAATTCTTTTATTTCATTGCCGTTGAAATTAAGGGAATACTTTTCGGTTGGTCTATTAAAAATATTACAATGAAGAAAAAAATCCATATTGATTGACAAATTACAAACCATAAAGATTCTTAACAATTTTTTTTTAAATTTAAGAATAGAAAAACACTAAGAGAGTTGAGAGTTACTTCATCGTTCCCTATGCTTACTTCATCCAATATACAAATAAGTATATTTCAATAAAATTGCAATTAAACTTGCAACTTTTCAGAAAAATGTGTTCTTTTTGGCAACATTTATTAGAATTAATGTAAGTTGAACAGTTGGCTTTAAGATAAAGTTAGGCTTATCGATTTTTGTAATATGGGAAACTTAAGCGTCATTTAGCAGAGTATGGTGCTCAATTCTCACCTTTATATAGCCTTTGGCATCGTTAAGCCTTGTGGTGCATATGGGACAGCGGTGCTTTTTTTATGTATCTCTTTTCTGGTACTTTAACTGCGGGCAAAAATATATTTTTGTATTTTTAAATCACAAAATTACAATCTAAAAGTTACTAAAAAAGGTCTTTTAAATTATCGCAATTATACTTACACTAAAATATAAATTTCGAAAAAAGTACTTCGAAACTTTTTATCATTCATATTTAAAGATTTATCAATAATTGATTTTGTAAATTACAGAAAGTTCCATGATGAATAACTGTTTTTCTTAGATCTGAAAATAAGGGCAAATAACTGAAAATAAGGGCAAGTAACTGAAAATAAGGGCAAATAACTGAAAATAAGGGCAAATAACTGAAAATAAGGGCAAATAACTGAAAATAAGGGCAAATAACTGAAAATAAGGGAAAGTTTGAAAAATTATTATTTGGAAGTGAGCTGTGTTTGAAAAATTTTGCCTTTAACGCAGAAACAGACACCGGTTTCTCTTGCTGTATTTTATATAACCGTAAATTATTAAAATACTAAATAAAACATTTTTCATTTATTCATATCAACTTAAATTAATTCAATATAATAAAAAAACGCTTTAAAATATGTTTAAAAACAGGAAATTAAAAGTAAATTATTTCCAATCGGGAACTTTGAAAAATTATTGACTCACAATGTGAGCGTTGATTCTATCTCAAAGCGAGTTTTCTCGTTATTCACTCGATTTTTAAATGCTGTATTTTAAAATCGATAAATCCTATTTTTTTTTTTTATTTTAATAAAAATTCATTTTTGGTATATGCGTAAGAAATTGATGCCCAAATTAACCGTGGAATTGATGCACAAACTTGCAGAACTATTCTTTTGCATTTTATAAGCTAAATTGAAACTAAATAAATAATTGTAAAATGAGTTGCAGAAGTTCATTAAAAAATTATTATTACTATCTATTACTAATAAATAGTCTGTTTCTGTCCAAGCAAAAACAATAAATAAATAAATAATAATGCGCAAATAGGTAGTTTTTACGTGTTTTAAAAATTTACCGACTCCTTACAATTTAACTATTAATGTATTAAGCTTTTGGAGAAGTCGGTATTACAGTTATACCCTTAGATCCTAATTTGTCAAAATTTTTTTCCGTAACGTCTTCCGGTAAAAATAGATTTCACTGGAAAAAGTACAATCACTCTGAGTGGTTGCACTTTTTACTGTAATTTCATCCAGAATTTTTTACAGTGTACTGGCTGTGTCTACAAGTTAATATCATGTTTTAGTACATAATAAACATGTAAAGTAAGATTTTAAAATTCTAAATTTTTTTTTTTTAAATTTCGCATCCAAAAGTACTCCTTGACCTCTTCTAAACTTTTTCGAAATGTGTCTTATCATTATATTGTAAAAATCTTTTCAATATTTACAAAATCTCCCAATGTATGCAAATCAAAATAAAATTAATTAATTTAAATAAAGTTGAAATTTAAAAAAAAATTGCAATAACGATGTATAAAACGCTTTATCCGATTTTGAAATTTTACGTTACTGTTGGACTCTACCATTGTCTGAGTATCTATTTCGTTCTTTACGAGTTTTCCGGTTTGAATGCAGTAGCCTTTATTAATTTAAGTAGTAATGGTATATATTTATATAAATTTATCAAGTAATTTTTAGTATTTCAAAAAGTGCCTTTTTTAAGCTTTAAAACTGAAAATCATAATTGCATGAAACAGTTTTTTAGAATATAATTAACTTAATACACATTTTTGTTCAAAGGAAAATTTCCTAATTAATTATTAATTAATTAATCTATTAGTGTGAAAGTAACCGAATAAAATAATAACTTAAAATAAATTCATTTTTTAAGTTCTCAAGCATGGACAGTTTCTTCACAACATTATTTACATTTATAATGCTTGGCTTACTCATCCGTAGTTTTAAAAAATTAGCGAAATGCCTACTTCAAATTTCGAAGTTGCCTTCCGTATAATTCTAAGATATCACAATGTTTCTTAATTAAAACTGCTACTTGTAAACTAATAATATGTTTTTCAATTAAAAGTTAAATTTCGTCACATTTTATCGAATTTTTTTTTTTTTAGGTTTTTGTAAAATAATTTTAATTTTTAATTCTAACTGGGTTTTTTTTCTGTAAATTTACAAATAAGTTGTTATAATATAAAAAAGTAAAATTAGTGAAATAAGTTAAGGTAAAAGGTAAACAAATATTTATAAAAAACTAAAAATAGCACAACATTTTTTGCGTAATTGCACACACTTTCAGAAGAATATGAAATAATGACAGTTGGCATCTTAATATGTATAGACAGATAAGAAATAAACAAAACCATTTGAAAAATTATTAAAAAGAAAAGTAATTAACTGTCAAGAGAAATAGGCATCTATAATAATATTTTTAAATAAATAATTGAAGTCGAAATCTGTATTCAAATCAAAAGTTGAAAATATATAAAAAACTTATAATCTTTTGAAACTTTTATTTTTAAAATTTTTTTAGTTACGGGCAATAATTAATATAACTATTTTTTTTAATCGTGCGATAACATTCTAAAACAATTTTCCAAAGCGGACGATTCGGTTTGCACGGAAAGGCAACGAAATCTAGGATATATACATAACACACAATGAGAGAGTAGAAATAGGAAAGGGACTTACCTTCGCACCTGAGAGTCGAACTATCAATCTTGTCAATGCCATGCTCTATCCACTTCGCTGCCCTGAGGCAACTGTTTGAGGCTTATGTGTGCTTTAAAACAAAAGCCAACTTAAAAATACTCTGCTGTGTTTCTTGTTAGCCTCTTTTAAAGTTTTTCTAGGTTTTTGTTAAGATATTTTCATTTGAACAGCCTTGCTTCCTGAGAATTCCATTTTTAAAATTTTTTAGTTCTGGATCTGTACCAGCGCAAATTGTATCAATTGTTTCGATCAGAATTAACGGTAGAGTATTTAATCATAAATAATATCGTTTATAATATTATTTTTATTTTGTGCGTTTTTGCATGTAGGGATTGAAGTGTTTTTTAGAAGGTAAGAAGTTCCTAGTCCTTTAGAATAATTGAATTTCTTAATTATATTTGTAAGCAAGACAACAATCAGGGTAGAACCATTGAACACCCAACGTGGAATCATACAATTTAACCAATGCGGACAGAAATGAATATATTTTGAAATGAATGATATTTTAAAAATTTCACACTTAAAAAAATGGATTACTTAATTTTTTGGTTTACAAAAATTATTTATTAAACTTTTCAAATATGTTTTTCTACTATTAATTATATTTCAAAATAATTGTTTCTGCTTTTTCCTTTTCCCACAAGACTAAAAACGTGTTTGCGGATGTGTAGATAACTTCTCATCGTTAGACACAACACACACACCATCTTT
The DNA here is from genome assembly GCA_949128135.1 of Parasteatoda lunata. Classification (NCBI taxonomy): domain Eukaryota; kingdom Metazoa; phylum Arthropoda; class Arachnida; order Araneae; family Theridiidae; genus Parasteatoda; species Parasteatoda lunata. Next base: position 42,557,838 of record OX421974.1, read on the forward strand.
ATTTATCGAGCGATAACGATCGAATACAATTTTCGAAAACCGGTGATTCAGTTTGTGGAAACGTAACGGAATCAAGTACAAATACATATAGAGACAGTACAAATACGAGAGTGACTAACCTTTGTTCCTAGGAGTCGAACTATCACACTTGTAGATGCGAAGGACTACCCATTGCGCTGTCCCGGGGGTGACTATTTGAGAATTATGTGTGCATTAAAACAAAAGATATAATAAAAATACTCAACTGTTTTCCTTATTTACCTTTTTTCTAAATTTTTGTTAGATTTTTATTAAAATATTTTCTTTTGAACAGCCTTGTTTCATGAGAATTCCATTTCAGGATATTTTTGCACTCTGTATACGTACCCAAATGTATTTGTATCTATTGTTTCAATCAGAATTAATAGTATATTTAAAAGTAAAGGATATCGTTTATAATATTGCTTGTATTTTATGAATTTTGGGAAATAGGCATTTTATTGTTTTTGAAAGTCAATAATTTCTTGTGCTTTTGTATAATCAAATTTCTTAATTCTTCGTGCAATCACAATTTCATTAAAATTGCTCAAATTTAAATTGTTACTTGTAATGTCATAACCCTTTTGTCCTTAAATAAAATAAAAGGATTAACGTTATTTATTCGCGATTTTTTTGAAGCTTTTTTAGGTTTCTGTTACATTTTTCTCATTTTAAAAGCTGTACATTTTCTGCAAATTTACACATAAATAATAACAATTAAAACATAAAAAAAAGAGTAAAATTAATAAAAATAAGTTGAATTGAGAATAAATATTAAATAACTGTTTCGAACAACACAGCATTGCCTTCATAACTTTTAGAACTATAGATAAAAAAACTGAGCGACATCTAGCTTCTTAATATGTATAGGCAGAAGAAAAATAAACAGAAACACATTTTAAAAAACAGTAATTGACTTTCGAGGAAAGAACGTATATGTAAAATTCCTATTGAAATGAAACAGAGCGCAAATTAAAGTGCATGGTTAAAAATTTGAAGTAGGAAAAAAATTAGCAGCAACTGAGAACTCTAGGTCATTATATGTACACTGAAAGCTCTAATTGATTTTTCAGTATGAAAAAGTATGAAGACCGTGTAATCGTAGCTCAACGAATAAGATACGCACCTTATGTACCCGCGGATGATGAGATTTACTTTTCATTTCTTATTGCTAAAATGTGTGTTACATTTAATTTATTTTAAATAGGTATAGAAAAAAACTAATTTTTTTATTGTTGTTAAATATTTAGTTTTTCAAATTAAAAAATGTTTGATTATTTTTTTCTTGTGGAAATAGTGATTTTTTCTTGTGGAAATGTTTGATTTTTTCTTGTGGAATCTTGTGGAATGATTTTCTTTTTTAAAATTTTTTGTGGTTCTAATTTAGATCAAAAAGCAATCTAAGCTTGTCTCTTGATTTTTTTTCTTTTGTTTCTAAAACAAACAAAACCAGATGCAAAAATTTTTATAGATTAAAAAAACAATTCTTTTTTCAATTAAAACGGTTTTTTTTTAAGTAAAGTAAATGAAGTGGAAATTTTTACTAGACTGAAATTAGAAAAAGAAAATGTAAAGGATTTTTTCAACATTTTGTAACACTTTTATTTAGTTACTTCAGTGTGAATTCCTTAAAGAAATTTAATTCCTTTTGTAATAATAATTTTAAAAACTTCCAACTACCAAAAGGAAAATAATCTAATTTTAATCAATAAATCAATATTTAAATTGTAACAAAATTCGATAATTGTTTTATTTGATATCACTTTTAAAAGAGAAAAAAAAAGGCTTTTTGTTTTACCCAGATGCCGCATTCACGGCAATTTTTTACCTTATTATCACAAGTTCTTAATTTAATATAATCTTCTTTACAATTAAATAGGCATATGCAAATGCGAATACCCTTATTAATATCTCGTGGAATCAATGTTAAAATTAGTATATCATACAGAGAACCATGAATACGAAAAAAAGATTAACATATAGTTAAAACTTATTTAATATATATATCACCGGCAAAGTTTGAAATCCGACATTCTATAGAATGCTTAGGCATGACATTGTATATAAGGCCTAAAACTAGCCTGCAATAAATGAAATGATTTACATTACACATATTTCCTAAGCATTTTATAGAATGCCAAATGAGAAATCGGCAAAGTCTAAAATCTTCTGTGGCCATGCTGTTAAAGGTGATGATGCAATATTTGTTTCCAAACTGAAAATAATTGTGATTTAAATCTGAAATTTTTATATAAAAATTTTGTTTCCCTTAATAAGAAAGGAATAAAAAATGTTTTGTACAACTTAAATTTTTCTTTACGCATTTTGAATAATTAATGGCACTCGCATTATTTCATCAGAATAACATTTTTATTTTTGACAAATGCACATTTACATAATAACCTCATCACGACGTTCTTTCCATACTTTGCCTAAATAGCATCTGTCATTCTATAGAATGCCTAGATATTATATACACTGTCTAGGGAAAGTATGTAAAACTTCTCATATTTCATACCTTGCCTAAAAACACCCGGCATCATATACAATGCCTAGGTATTCTATAGATGCCGTCCAACACTCACGTCATTTTTTATTGCGCGATAACTCACGAATACCTTTTTTTGGAGGCGGATGATGCGGCTTGCACGGATACATAACGGAAACTAGCAAATACACATAACAAACAATGAGATTAGATAAAGCCACGATGGCTCAGGGGATTGAGCGTTCGCCTTCCAATGCGGTGAACCAAGTTCGAATCCCAGTCGATACGAATTCCGCATTCAGCTTGCACCGACCACAGTGCTGACGTGAAATATCCTCAGTGGTAGACGGATCATGGGTTACAGTCTCGTTGCCGTCAAGCTAACCGTGGAAGGTTCTCGTTGTCTTCCTCTCTATGTAACACAAATGCGGGTTAGCTCACTCAAAAATTCCTCCACGAAGACAAATTTCGCCCAATACTTGATCCAGGAATTCCCTTGTTATCTGCATTGGGTTCAAAATTACAAGGATACGAAGTTGAACATTAGTAGTCGTAAACCCATAAAATTAGGTCGGCTGTTCAACGACGGTTATTTATACACTTTAAAGCTGCTTACGACAGCATAAAGAGAGATAAACTACTGGAAGCAATGGCTGAATTTGGGATCCCTACTAAACTCATTAACTTAACCAGAGCCACACTAAGTAATATAAGATGCAAGGTTAAAATTCCAAATCAATTATCGGAACCATTTTCAACAGAGAGAGGCATGCGCCAAGGGGATTCCCTCGACTGCCTACTCTTTAATCTAGCTCTGGAGAAATGTATCAGAGATAGTGGATTAAACCGAATGGGCACCCTTTGGAATAGATCAGTTCAATTACTGGCATATGCCGATGACATCGATGTCATAGGAAGGTCAGAGAGAGAGAGAGCTGTGAGAGAGGCTTTTCTGGCTCTTTAAACTTCTGCTACAAATATGGGCCTTTACATCAATGAAGATAAAACTAAATTTATGGAACATCTGTATTAAAGCCACATCTGTAAATCATGATCCTTTATTCATAAATTGTTACACCTTTGAAAAGGTTAATGAATTCAAATACCTTGGAACAATGATCAATGACCAAAACCACATAAAAAAAGAAGTAGACAACAAAATTAAAATGGCAAACAAGTGTTTCTTTGGACTAAGAAAGCAATTAAGATCAAGCCTAATCAGTCGAAAAACTATAATTAAAATTTATAAGACTCTTATTCTACCTGTATTGCTCTATTCAAGTGAAACATGGACACTAAACACAGACACTTAGCGTACTCTTGGTGTTTTTGAAAGGAAAATCTTTAGAAATATTTTTGGCCCAGTGCAGGAAAGAGGCTGTTGGCGAATCAGATACAACTTTGAATTATATAGACTCTATAGACAGCCACAAATAGTGCAGGTCATCCGAAGCAATAGATTAAGATGGCTCGGCCATATCTGGAGAGGTCCAGAAAATAATACAGTCCAAATCGCCACCTTTAAAAATCCTTCGGGATCTCGGGCTAGAGGAAGACCTCCAACTAGATGGCTGGATGACACTGCTAAAAATCTAGAAGTATTAAAGGTAAACAACTGGAAAAAAGTCGCCATGGTCAGGAGGCATTGGAGGCTATGTGTGGTTGAGGCAGCCAAGGCCTGTAAGGGGCTGTTGTGCTGAAGAAGAAGAGGAAAAGAAGAAGTTCAACGGCGGTTATAAAATAAAATAAAATGAGATTATATATGTACGAAAGGGATTTACCTTCGATTCTGGGAGTTTAACTCTCAATCTTGTAGGTACGAAGAGCATGCTCTATCCATTACGCTGACCCGGTGTGACTGCTTGAGAATTTTGTGTGCATTAAAACGAAAGAAATTTCTTGGCTGCCCTTCGTCAATGTATTGTAAAAAGCAGCTTTTGCTTCATGTATATTCCATTTTATGATATGCTCATAGCCTGGATATGAACCAAGAAGATACATCATATCAGAATGAATGAAACAATATTTAATAAGCATGTTATATTTAAAATAATATATATTTTCTTATTGTATAAGTTTTTACACTTACCGAATGTATTGTTTGTTTTTAATGAAAAGAATTTTTTGTTTGTTTGTTTTCTGAAATAGGTTCTGAAATATTTTTGCAAATTTAATTGTTTTACTCTCTTTTACGGTTCAAAACTCAAAAATCTGATTGATTTGTGGTTGAAAATTTAAATTATTTAAGCAATAGAAGGTTTTTGAGATTTTTTTTACTTATTAAAAAGAGGAACACATATAAATTATTCATCCATTAAACTTATCAGTTAAAAAGTGGGCATGATTTAAGCAAACGTAGATGATTTGTTTCCGCATTAACTTCATATGATAATACTTATCTTAAAAGCTGTTTTTAACGTAAATTTAGAGATACGTATAATAAAGTGAAGTTGATGAATTAAGTAAATATAAAAATAAATAAAATAAATATTAAAAAAACTGCTACAAACATTGTGCATGCATATAAATTAATTCAACTAATTGAAAAGACAACTAGGTTATTAAAATTATTAGGTTATTGTTAAATTTAGATCTATGTTAAAAAAAAAATTTTGAATTGTTTTTTTCCTGTAAATTATCAAATAAATAAGACTACAAATAGCACAATATTATCTACATAATTATATGCGGTTTTAGAAAATATTAAATAATTACTGACAACTAGCTTTTTAATATGTATAATGTATTTGTATGTATAATGTATTTAATATGTATTTGTTAATTTCAGAAATAAACAAAACCATGTGAGAAATTATAATATATATATATATATATATATATATATATATATATATATATATATATATATATATATATATATATATATATATATATATATATATATATATATATATATAATATGCAAATTATAAGTTCCAATAACTTCGTAACTCAACATCCCCCTGTTACATTTGCTTAAATTTCGTGAATTAATGAGTTAAATTATTAATTAACCAGCGATCTCTTTCGGCGTTTTCCTAATTGGTTCCGTAATTTCAATTATCATAATACGGAAATTCAAATTGACTAAACAATTTCGACTCAGAAGATATATAATTCATGGGATAGGTTAGTAATCTCCGTCTTTCTCGCTTCTAATGGATCAGTAAGAATAGTTCAGTGATGCACTAAAATTCTATGGAATAAATAATGACGCAAACTCCAACTGTTGAAATAAATTGAAATGGAACTATATTAAACGATGACACAATAAAACCAATGGAAAAAATTAATGGAAGTTTGTCAGTCAATTTAAAAATTAAAGGTTTTGGTAGTATTTAACAAAAAAAAAGACCTAAATTCGAGCGAATGGAGAATGGCAAACATTAAATATACTAAATATGCATTAAAAGATAAATGTTGATAAATTTCAGTAAGAAGTAAATTTCTGAATATAATATTTAACTGAATTCAGAACGAACTGAATTTAGGCAAATTTAACAATGTAAAGAAATCAAAGTTTTATCGTGAGTTTTTTTTTAAATGAAATCACACGAAAAATTTAAATGTTTCAAGTGATACGTTAAGGCAAACTTGACTATGTTTTTATATCACTAACATAATTTTTTTTTGTAAATATCAAGTACCCATCTCTTAATAAGTGGTAAAAAGATGCCTGACCTCTAGTAATGGAATTTGTCTGTAGGAGGAGAGTGGCATAAATGAAGGAGAAACGTACATTCTACAAAATAAAAAACGGTCCACCCCTAATAACTTTTGATCCAATGATCAGATCTGTACGTTCTAGGACTCAATCTTTATGGTTAGAGGAAGTGACCTCAAATATGTAAATTAATAAAAGCAGACGATATTTTAAGTTATAAAATCAAACACAAAAAAATTTTCTCTGAATAAGCATATCTTTTTCTTGACTGAAATATATAGGGGGTAGCCGAATTCTGGGAAAAATTGCTCCCCATAGTTTGGTTAAAAGAGCGATCTAAAGTTTGGAACTTTAATGTTAGTTATACTTTTTACATATTTCGCCTTATCCCGAGTTTTTTAAGCGAATTGAAAATTTTTTTGCACGCAGTTATAAAAATTTTTTATACAAGGATTTTGAATTGTAAGGTGTACAACTTCTTACACTATTTCAAAGAATGTAATTTTACATGACAGAGTACAAAATTTGAACAAATTTACTAGAATAGTTCATGAGAATTCAAATTTTAAATATGCGACTTCTTCAAAATTCGATTTCTCAGGAACTATTAAACTAATTACGAATTTTATAATTGTGTGAAGAAAATTTTTCAATTTGTTTTAAAAATTTTCGAGAAATGGCGAAATGTAAAATTAACTTTAAGGGGTCAAAACTTCGAATCGTTCTTCTTCACATTTCCCAAAGTGAGGCTACGCCCTATATTTTGGGCCGTCAGAATCCAAATCCGTCGAAAAAAAAGGTTCAGTCTAAAATTTTCTATTTTACTTTTTGTACAAAAATTTTATAACTTCTAAACTATCTGAATTTCATCTCAGGATTCCATTCTTTCATTACGATACAAACTAGTATATTCGAAGAAATATCTCAGCAGTATGTACGTTTCTGACTCTATCAAATCTTAAGATATTATTTTAAATGACAAAGTTATACCAAAAGCTGTCCAATATATTGAACTCTAGATGTCATTGGGTTAAAATTACGATGAAAATTACGTTTATGAAAAACACCCAATCCTGGACATTTATCAAACAATATGCTCGCTTCAAAAATATAAAAATCGAAAATAACATATTTCAAGCGTTCATAAACAGGTGCTCATTTTCAAGACTTGCGAGGTATGAATGAGTAGAAACCAATGAGATTTTAATTGTAAAAAGTAAATTTGCCAACAAAAAATGAAAAAAGAAAGGTTTGGAAAAAAAAAATTAGAAAAAACACAATAGCCGAGGGAGAAAAAAGATAAAAATGAACTACAAGAAAAACTACAGTGGAGAAGAGGTGAATCAGGGTAAAATGTATTTCCACGTCCTATGGAGAGGTGGTGAGGAACTAATGTCATTAACAAGTAATTCATTCGATTGCTTGATTTTCTTGTTAACGACGTTAGTTCGTTGGCAAGTTTACGTTTTATGTTTCAAATCACTCTTGTTTCTCCTCATTCACGTACGACAAGTCTAGAAAACGGGCAAATGTTTTTGAGTGCTTGAAACATGTATACATTTATTTCCAAATTCATACATTTTTGAAGCGAAGGAAGTTTTTTATCGAGTAATATCTTACCGCTACAGATTCTGGGGATTATTTATTTAATATGCTGCATAATTACTTCATTTTCTAAATTTCAAGAGATCAGATCCCATGTATATGAAAAATAAGAATTTGTTTTTAATACTTTAAAACTACATATTTTTATGCATGAAGGCAAATTAAATGATACCATAAGACGATAAAAAAATATTTTGTGTATTTAAAATATTTAAAAGTATTTACCTGAAAATTCAAATCTGCTTTTAAAAATGTAGTTATGTATTCCCCAAGAAAATAAATAAATTTCAGTTTATCAATTTATCATCTTAGAGTAAGAATTCTTACAGTTTTATTGAGTCATTTTTAAGTACTCACTGAAAAACTTTAAAAGCAAGAAGTAATCAATTATTGACTTTTCGGTAAGCTTTTAAGAGTTTGAAAGCTCCTTACTTTTATTGGTAAATTCTTTTGTGCAGATGCAATTAATTTAATGGGTTACTTCGATAAATTGTAGATAATTCTAAAAACAAATTCCGAAATTGCTGGGGGAAAACAAATTCAATATTAATTTATATTTTTAACAAAAATATTTTAACGCCTATGTATTAAAAATACTTCTTTAAATGACAGCTAAAATCAAACAAAAAGTTTGAACGTTTCATTTTTACTAAAATTTTAACATTTATGAAGATTATAGTAATTCAAAGAATTTAACCCATTCAAAATTAAATTTATGATGTATTCTTTAATTATAAAAAAAATGTACCTGTCTCTTAACTTCTCTTTGTAGTACTTCGAACCAAAATCTGTATATAGATTTGGGATGAAGATCTGTGTAGGCAGATTGTACGAGGGTTGCTATTTATATTTCTGGCCTTGGCAACAGTAAGTGTTGCTAGGCGACCGCAGACGATTTTAATCGAAAGTTTGATATTTTGAAACATAAATTCAGCAGACGATTTACCATTATAGCTTCATTTGTGTTGTTGACAGTAAATTGAAAAGTTCTTCTCTTTCAAAAAATGGAATTGAATCGTGAACATTTTCGTGCCATTATTTTTCATAACTTTCGACGTGGATTGTCAAGACAAGAGTGCTTCGATGAACTTAATTCTTTATTCAGCGATAAAGCGCCATCCTACAGCACTGTAAAAAAATTGGTATAACGAATTTAATCGTGGTCGATGTTCGATCCAGGACGAATCCCGTGCAGGTCGTCCAAAATCCGTTGTTGTGCCAGAAAAGATCGATGCTGTGCGTGAACTGATAAAGCAAGATCGTCATGTGACATACCGTGAGATAGAGGCGTCTTTGGACATTAGTATGACTAGCATCAATAAAATATTGCATGAACATTTGAGCGTAAAAAAAATTGTTTCACGTTGGATCCCACATAATCTGACAAACGCTCAAAAAGGCCCGTGTCGATTGGTGCAAGGAAATGACGGAAAAATACGTTCAAGGTACATCAAAGGCTGTGTATAACATCTACACAGGTGACGAATCATGGATCTATGCATATGAGCCGGAAACAAAACAGCAATCAACTATATGGGTCTTCCAAGACGAGGTAAAACCAACAAAAGTTGTTCGAGGAAGAAGCACATCGAAACAAATGATTGCCTGTTTCTTCGGCATTAACGGTCATGTGGCAACAGTGGCGTTAGAGCAACGCAGGACGGTCAATTCTGAATAGTACACGACCATTTGTTTGCCAGAAGTCATCGAAGAAAATTTGAAAAAAGCAGAAGAACAGGCGAATCATTCTTCATCATGACAATGCGAGCTCTCACACATCGACTCAAACAAAGGCATTTCTGACGGAGCGAAAGATCGAACTGATGGGTCATCCGCCGTACTGCCCTGATTTGGCACCCAATGACTTCTTCTTATTCCCACACATCAAAAATAAATTACGTGGACAACGATTTTCAACCCCCGAAGAAGCGGTTGATGCATTCAAAACGCATGTTTTGGAGTTACCTCAAT